>CM059281.1:4860875-5078375 GCA_030347295.1 Setipinna tenuifilis
TTGCTTTGTTTACTTTAAATGCTAGGAATGATTAATCACCTGAAGGCTAAGAACATTTTCATTAAAGACTATGAAATCTCCCCATAAGAGAGATTTTTGTAGTGGTAGTAGTATAGCACTGGATAATCTGCACTTTCATTAAGGAATACACCACAATATATCACCAACTCCTTTAAGAGCAAAATGGCCTCCCACACTCAACAACGTTCCCCAAAAGAATATGAAAAGAATTTTCCCCCAATTTAAAGCCCCTTGTAATATTCTCCTCTCTTTCCGCCACATACTGTCTCGTGCTGGCAATGGCGGCGGACTGCAAAGGCGCAGTCATGTTCCCTTCAGTAGATTGGCAGCGTTAATTAATCAGTGGGCATCAGAGAGAGAATTATGCCTGGCTGAGGCAAGCGGAGTTAATTCAGCTATCTGTGCACACCCATCCACACACACACATACACCCCCATCCACACACATACACACACACACACACACACACACACACACACACACACACACACACACACACACACACACACAGTCATTATGTAAGTTATCAGAGAATTGTGTAGAGATAAATACATGTACAGATAAGTACAATGTAGAGATAAAGGTGGGGTTGATGAAGGCATAAGCCCTTTTGTCCCATGTAAAGTGAACTAGAGCAGAGCCCATTTCAGACGTGCCTGAGTACTCAGTGTTTTGTATACCTTACATGTTTAAATGTGTGATAGAAGGTGATGCGATCAGGAACTAAATGAAACTAGAAAAGCACTCAGAGAGCACAGACCTCCGCCAAGGCAGCTTAAGTCTCCACCTTATTGTCATTCTCACCTTAAAACATAGAAAAAAAGACATTAATCATGTTAAAACATTTTATTACTGGTGTAATAGTTAACTAGTGGGTTCGTTCACTCATGCTCACATGAACTTGGTTTGCTCTTCGGTGCAGGAAAGTACTTTATCTAATTTCCACTGCCAACATGAATTACTGGGCTGCTCACCACTACCGCTCTAACTCTCCTCTGTCTTTCACTGAACCCTCTAACCAAAAACTCAACAACTCCTTGACCCGCAACAGGAGCCTCATTTCTGTACCAACCTATATTCCCTCCTTTCAAAATAAAAGTCACTGTAGATTCCATGCTACACTGGTAACTTCACTGAATAAAAAAATCCTGGATCCAGATGGTTATCCGGATTACCATCAAAAAACAAATCAGTTCTAAGTTAGGCCACTTCTGACCTATCCTGAAAAGTTATGTTGTTCACAAACAGACAAACAGACAAACCAACGCCAGCGAAAACATAACCTCCTTGGCGGAGGTAATAATTGTATTATTTTTATTTGAACAGCAGGACATATATGAAAAACAAAATATGAGAAACTGAACAATTTTTCTGTATGAATGTGATAATAAGGTGTATTCAGTTTACATGTAGTGCTACACGATTGTTGCTCGTCAGTGTTTTAGCTATATATGGTGTTCTAGGCTATATAATCTCCATTTTAGTTATGGTTAACTTCACAGTCTGTCACACATGACTGACTTGGCAATCAAAAATGTTGTTTGTAGGCTAGACTTTAACATGACTTTCCATTAACCAAAAACCTACAGTATGTAGTTGCATTTGCCGAATGCTAAATTATAAATCCCAAAGAGTACAAAACAGAATGTACATTTGGCCAACATGACTTTTAGCATTTACTTAAGCTAAATTAGCTTGTTGTCCATGAGTCAATTGTAGTAATGACCAAAAAGCTACAGTATAGTTGTAGTTGTTGAATGCTACATTATAAGCCACGAAGAGTAAATAGGCTAATAGTTGAGTAACATGCTTGAGTAAACTGCTGAAGTAAAACAGGCCACAGGACTGCATTAAGCCATAGGGGGGCATACTGCGATGTAACCTCAAATAGGCTGTGATCGCATGAACAGAGCAGCAATAACTGCAGAAATTGTCCAAGTAAAACTTACAGATTGAAAGTGGATACACTTTACAGTTTACCTTTTGCGACTGCCATCTATATTGCACTGC
Source organism: Setipinna tenuifilis (assembly GCA_030347295.1). Classification (NCBI taxonomy): domain Eukaryota; kingdom Metazoa; phylum Chordata; class Actinopteri; order Clupeiformes; family Engraulidae; genus Setipinna; species Setipinna tenuifilis. The sequence goes on from CM059281.1 coordinate 4,862,907, forward strand.
ACTAATTGGCTTAACTGCCTTTGAAGTTTAAACGTGTGGTGAAGTTCTATTAGGAGTTGTAACGTTTGTTTTCCCTTCTGTATGTCTGTGTAAGCATGTGTGGGCTAAATTCTACCTGGGAACCACAGCACACTGATGCAGCAGTGTTGTGTGAGAAAGGGAGTAGCTACGGTGTCCAGAGTGACACAGCCAAAAAGACAAAGAAAGCTTTACAGACATGAAACGTGCCACTGCACTCACTCATTACATTAGCAATATACCTACCAAATTTGAGCTCAGTAGAACAAATGGTTCAAGAGTTATGCATGGAATGACGGACAGACGTTCCTGGCATTAGTAGATTGATGAGGTGCATTTGTGTTCAGATCAAATATCGTTACAATCGTACATTATGCAACCAGGGCCTTGGGAACTTTTTTAGCATACAACCACAGTTCAGTTCTTGCTTTCAATAGATTCGCTTTATTAACATCCTCCAAACGGTGAGTTATATATCCATACTTCACCGCTTGGCTCGTTCTTTATCTCTTTTGTTTTTTATCCTGAAGGTCTGGTCTGTCGTTTACTCATCCTCCTGTCCCACACATTCACTCTTTCTCTTGCTCTGCCATTCTGTCCGCCCTCTCTGCAGACCTCTTTCAGAAGCTGTTCCGACAGGACCTGCTGGTGGCCAGCTTGTTTCGCAACTTCCTGTTGGCCGAGAGGATAATGAGGTCATACAATTGCACACCTGTCAGCAGCCCGCGCCTACCGCCAACCTACATGCACGCCATGTGGTAAGCCTTCACTCATATATATTATATATTATCACACACACACACACACACACACACACACACACACACACACACAGTGTTGTGTAACCCTGCTTCAGAAGTTACAATGCCATACCCACTTTTTGTTCCAGCCGTTTACTAAATCATTAATTAGTGCAATCGCCTGGTTCTACTTGTGCCACCTGTGAACTTAAAACAGGTGTTTTCACTAATTAACTGATTTAATGAAAGGCTGGAACAGAATGTGGGTATGGCACTGTAACTTCTGAATTATAATAATAAAATATTTAATTTGTAGTATTACAAAATATGTACATATCATAAAATATGTTTTAACTGCAATGAAATGGCATTTATCCATAAGTTATGCGCTTTGCGCTTTGCGTGGCAAAACATTAGATCAGCCGAATGAAGCCCTGCTGCTCTCTTGCATAGCAAAGGCCCATCACTGTTTGCTGTCTAGCCCTGAACACAAAGCTGCAAAACATTATCCCCAAGATATTTAAGAATTTGCCTAATTATCGCAAGTCACATGGTCATTACAACATTTAGCATGTAATCACATATCGACACGTTTCCCTAATATCCTGCAGCCCAAGCTGCAGGTTTCTAGAGGCCATAACTGAATACAGAATAAATACAGAATGCACGCAAGTCAGTGGCTCACCGTGACGCCAGTGGAAGCAGGCAGTGTCTGTGTGCGTATGCAGCAGTGCTGGGAGGAGCGCTGTGTTATTGTTGTGTAGAAACAGGCCCTTGTGTACTTTAATATCCTTAAGCTTTTTTTTTTTTTTTTGTTCACGGAAGGGAACCTCCTTAGAGATGCCCAAAGAAACACAGCAGTCTGCCTTGCTGCCTATGTGCTAGCTGCATATGCTAAGCCATACCCAGCAGAGTGCAATTACCATCCTGGAAAAAAAGAACGCTCCAATTTATTTATTTATGATGACATTTTCCTCTGGGTTTCTTTGCCACGCATTAAGTTTGCAGCAAAACCCCTCCCCCACCCCCCACCCCCCTACTCTCTTTCTCTCTCACTCTATTCCTCTCTCTCTCTCTCTCTCTTTTTTTTTCTCTCTCTCTCTCTGCTTATTCATTGTCTTCATCAGTATCATGCTGACAACTCACTCTGACAATTTTTCCTTGCAGTTGTGTAACCCCACAGCATCAGTTAGCGAGCAGCTCTCGCGCTGTGATTGAGTTGAGACGCATAGTCTTTTCCTCTGCCGGCGTTGGGATGTGAGGCTTGTTTGAGTGATGATGAAGGCTTTACCTCTCATAAAGTGCATTATCCTCATGTAAGCTTCACGAGAGAGCAGCATAACCACGTGCAGGAACTGATCTGATGTAAACTCCACAACTTTTTGTTTGCAGTCTTTGCCATCAAATTGCTAAAAAAAAGATATTGTTTTTAAAAAAGAGAAGAAGAGGACTGATAGGGAGTGGAAGTGAAGTTGTGTTCGTGTTAAGAAGGCAGAGAGGGTTCGGGTAGAGGAGAGGGAGGTGCAGAGTTGAAAGCAAGGTGTTGATGGATGATAGTGAATGGATGCAAACAGCAATTGTTATTCAAATGGGACCATTCTCTCTTTAATATTAATTTGGGAGGGGGTGTGGATGGGCTGTGTGTGTGTGGTGGGGGGAGGCATTAGGAAATAAATTGTGCGGTGGGATGGGGGGGGGGGGGTCGTTTGGAGGATGGAGTGGCCCCAGCCCAGCCCAGCCTAGCGCAGCACAACCCCTGCATCACACCACACGGCCCAGCCCCTGCGCACCACTGCTTTTATGGCTCCAGGCTCCAGAGGGGAGGAGGCTCCGTGTCGCGGCGGCTTACCGCAAGGCCACTGCAGCATGGCGGGGGCTGTCTGCAGCAGAGCCGCTGCCTTCAAAAGGGCTGGCCAGTCCCATGTGAGATGGTGGGGTGGGGGTGGGAGTGGGGATGGGGGGTCGTCTTTACCCTCAGATGTGGCACAGGCATGAAATATGCCGTATGTTGCATGTTTAAATAGATGATTAGATCCAGCTACAGAAACGCATCGACACATGCCATATATAATATGTTGATTAAAAATAAAAAGTATGCAGGTGTTGAAGAGTTTCTGTAGCTGGATTTACAGTGACAGAATGTTGTGCTGTCATTAAAAAAATCTGTAGTCTACCTGTTAAATCTGGAGCCATCACTGACATTGAATGTTTGCAGAAATATTTAGGAGTGAATGAGATACTGAGATTTACTGGCTGGTGATTTGTATGTGTTTGTGTTTGATGTAGACAAATGGTCCAGTTTGTTGACTTTGTGTGCAATGGTGCTGTCTGAAACTCTTCATTGTGTGTTGAATAGGAGAGCTAGACAGATGCTGTCACAGGTGTTAGTGTTGCGAGGCCAAGAGACATTGTCTTTGTGCTGACTCTGAGCCTTTGGCCACACGGACCATCAAGTTCCTAACTAATATTTTATACCTCGAAACTGATGTCTGGGATCTTGACCTCTCTCTCTCTCCCTCTCTCTCTTTCCCCTCTCTCTTTCCCTCTCTCTATTTTCCTCTCTCTCTCTCTCTCTCTCTCTCTCTGGGGACATAGATATCTTTTTTATTTTATCCCCCCCTTCCTTTTTTTCCCTTTTGGGCACAGACTGCAAAGCTCCTGAGCTGTCAGGACTATAAAAGAACAGAGACGCCGGCTGTTGGGAACAAACAAGCCCAGGCCCGAAGCGCCCGCAGTAGCCCTAAATGTGCAGTTTGTCCCCGCCAGGCCCAGTGAGGCGGCAAAGAGGCACCGTAATAGAAGCAGACCGGTGCTGGAGGAAGCTTTTAAAGAAGCAGCGGAGAGACCAGGAAGGAAAGTGGTTTGGGGTGGTTGGGAGGTGGGAAACAGTTGAGTGTAGAGGGAAAAGCTGAAAAAAAGAAAAAAAAACTCAATGACGGTTTAGCCTCGAAGAAGGAGCTCTTAAACGGATGGAGGGGTTTTTGATGTGTGTTACACAACGTAGTGAATTAAATATGGCTCCCAGAGCCTTCCCAGCACTCTGTGATCAAAGCCGATGGCAACAGCAGCAACAGCAGCTTCGACAGCACCACTCAGCCTGACCAGATCCACTCTGTGCTTTAAGACTCCTTCATAGAGTTCTTTTAGCATCCAATCTGTCTTTAAAGAGCTCTTAATACAGTTCCGGTAGGAACCAGCCTGTCTGAGAGACGATTTGATGGAGTTCATATAGGTTCCTGTGTGTCTTTTAAGACCTCTTTACAGTGATTAGTCAGCCACTTTGTAGTGTGCAGCACAAGGGACAGACATTTTGTTGAGCATCCTGATGGCCTAGCTTTTGATTGTCACTGGCTTCTTTAACTTCAGGCCAATATGTTGGATGGAAGTATTTAAACATTTCTTTTGGCCTATTCTTTTTTCAGTTGTTTTTTTTTTTTCAAAATTATCCCCTGTATTGTGGATTATGGGTTGAATGGTTTTAGTAAATCATAGTCAGGCCAATGCAAAATGACTAGCCTAGCATCCCTGGACAACCTGCTTTATCCTGTTGAGCTACCATAACATAACTCCATGTCCATGAAATATTATATTTTATTACTGGTATATTATATTATATTATATTATATTATATTATATTATATTATATTATATTATATTATATTATATTTCCCATATATAATAATAGCCACCTAATGGCTGTAAACAAAGAAAAGAAAGACCAACAATAGCAGTTAGTTGTAGATTTATAGTGTTTCATACATATCCATGTAGAGGAAGTGGTAATAACTATCTTGTTTATCTTCTTTAACAAGTTCAACATTTAGTCGTTCTGTTTCCCTTCTTCATTCTTGAGCCATTTATCTGCATGAGGTCACGCATTAGATGAATCGATAGCTGCTAATGAAGCTCCCAGGGTGATTGACAGCATCCTCTCTCTCCCCTGAGGCGTCTGGGCTCCGACTGCAATCAGGAAACGCAGCTTGGGACCATTTGGATCTGGTTTCTTAATCAGTTTTTTTTCCCTCCTCAGTTTCCCTATGAATTCTGGGTTTTATTGTTTCATTTTTAAACGTGTTGTGCTGTTCAGATCTGCACAAGTGAGCAAATGCTTTTGGTACTGTAGCTGTCCATGTTTTAACAGAAAAAAAGCAAACCAGCTTTTAAAGCATATGCATCTCAAAGCTTCAGTGCTGGGTTTTGAACTGAGGAATTCAATTCTCAAATCGAGTACATTTTAGGACTCTTAGAGTTTCATAGACCACCCTCTGAAGTGCGCTATCTCGGCATGGGCTGTGGGTTAGCCCTGTGATCTCTCTTGCAAAGGCAGCATCCAAGTGACGTTATTTTCGAACGAGAACAGATGGTTCTGCGTTGGTCACCTGTTAGACACACACACACACAAACACACACACACACACACACAGATAGTGATGTAATGGCCTAACCTGAACACAAACTGCCCTGCAGTCGAGCTGCTCATTCATCAGCATTTTTACCCTCTGTGTTTGCTGCCCCCTGCAGGCAGGCCTGGGACCTTGCGGTGGACATCTGCCTCTCACAGCTCCCCACCATCATCGAGGAAGGTACCGCCTTCAGGGTAAGTCTGCCCAAGTGCTCCACCCGCATCAGCAACTGAAGGATCTGCTGAGTTAGTGTTGTGTCTCCTGTCTTGTTAGGTAACATGCCAGACTGATTCAGGACTTCAACAGTTAGTCCATTAGTCGACCTCTCGATGCAGCCATGCTGTCCTACTATGCTGTAGTTCATCTTTACTAAGGGACATCTAAGATAAGACAAGATGAGTTTAGGCTGTGTCACTATTGACCCTGACTCTGCAGTGACTGTGTTGAGAGGCCCAGTGGAGATGAGAAGGTGGCCTGTGTCCAGTGTGGCCTTGTGTGACTTTCCCGTCAGTCACTCAGTAGCGTGCTAGTCTCCTTCTATCTGACATGTCCCGCAATGTTTACATTGTGATGTCCAGAGGAGAGGAGGACTGTGTGTGTGTGTGTGTAGCCGTGAAGGGCGCAGTGCAAGATTGCAGAGCTGGGTTATGCAAGGAGCCAGAGGGAGCACTTAAGCTGTTGGTCAAACACACACACACACACACACACAGACACACACGCAGACACACACACGCAGACACACACACGCAGACACACACACGCAGACACACACACGCAGACACACACACGCAGACACACACACAGACACACACACACAGACACACACACACAGACACACACACACACACACACAGGCGCCATTCTGCAGTCTGCACTCTATTCTGCACTCAGTCAGGTTCCCTCACTCACTCACTCACACTCTCACTCATTTGCTATTGATTATATAGACTCTTTCTGTATGGCTTCTCCATCCACTCTGCCCTCTCTGTGCTCTGACCTTTCATATGGAAAGACAGGCAGACTTTTGCACTGCTCATGTTAACTGTCTTACATACATCTGTCCGACTGTCTGAATCACCTGGACAGAGCAAAGAGTGTGAGACCAACAAACTACCATACACATACACACACACACACACAGTGTATTTATTTACATATTTATTACACTTAAGTGTACCATTTTAGTGCAATTTTACTTATTATGTGTTTTAACTTAAATGTACCTTACACACGCACAAACACACACTCTCAAGTGAGCACTCTCTAAAACACAACACACACACATAAACATATATGAATGCATGCACACACACTTATACTGAGATCTTTCTATCTATGTCTCTCTCTCTCTCTCTCTCTCACACACACACACACAAACACACGCACATACATGCACACGCACATACACAAGCACATACTCCAACACACACAAACATACACACACACAGGGAGCACTTTGGTCAAACACACACACGCACACATACACACAAACACACACACACACACACACACACACACACACACACACACACCTTACTGTCATAGTGCATGTGTGCTTGAGACTAATAGTAATAATAATAATAAACTGTATTTGTATAGTACAATTCATACAAAATGCATCTTAAAGTGCTTCAACAGTTTGCCAAGAAAAACACAAGACAGCGTTTGCTGCAGCTCAGTAGCGCAGTAGTAATGACATGCTGGTATTCTGAGCAAGCTTCTCTTTTCCCCTCGAGGGCTGGTAGACTGATAAGTGCAGTGCATGTGTGCGGTGCTTAGGTGTATCAGTGTGTGTCTTCATCACCGCCGCCACCCCGCACCGCCACGTATCCCCCACCCCACCCCAGCCCGTGTTGATTGGCCCTTACAGAAGGCAGTCAGTGGCAGCCCAGTGTCGCTCCTGGCCGCTTCGGGGGTGCTTTCATTACCCGCAAATGAATTTACTCAGCGCCGCACTAATATTTCTCCAGCCGCGTGGGCGAGAGGGGAGGGGAGGGGAGGGGGAGTGGGGGTGCGGGAACATGATGGGTAGAGTGAGCGTTGGACGGTGTGAGGTGGGTGGGGGGGGTTTGGGGGAGGTGGGCTGGTGGACTTTTAATGTCCCCCTTTGATATTAATGGAACGATAAAACTTTGTGCTCCTGCAATTAATAACCCAGACAGCAGTGTCACTGCTGGTAGTCCCAACCTGTAGAGAGAGAGACAGAGAGAGAGAGAGAGAGAGAGGGAGAGAGGGAGAGAGAAAGAGAGAGGGAGACGGAGACGGGAGGTGGGTGGAGAGAAAAAGGAGAGAGAAAGTAAGCGAGCGCTTCAGACACTGGATGGGAAACTGAATGAAAAAGCGGAGGCAGGAGAAAGAACAGAGAGAGGAGAGAGAGAGAGAAAGCGAGAGAAAGACAGAGAGAGAGACAGCGAGAGAGGAATGTCTGTCTTAAAATATGGTCAGTCTTAAATCCACAGGCAAGCTGTAGAGTTGGAGCAAAGTTATCTCCGAAAGCACAAAGGAGATGCCTCCATTATGTAAGGGCTTATGCAATGGTGCTCGGATCAATACCAGTAGCTGGCCAGGTGCCTGAATGTGTGTGTGTGTGAGAGAGAGAGAGAAAGAGGGAGAGAGAGGTTGTTTGTGTTTGTAAGTTTGTTGGCGTGGGTGTATTTCTCATCAGTTTTTCATCAGGTTTCAGAATGTTGCATCGATATCCTTGGCTATCATATGGAGTGATATGAGATTATTGTGTGTGTGTGTGTGTGTGTGTGTGTGTGCGTGCGTGTATGTGTGTGTGCACATACTCTTCTCCCCTACAGCATAGTCCCTTCTTTGCGGAGCAGCTGACGGCCTTTCAGGTGTGGCTCACCATGGGAGTGGAGAACAGGAACCCACCGGAGCAGCTGCCTATCGTCCTGCAGGTACAGTATAAGGCATTCTGGGAGTTGTAATCCACCCCCAACCCCTTTCCTCCTACCCCCTTTCTGCTGCCAGCCTTCCTCCTTCTCTCCCTCCCTACCTCCCTGTCTCTCTGTTTCTCTCTCTCTCTCTCTCTCTCTCTCTCTCTCTCTCTTTTTCTCTCTCTCTCTCTCCCTCCCTCTCTCTCCCTCCCTCTCTCTCCCCCTTTCTCTCTATCTGTCTCTCTCTCTCTCTTTCCTTGCCACATATGCCCCATAAAACGCCAGCAGTTCCCTGGCCCTCCTACCCAGCTGCTGAGGTGCAGGCGTGATGAAGGGCTGTAAAGTGGAGATGGATGTGACTGCAGTGTCTTTTATTCGGCCCTCATATTGCCTCTCCATGCGAGCAGGAGGGTGGGGCCTTCCACAGGGGCATGGGGTCGGTGGCAGACCTGTCTCATCCCTCCTCCCCTCCCCCTGACTGAGCTCTCACCCCCCCCCATTACACCTCCTGTACCTGCCGTCCACAGGGACCTGCAAAGAATACAGAAAGCAGAGAGGCATTGAGAGATGGAGTGTGTGTGTGTGTGTGTGTGTGTGTGTGTGTGTGTGTGTGTCTGTGTGTGTGTGTGTGTGTCTGTGTGTGTCTGTGTCTCAGACATGCTGTGCTTGTGTTTGTGAGTGCCTTTGTATTCATGTTTGGCTGGTTTGTTTGTAAGAGTTAATGTATGCCTGCCTGACTGTAAATGTATGCATGTTCTACATGCCTCACAGGCCTGCTATGTGCATTTCACAAGGAGAGGGTTTGTGTTATTTATGTGTTACACCGATATTGCCTCACGGTCATGTATATTTTCTGAGGGCTATTGTTGTTATCGCTGGTTCCTGCAGTACTTCTACTTGATTTCCTGCTCTGCCTTTCTTACCCAAACTTAAAAGATTATTCTCCACTTGTTTTTCTAAAGGCCAACGCTTTGATGCTCAATTCTGATGTGTAAAAAAAAAACAAGGCTTTGAACCGAAATGCCAAACAGAAGACTGAACTTTGTTGAGGTTTGCAGAATCCATCTAACTTTCGCATTTCTTTTTATATTTATTTATTTTATATTTCTCCCTTTAGATATATATACATACATATAGACACATTTAAATGAACAATGAAATACATATAGTCATATAAATCCAATTTATTACACTTATCTAAACAAAAAAAATAGTAACAATGTTAGATTAGATTAATATGCATAAGTCAAACTCATATTTCTGTAATATGCATAGTCATGCATGTTTTATGCTTTCTGAGAATTATTGAATAAGCCGTCATGCTCAGATAAGAGGAACAAAGAGAGAGAGAGGAGAGAGGAGGGAGGAGGGAGAGGGGGCAGAGTAATCCGGGGGAAAGGAGCTTTGGGCAGTGAGCGGGCAGGACAGAGAAATGTGCGGTCAGGGAATTTATGTGCTGGGCACGGGCACCTTACGTCTTCCACTGGCACCCCGCCCGCCTCTCCACAGCTCCCCTTCCTGTGCCACACACACGCACACAAATACATACACACACACACACACATACATACACACACACATACATACACACATACACACACACACACACACACACACATACATACATACACACACACACACACACATACACACACACACACATACACTTACACACATACACGTACACACATAAACTTATACACATACACAAAAACACTATTTGTGAGTGCTTGTGTGTGCCTATGTGTGCCACAACACACACCAGTTGGGAGTGTGTGTGTGTGTGTGTGTGTGTGTGTGTGTGTGTGTGTGTGTGTGTGTGTGTGTGTGTGTGTGTGTGTGTGTGTGTGTGTGTGTGTGTGTGTGTGTGTGTGTGTGTGTGTGTGTGTGTGTGTGTGTGTGTGTGGCATAGAAACACACACAGACCATTTAGTTGTGTGTGTGGCTTGTATGTTGGTAGGGATATGTGTATGTAAGTACAAATAGTGTGCATCTTTAAGTGCTTACATGTGTTTGTTTAAGCAGAGCTGCGTATTTCAAATGTATTGTGTATGTGACAGTGTAAGTGTGGAGGTTAAGATGTGTGCATTTATTGGTGGCCAAAAGTATTGAGACATATTTGAAGTTCATAGCTGTACAGTAAAGACTATCAAACTAATAAGCATATTTTATGTACTCTTCAGAACCTGCTGGATCAGGTCTGGCAGTGTCTCAAAAAAAAAAAAAAAACATAACGATTCTCTGGTGTCAGTTGTTCAATTCATGCCTAGCTGATTGCTTCTTAAAAATGTTGTACAGAAGATGGTTTCTTTACAGCTACTGCAGTCTCCACTTTATTGGGTTTACGTCTGAACGGTGACCCAGGCAACGGCTGGAGAAGCTTATACCCATTGTCACATAGCCAGTTTTTCCACAAATGCCACCATGTGGCAAATAGCTCCATCTTGCTGAAAATTGTTCGCTCCATCAAGACACGGGGTCTTTTCCTTCAGGCTTTCTAAAATTCATAGAATTTCATAAAATTTACAGTTTGTCCCAGGTTCACGTAGAGGGCATGGAGAGAGCAGCTCTCTTGCATCAGTGCTTTTGGTCACCACTTCATGTATGTGTGAGAGTGCATGGGAATGTACGCCTATTTTGTGAGTGAATGCCGGCGTGCTGTGGGTCTGCGTTTGGGATATTGTGGGTGTTTTTATTTGGGCCTGGTCCGTTCTCCACCTGTGCCCAACTTCTCTGACCTGCTACTTGACCCTCAGTGTGGCCTGTAGAACTCCTAGCCCTAACCAGCACTCACCCTCAAGCAAATATATCATTTCTTTACATCTCTTCTCTCTCCTTCTCTCTCCCTCTCCCTCTCTCTCTCTAACTCTACCTTGCTTTCTCTCTCTACTCTCCTCTCTCTTTTGCACTCTCTCTCTCATTATCTCTCTCTCCTCTTTCTTCCTCTTTCTGTTTTTCTCACCCCCCCCCCACCCCCACCCCTCTCTCTCTTTCTCCGCCCCTCCCCAGTGACCGCCTGTTTGCCCTGGCTCCCCTCCACATGCTGACTAACTAATCCCTCTCTCTGGACGCTCTGGGCATCGGAACTCCTCTCTTCCTCCTCCTCCTCCTCCTCCTCTCTTCCTCGTCCTGCTCCTCTAGACCATCCTCATGCTCCTGTTTCTCTCTCTCTCTCTCTCTCTCTCGCTCGCTCTCTTTCTCCCCTTGTCCTGACCTGTCACCCGTCCCCTTCGGGTGTCTTGTTTAGGGCTGCCCTGACTCGGGCCCCGGTGTACCCCTGCCCACGCTACCGCCACTGCGTCAGGTCACGGTCCGGTGGATCTACGTGACACTGAGGTCTAATAATAATACCCAGAGGGGCTGCAGCGTAAATAGCTGCTGGGGCAGGTTTTTTTTTTTTTTTTTGCGTGGGCAGAAACGTGGGCAGCCCTTCTGCTCGGGTCCTCAGACACAGCTAGGCTCCAGTGCACAGGAACACCAACGTCCGGCCTCATGCTGTCCACTGGGTGGTCTGCGCCAAGCACGCGCACACATACACACATAAACACACATACACAGCAATTATGCATTTTTTCTGCTCAACTCACACAAACGTACACGTGCAAACATACACAGTTTTGCATCCCTTTGAAAATGTATCCATGCATTAGTTAACATATCATAAAGTATACGTACGGATTCTAGACCCCTGTGGATTAAAAAAAAACAGTTCAGAAATTCCATTTATTTTTTTGGGGTCAAAACTATGCAAACTTCCTCCTATAGTGGTTTTACATGCACCCACTCAGACCAACCACCCATCGCCCACTTGTAACATATGGTATGTATGCGTAATCTACACATCTTACACAGATTCCTACACGTGCACTTATTAAATTTGAACTGATTCGCATTCCTGCACACAGTGGCAGTTTATATAAGCTGCTCGGCTCAACACCTTAATTATGTCATGTTAGCATTCAGGCAGAAGTGTCCTATCCACCTACACACACACACACATGTACACACACACACACACACACACACACACACACACACACACACACACACACACACACACACACACACACACACACACGTACACCTACACACACACATGTACACACACACACACACACACACACACACACACACACACGTGCTGCCAGGACCTGTGGTGTGTGAGAGCCGCAGCACCTGCTCCTTCCTCGCCCACCTGCCCCGTGCGCACGAGAAAGCATCCGCCAGAACGGGCGTGCCTGACCACCAGCCTGCTCTCTTTCAGGTCCTCCTGAGCCAGGTGCATCGCCTCAGAGCCCTGGACCTGCTTGGACGCTTCCTGGACCTAGGACCATGGGCCGTCAGTTTGGTGAGGCCAATATTCACACATTGCATCCTCCTAAAAATATACTCCAGTCTATTTTGGGATAGTATTGGTAGCAGACAGTGTGAAAATGTGTCCAATATTACGCATAGTATATTACATGGACTTGTAGAATGGCTCCTACAGAACATGGTAGTACCTTTCCCCAAAACAAAAAAACTTTTTTTGTTTTTGGCTGTGTTCTGTCACTTCACTGCTTAGAACGTACACACTGTATCCTAGTCACAGTAATCTGTAGAAATATGGAGATGTAATATGTTAATTTATTGCATATGTAATGTAATCTGTATGTAATGCTGTAAATGTAATACAAAGAATATTTTGCCTCTCTGAGTCTGGCCTTTATTTAAATAAAAAAAAACAAATAAATGATTACACTAACATTGATGAAAGGTTTTCCTAATCTCCTAATATGTATGTTTACATCTCTCTCTCTCTCTCTCCCTCTTCCTCTCTGTCTTTCTCTCTCTCTCTCTCTCTCTCTCTCTCTCTCTCTCTCTCTCTCTTTCTCTCTCCCTCCCTCTCCCTCTCCCTCTCCCTCTCCCTCTCTCCCTCTCTTCCTGCTGCCCAGGCCTTGTCTGTGGGGATCTTCCCGTACGTGCTGAAGCTGCTACAGAGCTCTGCCCGGGAGCTGCGGCCACTACTGGTCTTCATCTGGGCCAAGATCCTCGCCGTGGACAGTGTGAGTAGCCGCACGGCCCGCTCCTCTTCCGCTCCCACCCCCTCTCTCCTTCCCTCCTGCTCTTTCCCTCACTCCTTCTTTACCTCTTTCCCTCCCTGCCTCTCTCACTGTGGACCACTCCTACACCCAATATTTTTTTATAGTTGCCACTTCCTCTCCTTCCACTCTCTCCTTCCCTCTTCTTGCTCTTTTTCTCTCTCTCTACCTCTTCTCTCACTCTATCTCCATCCTTCTCACGCTGTAGGCCACTCCTAAACACCCACTCAGCCTAAATATATCGTCCTCCTAGCTGTGAAGGCCTGCTCGTGAGGAGTGGCCTGTCTGCGATGGGTGATGTCTGTATCCCAGGCCAACCCAAGGCCAGGCCCTCTCCTCGCTGGGTGTCTGTGACTCTTTTTAATGTGGCAAGCAGGACAACCGAGACTTAGCATGAGACATGTATCTTTCCTGTAGATAAATACTCTGGAATAGATCATATGGTTTGTCATGTGAACTCACATTCATCGTTTTGGTGCGATTACGGAACGAGCTTCTTTTGGGGTTTTACGGACGCAGGCAAAGGTTTTGTGGTGGAGCGTTAAGGTAGCAACACCCCCAAACCCAGTCGACCTGACTGCTCGCCTGACGCCTCATAACTGTACAATCGTTAAATTAAATGTAGGACTTTGCACTATTTTACTACTATTTTACTCTCTACTAAATTTTGGTTGTGTTCTCAATAAAAGTTTTCGACCAGTAATGAGTGCATAGGAAGAAAAGGAGGAAATTAATTATTTCCTGTGACAGGAAACTCTAATGGGGTCTAATTGTGTCTGTGTTTTCTGGTCACAAATGGGGTGTGAACACAAAAAAACGAGAGAAAGGCCAGTTCACGTTCTCCAAAAAAAAAAAAGGTAGAGAAAGTCCACTTTCGCTCAGAGCCCGGGGCGTCACCCTCCGACACCTCTTTGCAGCAAAGCAGAAATCGCTGCAGCCAGAAAGCTAATTACATTTTTTCCCTCTCCCCCTCCCTCCCTGGGTTCTTCCTGGGCTCTGAGTTTGTTTAAGTGGCCACTGCATGTGTTTGCTCTTGTGTATCCTCTCTCTCCCTCTCTCTCCCTCTCTCTCTCTCTCTCTCTTTCTTTATCTCTCTCTCTCACACACACACGCACGCACTCTCTCTTTAAGATATTCTCTCTGCTGGTGACAGAGATACCCAAAACTCATCTCGTCTTTCCACAGGTACCTCAAGAGCATTCGTGCCTGCAGAGGTAGTCATATCAGTGTCGAATGAGAGAAAAAAGGAGAAAGAGAGAAGGCTCAGGGGAATAAAGAGAGAGATGGACTATGAAATAGCAGCTGTCATCATTTTAAGTCTGTGGCACCTGTGCGCTGCGCTTGTTGTTATTACATGACATGCCCATCATGTCGGCGTTCCACGCTGTCCCTCTGGCAGGCTGATATTGGGGCGCGCGCCCCCGTAAATAAACCCCGCGCCCCCCTGGGGCCGACGGCTGTGTTTATTCGCTCCACTCCTCTCTCTCTCTCTCTCTCTCTCTCTCTCTCTCTCTCTCTCTCTCTCTCTCTCTCTCTCTCTCTCTCTCTCTCTCTCTCAGCCTTTATTAAAACCCTGTCTTTCACTAAACGCTTTTTGTGTCTCTGTGTTTTTCTCTGGGGCGTGGGGTGGGGGACCAGTGTCACTGTCGCATAGTCTAGCAGTGTTCGGAATGAGGGTGGCGGCTGCTTAGAGTTTGAGGTGGTGGACAGAGAGCAGGGGTTGGAGAGGATGGCTAATGGTGTTTGTGTGCGTCTCTCTGTGTGTAGGGGGTGAGGGTTTATGTTGTGCAGGATATGGTGAGTGTGGGCAGAAGGACCTCTTACTGGGCAGCATTGCCAACATGAGGATTCCAAACTTCAACCCCTTCTAAGTAACTGAACCTATTACCACCACCACCACCCTCCACCTGAGGTCCTTTGCCCCAACTACTCTGCTATCGTGAAATCAAAAGAGTGATGTGTTCTTTTCTCTCCCTTGCAAAGGAATAAAATGGAGGGGAAAAAAAGAGTCAGAGAGGCAGACACGAAAGAAAGAAAGAAAGAAAGAAAGAAGGAAGGAGAGAGGGCGAGTGAGAGAGAGGGATAAAAGTTAAGGCTTGGTGGACGGCGGGGGCCAGGAGCCAGTTGAAACTCGGCCATTAAGCCCCGAGGCGTGCTGAGGCCTCTGATCTATGACACAGCCTGGTGGAGGCCTGATGAGTAAAAAGGGGTGAGAACGGCTGTTTTGGTAACAGTGCGAGTGCATTAGCGCCAAGGTAAACAGCAGCAAATAGGGTTAGTGGATGGCAGCACAGGCACTTAACGCCTCGCGGGGTTTGTTTGGGGATCCATCTTTTTTTTTTTCTTTCTCTGTAACAAGCGGTAAAGAGAAGAAGAGACGCAGAGCCCGGGGAATATATAAGCTAATAGGGTTGTTTGATGGTGTGCCTCTGCACTTTAATTTACTTTGTATAAAGTTCTCAAGATTGTTTTTTTTCTTACCCCCTCTTCTTTATATCCCCCTCCTCTCTCGGTGTCTTTTTCTCTCTCTCTCTCTTTCTTGCTCTCTCCCTGTTTTTCTCTCTCTCTCCCTCTCTCTCTAACTCTCTCTCTCTCGCTCGCTCACTCTCTATCTCTCCCCCTCCCCCTATGTAGTCATGCCAAGCTGACCTGGTGAAGGACAATGGGCACAAGTATTTCCTGTCTGTTTTGGCTGATCCATACATGCCTGTGAGTACCATGAGTATGACTCATCGCCCTTGATCACATCTTCTGCTTGCTGAGCCATATTACACTGCTTTAGTACCCTCTTATCGTATGCATGTTGCTGAGAGTGAACTGAGACTTTGATCCATCCCTTTTGCTTTCCCAGGCAGAGCATCGGACCATGGCCGTGTTCATTCTGGCTGTCATAGTCAACAACTACAACACGGGCCAGGTAAGTGACCTGGTCCTGATCTTAAGGAAAACAGGAGAATGTTTTTGGTTGATTGGTTGATGGCACACACTGTAGAATGCGCTATGAAAACAAGGAGAGATTTTAAATTTTGTTGTGCCTGTAACAATGACAATAAAGATTCATTCTATTCTACAAGCCACTTTAGCCTATATATGTTTATGTGGGGGTTCAGTGTTATTAGTTACGCACAATATACACTCCCGTCAGTAAGTGAAATCTATGCGTTTGAGGTCTTCAGGCTGCAGGCGTGTCTAATTGCCTCCGTCAGGTTTTCCTCATGCCGTCGCTCACTGTCACAACATCTCGCTTGTTGATGTCTCAGGGGAAACGCTACGCTTTGACAAACTCCCCTGTCCACGATCGACAACTGATTCCCCCCCATGTGTGTGTGTGTGTATGTGTGTGTGCGCGTGTGCGTGTCGGAGTGTGTATATGTTTGTGTGTGTGTGTGTGGACTGATTTGCTCTCATTACGGTGCGTCTCTCTGCGTCGCCGGGCAGCGCGTTCCTGATTAGCACTGAATAATAGATGAGCGCTCGCTAGCGCCGGCATTGCTCTTTGCCCGAATGGGTTATTGATGCTCCTTCTGCTGCTTGGCAAGCGATGTGTGTTTTTTAGGGAAAAAAAACACTCCTTCTCTATTTGTTTTTTTGCATCCGCACTCGTTTTTCTTCTGAATCCTCTACCTCTTTCTTTCTTTTTTCTCCTCATCTTCCAATTCTTAAGTTGTTATCCATTTGGCCTCACATAAGTATTTTTCGCTCCACCTAACATCTTATTGCGGTTCAAGGGGTCAGCGCTGTGGTGGGAGTTGGAATGCACCCCTGCCTCCATCACCACCTCCACCTTCTCCTGCACCACCAGTTTACCGCTGTAAATCTCTGTGCCCTGGATATGACCCGTGGTAAAGAGAGACCTGTGGCATACAATAATGCCGGCTCCCAAATCGAGGCGTGGGGAAGGGGGGAGTCCAGCATCACAATGAGTTATTTGTGGAGAATGTGTGTTGATTAGAGCAGGAGTGGGAGAGGAGAGGTGGAGGGGAGGAAATGGGGTGGAGAGGAGTGCAGAGGAGGAGTGGAGTGGAATGGAGAGGAGGAGTGGGGAGGAGAGGAGTGGGGAGAAGGAGTGAAGAGGAGAGGAGAGTGGTGGGGAGGAGGAGAGGAGAGGAGAAGGAGAGGAGTGGAGTGGAGTGGAGAGGAGAGGCAGGCTGCGGGACTGTGATGCCTGAGGGCCTCCATTAGTAGCTGGGATACAAGAATCTCACAGGGGACCCCGTGCCAATGGCTGAATAATGAGCCATCGGAAATTGGGGTGGTGAGAGGGAAAAGGCTGTGAGCAGGAGAGAAAGTGTGTGTGTTTGTGTGTATAATAGACCGCTTGTGTGTCTGTTTGTGCATTTATGTGCATGCGTGTGTGTGTTCAAGGAAGAGAGTGTGGGAGAGAAAGTGAGCATGTTTGTGTGTGTGTGTGTGTTGTGTGTTTGAGAGAGAGAGAGAGAGAGAGAGAGAGAGAGAGAAAGTAGATAGAGAGAGTGAGTGAGAGAGAGAAAGAGAGAGAGACTGAGTGTGGGCATGTGTGTGAGTATTGTGGTAGGGGGTTTGGGTCTGGAACACAGCACTGCTGCTAGGTTTGTGGCACTCAATAGACAGTACAGAGCTAGACCCACTTTGAGGCAACGCGCCGGCCAATCAGCGAGCAGATGGTGAGTCCCTGTGAAGAGATGCATAGAGGTGAATAAAGAGGGGAAAAACAGGCGTGGAGTGGAGAGAGGAAAAGGGGAGAGAGGAGAAGAGAGGAGAGGAAAAGAGAATCAGCAAACACAAACACCAGTGGGGCTTGGAAAGGCCCATTAGAACCGGAGTGCAGGCTGTTAACTTGTGGCGGTTTTATGTTGTGCGGGATACGGGGAATGTGAGCGGAAGGACCTCTTACTGGGCAGCATTGCCAATCAGCCTTAATGAGCCACTTTATCTGGGAAGCCATTTCAGGCATTCAGTGTTTATCTTGGTGTCGGTGCATTACCAGAACTAACTGCGTTATGTCGCTTTGTACTATGTTGATTGTTTTGTTGTGAAAAACAAGATTAGCTACAGTTCTGGTGGATAAAGATGAGATTACTTACCCCAGAAGTACTCAGACCCAGTAAAGGGTTGAGTATGTGTGTTTGAAATGGCACTGTACACATTTTAAATGCTTATATCCTGGATTAGAAAAATGATACAGAGTACCAAATATATGTGTTGCAAAGCTGACATTCGGGAGTTTTTGATACACAGGTTAATTTCTCTGGAGACCACTTAAGAAGCGAATTATAGCACATTTATATAATGTTTTAAACTATATAGGGCTGAATTAAAAATTATGCAGCGGTCATTAAACATTGTCAATAGAAACATTTCAAAGTTAAAATGTGTAAAACATAGGAAAACTGTCCAGGATTAAAACAAATTGTGCATGTAGTCAAAGAGAACTTCACCAAGGTATAAGCATTTAAAATGTGTCCTGTATTTTTGGCCCACCCTGTATGATATAAAATAACTCTCCATCTTCTCTGATGTTTTTTTTTGCAGGAGGCCTGTCTCCAGGGCAACCTGATCGCCATTTGCCTGGAGCAGCTGAACGATCCGCACCCGCTGCTGCGCCAGTGGGTCGCCATCTGCCTCGGACGCATCTGGCAGAACTTCGACTCGGCGCGCTGGTGCGGCGTCAGGGACAGCGCACACGAGAAGCTCTACAGCCTGCTCTCCGACCCTATCCCCGAGGTACAGACCACCACGCCCCGCCACGTCCCTCCCTGGAGCCCTGGCACATCACACAGAGGGCTTTTACACACACATACACACACACAGAATTCATTTGTCATTTGGATCTTACCACACACAAAATGCCAAGCACTGAGCTTCAACCCCTTTGTATGATAAGTGCTACATAAATAATCACAATGTGATTATTGTTTTATGCACTAATGACTATGAGTTGACATGCCATTGTGAACTCCAAATGGCAACACTACCCACCATAGCTTACACACACACACACACACACACACACACACACACACAAGGCTGTGGAAAGGAGCATGTAGGGTGTTGCTGGCATTGATGAGAGAGAGAGAGCAAGTGTTGTATATAAGTGCATGGGTTGACCTCCAAATTACTTGCAGTTACTGCCAAGTCCACTGGAAACGCCAAAATTGTGTTGCTGACTTTGTTGGAGTGAAGGGAATCTGTGCTGATTTTTCCTTTGGGCTGCACTTTGGCTCGTCGCCTAGGTCCGGCATCAGCTAATGGAAGTTATGGGAAAGGTTATAGGTGTCATACACTGCAAATAAAAAGACAACTGCTGGCCAACGGCTGGTGTGAACCCAGCTGTAAATGGTGTGGCTCCACGCTAATCAACAGTACTCACCTCAGTGGTAGACTTATTGATTCACGTTTCGTTTAATCTGTTATGAGGGTTTTTTTTTAAAGCGTATTGATCTGATCTCCTGCTGATTTAAAACGTAAATGGGATGATTCCATGAGACGTGAAGCCCAGTCATGACTTAATTACTACTGACACGTGGGTCACGTAACGGTTTTCCCGATTAGCCGAGCCAAACTCCTCGTTTTGCTAAATGCCAGACCCCAGGTCTCCCAGGTCCGACTTTTTTTCTTTCCCACTGGCTTATCTGGGCTTTACCTCTGGCAGACAGCAAGCCCGCTGCCGTGCCTGTTTGTCTTCTCAAAGTGTCAGTAGCTCCGTTTTTTGGGATGCACCCGCACGCGTGTGCCAGCTGCAGCTCTGTTCCGGAGCCGCTGGAAGGGGCCCTTGTTTTGATTAAAGTGGATGCCCTGCCTGCCCTGTGTGGCGGCGTCGCTCCAAGACAATTATTTATCTCTCTGTCAGAAGACAGCTCGCCCACGATTCACACCCTCCCTCACCCACTAATCGCACTCTCCATTTTTTTTTCCTGATGGCAGGCCTCTCGGAATGAATCTCATAAAGTTCAGCGATTTATTATTTACAGTTGTGTCCATTAGATTATGGCGGTGTGGGTAATGTAGATTCCATTAGCGGAGGTTATAGTTTCCGTGTTTTTTTTGTTTTTTTTTAATCTGCAGGTGCGATGTGCGGCTGTCTTCGCTCTGGGCACATTTGTGGGCAACTCGGCGGAGCGAACGGACCACTCTACCACCATCGACCACAACGTGGCCATGATGCTGGCACAGCTCATCAACGACGGCAGCCCCGTAGTACGCAAGGTGGGACCAACTTCCTGAGGATGTGACACTCGTCTGGCGGCCGATGACTGTGGACTTTTCAGCCTTTTTATTTTTAACAACTTCTCTTAAACCAGTCCTTGAAGCATAATGACAGTGAATGAACTGTATTAATTTATAAAAATATTATAAACTGAGCTGAGTCAAATTCTGTCAGTGTTCATGTTGAGTTAGAACACAAGACACACTAGTAGAGCATACCTAACATGCTTGTTAGAACATATATGACATTCTAACATACATGTCACACATGTAGTAATGCATGTTGCATATAATTAATACTACAAATGAAGCGCTGGTAGTGGGGATACTCCAGTCTAACTAACAGTGCTGTGCTGCTGGTCCCACAGGAGCTGGTGGTGGCGCTGAGTCACCTGGTGGTCCAGTACGAGAGTAACTTCTGCACTGTGGCGCTGCAGTTCATGGAGGAGGAGAAGAACTACGCTGTGCCCTCGCCTGCCAACAGCACAGGTATACTACCCACCGTGGCAGCATGGAGTAGGTAGAGGACATTTGCCTGCACCTTCACCAGGTTTCCTCAGAAAGTGTGCTCTGGAGTGAAGTGTTTTGATTTTGTTCCCTTTTGCAGCTACTTAAACACACTCTTAAACACTACTAACACACTTATCTGCAGTGATGGGCAACCTGGCTTCATGAGTTATAATCCAGGACAATGTATTTGTTCCAGTCATTCACTAAATTAGCTGTTTGTAATTAGCACAGCTGTTTAGCCACAGTTAATTAGTGAAATCATCTGTATTAGGTGCATAGGTAGAACCTTGTGATTTCGTTTATGTGGAACAAGATTTTAAATTCAGGTTGCCATTCCCTGCTCATATCACTGCTCATTGTTTACCTAACCACAGGGTTTATGTCTGTTTTTAACTTTTCAAACTTTT
The DNA here is from genome assembly GCA_030347295.1 of Setipinna tenuifilis. Classification (NCBI taxonomy): domain Eukaryota; kingdom Metazoa; phylum Chordata; class Actinopteri; order Clupeiformes; family Engraulidae; genus Setipinna; species Setipinna tenuifilis. The sequence continues at coordinate 4,884,136 of CM059281.1, forward strand.
AAGTTTGGAACATAAATGACCACGTTCCGCTTCAGAGCTCAGAATCAGCATGTTGAGGGAAATTAGCCTTTGTGGGAAAAGTAAAGACATATTTTTGATACTGTTGTGTGTTGGCAAGAATCTGGCTCTCCATGCAAACAAAGCAGTCGAACCTAACTTTTAATTATTCACAGCCACGGTAATCATCCTTTATCATTTTAGCATCACACTTTGTGCAGTCTGAGCTAAGAAGTTTACATTTGTTTTAACACCAGTGTTAACATCAGTATTAACATCATTTTTCAAAAACAATAGCAGTGGTTTTCAGTATCAGTACACCGTTATAAAATATTGTCTTTTCTTGCAGTCCTAATTTTTTATTCCTCCAATTCTCAGCAATATCTTTTAAATAGGATGGAATAAAATAGAATAAAACTTTTTTGTCCACTTGAGTGGAAAACTATCTTTGGCTGGCCAACACAGCACAGACAGACTCTAAAAACATACAGCTCCAGACAGTACAGTTAGGAACAGAAGATAAAATATTCTCAAAAGATAATAAATTTGCATTTCAAATCAGTGTCTGTGGATTTGTCACCTTGGTGAGTTTGAGAAAAAAATATAGTAACATAATGAATAGAGAAACTTTGTCACCTGTTGTCTCCTACCCACCCACTCTTCCAGAGCCGGGTAACTTGACGCCAGTGAAGGATAGCCCAGCCATCCCTCGCCTGCGCTCCGTCAACTCCTACACCAACATCCGCGCCGCCACCACCGCACGCAACCTCAACAAGAGCCTCCAGAACCTCAACCTCAACGAAGAAGGTGAGGCACCGCACACATGTTTGGACCCACAGTGGCAAAGACAGCTTAGAACTCCACACTCTGTAGTGTGTTTTCTCTCTCTCTCTCTTTCACCCACACTCTCTTTCACCCACATACACACCCACACACGCACACACAATGGAGTTTAGTGCACAGCGACTTCTCAAAGCACATGAAGTGTGGTATAGGCCCATAGGGGATGTGGAGGAGCGGTGTTAGAGATGCTGCCTAATAAATGGCTGGCACACCTCCTTAAATCTGTTTAAGTGTTTGACACATACACTTGCGCTTAGAGACATACACACACAGACATACACACACACCAGACACCTCAAACTGTTACTCTTAACACCAGAACTGAATTCCCTCACAATAAGATCAAAACAATCTTTGTTGTATTGTATTTTTTAATATTTTACAAAGACCAACAAAATCGAAGGTGCACAGTCGATACAAATACAAATGACAGACGTTGACTGTAAAAACCCCGACACACACACACACAGTTGCGTGTGCATTTACTGTCATGTATCAGCAGGCGTAATCCTGAGGAGCTTACAGCACAGGAGATACAGCACCAGTGTAGACCTTGAGGAACACAAACACATATCCAATTGAAACATATGCTGTACATATAAATGAATTTGCAAGAGGCTCAGCAAGCTGTAGTGTAAAAGCAAGATTCAGTGGGCAACAGCAACATTGCCGATAAGCAGACCTGCTCAGATGCTTGTTTACACACACTGATGCGCGCACACGTGCACACACCTTTATTGTAAGGGCCCTGTCCCCCTCACTATAGCACTGCTGCACACACGCAGACACACACACACACACACACACATGCACGCACGCACACACGCACACACACACACACACACACACACACACACACACACACACCCCTCCAACATGAGCACCCTGTCCTCTTCCACACACACTAGTGCACAGTGGCACTGTGTTCCCCTGTATGACATCCAGCTAACAGCAAAACAGCTCAGAGTGACAGCTCTCAAGGCTCACCCTGTCATCAGAAGAGATGGCCTATTTAGGACAGCATCCTAACCAGCACAAGGATCCCCCTCTCCATCACCGCTGCCTAACAGGTGGCCAGCATGAGCCAAAGCAGGCACCCAGGGAGCCCTCAGAGAGACTGCGCTTTGATGGGAGGCTCTTTTGTGTGGACTTAGCCGCTGATGAGACGTGTTTGATTTCGCATCAACTCCTATTGATTTCTGTCTTGGCCCCTCAAAGCCTCTGCTTCCTGACAATAGACTCTGGTCACAGCGAGGCACTTAACAGAGTTTTTTTTTACTCCCACACTAGAGGGACACGCCACAGTTGTTTGGTGTGTCATCAGCGGGGTTTGTAGGAATATATTACCTGCCTCCTGAGGTAGCGAGTGAATCTTTTTACCTGGTGTTTTTCCAGTAGTCTGTTATACTTACCACTAAACGGACAAAAATGATCATTTACTACATGTTGGCTCACCTGGATGGCAACCTTGGTTTATAAAGAAAGCACACAGTCTCAATGATTTTATTTTCAGTATGGGTACTGCAACATGCTGCGTCTGGCTATGCATAGATCAAGTTAGACTGGGGTTTTTTAATTCCTAAACTGTGAAGAGAATGTCCACCCACACAGTATTATTTATTTATTATTATTATTATTTTAATACAGACCCTACTGTTTTATGTATTATGTAGGAATTTTAATCAGTGGGTTTATTGCTTTGTGGTTGACAAAGACTGGCAAAGTCATTAAAGACAAACAGCCCGCATTCCTCAAATATTTTTATGTAATCACAAATATTTAATATTTCATATTCTCTGCTTCTTGCCAAAATGCTGTGGCTAAGATCACTGTGTCGGCATTTGAAGCTCTACGTGTGCGTGCGCATGTGCATACGTGGGTGTGAGTCTGCATGCATGGTTTTCCTGGCTTGAATGGCGACAATGTATTTGGCCGTGTCGGTTCTTTTCATATCTTACATGCTGTGTTTTTCCAGTCAGTCACAGGTCTTTGCTCCCAAGTCTCGCCTGAAAACACAAGGCCTCTCCAGTTAGCACTCTGGGGGCCCACAGTGTACCAATTGGGGTGGTGGCGTAATGGAGGGCAATAATGAGATTCATTGAGTACACTGACCCTCAGCAAGGCAAACACACAGACACGCACACATATTCACATACACATACATACACACACGCTCACACACACACACACACACATGTCCAGTCAACAAAACCCAGTGACTTTAACTGACCTCTCTGTCTGTTTGATGTGGTTTTCACATCAAAGGGCTTCTCTTTACACCGTGGCTATAAAGTATGTGTGGTGAATTGCAATCAGTCTATAACTCAGTCTGTAATCATTGTTCTGGAAACCTCTGTGAACGGGTGTATGTGCATTCATGTGTGTGTGCATGTGTGTGCGTGTGTTTGTGTGTGTGTTTGCCTGCTTGTGTGTATGTGTGTTTTTGCTGATTGTGTGTGTGTGTGTTGATGTATGTATGTGTGTGTGTTGATGTATGTATGTGTGTGTGTGTGTGTGTGTGTTCATGTATGTGTGTGTGTGTGTGTGTGTTTGTTTGTGTGTTCATGTGTGTGTTTATGTGTGTGTGTTAATGTGTGTGTGTTTGTGTGCGCCCCCTGCAGGAGGTCCGGTGGCTTTCTCCCCGGGAAACCTGAGCACCAGCAGCAGCGCCAGCAGCACGCTGGGCAGCCCAGACAACGACGAGTACATCCTCTCCTTCGAGACCATCGACAAGATGAGGAGGGTCAGCTCCTACTCCTCCCTCAACTCGCTCATCGGTGAGTATGCACGGCAGACGGACCGTCCGCTCCGTCACACTTCAGAGATAGGCCGACATATTGGTCTGTGAATATTTGCCATTTTTTTAACATATCGGCATCGGCCGATATCCATGCAATATTAGGCTGATTTTATGGAGATGCACGTCTGTGAGCACAAAATGAAGCAGAAGTGTTTTCTTAAAGGAGCAATGACACTTTTATCTTTAAGGCAAGAACAACTTCAGGTCTACTATATGTTATTTTGCTAATCCTGTACCAAGTAAGGCAGGCCCAATATGACCTTTTCCAATGATTGATGGTATCATTAGATGAATGATTGCAGCTACAATGGAAATATTTGTATCAGGGAAATAATGAAAATATATATTTATCTTCTAGAATCGGCAGCTTATATTAGCCCCCAAAAATCATCTGCTTATATCGACCATAGGCTGACCTTGACTTGTAAAATATTGTTATCGCATCGGCCATGAAGGCCGATGAGGCCCATATCAGTCGACCTCAGGTATACTTCCGCACACAGGACACATACGCCATAAAGCCTGACGCGCGCACACACACACACACCCCTTGACCCAAGCAATGACCAAAAACACCTTTAAAAGACAACCCAACCAGTGGGATTTATTACATAGACAGAGACTACAAACAAATGATCAAATCATAAGACACAAATCCCAGGCTGAGAGGCAGAAAACCAGCCAGCAGTCCCACACCAGAAGCTTTTAAGATGGCTTGATTGCAGGGTCAGGTGCTTCCAATCAAGCCAGTCACATCCCGAGCAGGTGGATGGAGAGAGAGGAGGGATAAACAGCACAGGATACACAAAACCACAACGAGACACACATACAGCCGTAACACACACACACACACACACAAAAACACACCTATGGAATCAACCTGGAATACTGTGCACATTTCTACTGTGCAGCTATGGGCTGTGCTTTGTTGGGAGCTTCCAGAAGACAAAAAAACAACACTTTGCACAGCATCTGCCACGAAGACAGACATAATCAAGCATAATCCGTATAAGCATGATCAGTGTGCGTATACTTTCTCTGTCTGTTTGCAACTTAAGCCTGATCCAGCACCTGATAATCAATTCACGGATGTGCGTGCACCCTTTGACATTATTGCACCTTTGAAAACAACCTGGGTACTGTGTACGTTTCCCGTTTGTAACGATAGGCTATGCTTTGTTGGCAACTTCTTCCAGAAGCCAAAGCCACCGCTTCACAAGTACAAAGAGCTCCGGTGTGCACTAGAGACGGGAGACAGGAGAGCAAGTATGCCAGCGGGCACTGCTCTCACACAGCCACATACTCATGCAGCAGTATAGCACAGACCTTATGGGGGGCAGTGCAATGGAAGTGTGGCAGAAATCAGTCTGAGAAGTTTATGTCTTAGTCAGATCTGAAGCTGTGTGCCAGCTCACAGAGAAAGGGGGAGAGAGAGACATCATAAATGGTAGACGGACTGCATTTATGTAGCACTTTTCTACCCAGCAGAGGACTCAAGGCACTTTATATGTTAATGCCTCATGCCCACCCACACACTGATGGCAACAGCCTGCCATGCAAGGCGGCAGTTACCAGCACATCAGAGGCAGTATGGGGCTCAGTGTCTTGCTCATGGACACTTTGACCGGGTCAGGCAGCGCTGGAATCGTACTTCTACCCTCAGATTACTGGTCGACCCCACTGCCTCCTGAGCCACTGTGCAGGTAGAGTGAAGAAGGTAAAGAGATAAAAATGCGTAACATTTCCTCTCACGGTCCCCCTTTTAAAGTGTGTCTACATACAACATTGTGTACCTACACTGTACATTGTGTACCTACACTGTACCATAACACTAACCCTAATCCTAACTCTTACCCTAACCTTAAGGCACAGTGTAAATACGGAAGTTATGTGCTGTTACACGCGTTTCTGCACTGAACTTTATGATCGATACCCTGTGAATAGGCAGAAAATATGATGAGTAATTAGAGACTATTGAGACTTCACTGTAGAGGAAGTGGTTATTGTAGTGGACTGGTGAGGAATAGGGACTAGAGATGAAGGGAGTATCTATTATAGAGGAGTGGAGGGACAGAGGGAGGTAGAGAGAGACTGAGACTCTCAGGGTGTTCAGCATTGGAAGTGCATTTGCTGGTCCACTTGTTTTTACACTCAGCCCTGTATTGTGATTGGCAGTTAGCCGGATGTACTGTGACGCACTGTGAGTTGTTTGTTTTGTGTGTGTGTGTGTGTGTGTGTGTGTGTGTGTGTGTGTGTATGTGTGTATGTGTGTATGTGTGTGTGTATGTGTGTGTGTGTGTGTGTGTTTAGGGGTTTAAGTGAAGAAAGCATTAAGTCAAGGCCAGCAGTCTCTAGGGAAGAGCAGGTACGGGGGGGGAAACCTCATCAGAGTTATGTATGCCCTGCTTGCCACAGCTGAAGCAAATGCCTCCTTAGAAACCCAGTGCTTCACAGCACCTGTCAGGTGTCTAACATAAGCATCACACACACACACACACACACACACACACACACACACACACACACACACACACGCACACACATTCATCAAATGAAACCTCACTCTAAGAACAGAAGTGCACATCAGGACTTTGAAACCTCTGTAGGGGTTTTTAGTGTAGGATGTCTGCTATTAGAGGTATCCACGCCATATGTTCCCGGTTGCAAAAAAAGGCTTCCTACTGCTGTAAATTAGTATGTTATTGCTTTTTAAATACTGTAGAATTAGTGCTTTTAGTGCTTCTTGGCTCCTTCAACACAGATTCCATTCAGTGCCATAATCAGTGCACACGAACACGTCTCCCGGCCGTAAATTATTCAGCAGTGTGATCCAACGCTATCGAACCGAGAATCTCTCGGCCTGATTTACCACCTCTTTCAGGTTTGAAAGGAGGCAGAACTGTGTTGTTTTGAAGCAGGAAGAATGTGTACTTCATGGGTTTTTATACTTGGGCTGTGTCTGCACAAAAAAAAATCTTCTGTGTGGCTCTGCCTGTGGTCTTGATGAGAATACTTATTCTCTGAGAGTGGAGTACACTCCACTGTGTGCCTTAAAAACGACTCGGTGGGAAACAATAAAACAGGATGTTGTTTTGCACTTGCTCAAAAAACCTGCAGGAGGATGACACTTGTAAAATGGTGTGCACTTTCCACGAGGATATTGCTGCGGATGCACTGCGGTGTGGCTCTGTGTGGCTGCTTTACCACTGTAAGTTGGTGTTAAATATTCACACACACACACACACACACACACACACACACACACACACACACACACACACACACAGACTCTTTACCACTGTAGTTGGTGTTGAGTGTGCTATTAAACTTGTGCAGATGACCCTCGCTTATGTGGGCAGGAGAGGTCTTTAAGGACACACACAAACTTAAAACACACACAAATAAGTAGTCAGGCACATTGCATGCACACACATACAGACAGGTTCACAAAGTGGCACATACATTAACAACCATACCGTCATACTTTCTCTGACACACACACAAGCATATACACACGCCCTTTACCACTGTAGTTGGTGGTGGAGCGCACTGTTAAACTTGATGCACCTCGCTTATGTGCACAAATGTGTACACACACACACACACACACACACACACACACACATATTCACCCAGGCACGTGCACGTTCACTGGCTTATAAAATGTCCCATATATTAGCAACCATGCCATCATATATTCATACACACACACACTGACAAGCACACACACACACAAACTGAGAAAAACACGCCACCACCGCAGCAGTAGCAGGTTTTTAAACCGTGCCACTGCATTAGGCGTGATGGCCCAGCACTGTCCTCAGATGGCCCCCAGGGAGAAGAGACAGCGCGAAGAGCTATTGCCGCACCGTCCCCTGGCATGACCCCCAACCACGCTCAGATACAAACACAAAGTGCTTACACACAGGTGCATTCGCGAAAGATGCTTACATAACCTACCCCCTACCCCCACCCCACACCAATCGCTCCTATACACTTGAGGGTGGGTGTGCTGTCCATTTTGGAGACCCGATGTAGGGAGACAGGATGAAGAGTGTAACCTTGTATGTCCTTCAACACATTAAGTATCCCTCATTCACAGTCAGTGACTTGACTTTTTTTTAAGTCTCTGCTGATAGGTTGTTTTGATTCACAGCAAAGCTCATATGTCTGAAATGTTGTAGTGCTGTGACCTCAAGTGCCTTCTGCCTTGACTTGGAGCACATGGGCTGCAAATGAACTCCTATTAAAGCAAATTCTAATTATAAGCCTCATAACTATATAAAAAAAAAAAAGTCTGCAATAGCTAACTTTTTCCAAAGCCCATTAGAGCCATGTGGTTACATTCCCATCTCCACCAGGCAGCACCTGTCCTAATTTGCACACACGCTCCTGCGCATGGCCTAATGGCGCTTAGAAAGCCCCCTCAGCGGCACATTTCTCTGGCCGTTAGCCAACCTGCGCGAGGATTAGCCGACGTGTCTGAGCACACATAGGAGAATGGAGTCATTAGCATTAGCGGAAGGAGATCAGCCTTTTGAGGAATGGTGAGGTGAATCTCTTATTACAGCCGTTCTCCAGACGCCGAGGTACAGGGGGGACTGCATTATCTTCTAGCGACTGCAGTCTTTCAATCAGATTTGGATTAACAGCCTAATCCATCAGTGGAGCGCAGTTGCCTACGCTATAGGAGATGGCCGTATAGAGCCGTGTGTGTGTAAACGTTGTTGTGATGGAGGTTTGAAATTGATATGTTCTGTCATAATAAGAATCACTTGTCATGTCTCTGTCATGACTGTGCCTATTGTAACGCAGGAGTGCTTTCTCCTTTTCATGACCACCAGCAGTGCTTGGGGGTGGATTTTACGCACACGTGCCCTCCATTTGATCCTTCTTCAAAAAATAATGGCCACCATTATAGCCTGCGTGAATAAATATACTAAATATAAATACAGAGTGTCTGGGCATTTGTCCAAATCTAAAACTGTCATGCTCAATCAGTGGCCCTTAGCCAAATGATTATTGAGTCAGCCTAATGCACAAAAACAAACAGGTTTCCACAAACAACAGTAAAGACATATTATTGCAGTTAATGCGCACTGGCTCACCAAGGATCTGTGCTGACTGCCACTTGACCGGAGGCTGCATGCCCTCAGTGCAAGCCATTTACCCAATAGCTTCTGTGGGATCTTTCCTGACATTTACATTGTGCTTCAGAAAGGCTCTGGCTCCACCACGCCTGCGTTAGTGCATCCCAGGAGCCCTTAGACGTGTGTGTGTGTGTACGTGTGTGTGTGTGTGTGTGTGTGTACGTGTGTGTGTGTGTACGTGTGTGTGTGTGTACGTGTGTGTGTGTGTACGTGTGTGTACGTGTGTGTACGTGTGTGTACGTGTGTGTACGTGTGTGTACGTGTGCGTACGAGTGTGTGTGTGTGTGTGTGTGTGTGTGTGTGTGTGTGGTGTTTTGTTTGCTGTATCATGGAGGATTGTTGGCTCTGCTGGGACCAATGTATGTGTTTAGTGTAATTTATGGTGCCTTACACACATCACTGCTGCTTTGCAGAACCTCTTGAAGTGCAGGAATAAATAAACTGTTTTGTTCTACCAACAAGTGTAAAGAAAATTGCGCTTTGTGTTTCATATTGTGTAAGAATAAAGACCTGTGCACATCTGTTTTGCCAGTGTCTTCCACCAAGTAAATTGGACTGCAGTGTTTGATTTTGTTGATTGCAAAGTTTGTTTGCCTGTTTTAAGTGGTAGCACTCCTGGATATTTCTGGCGTGGCTTTTATTCTGCAGCTCTCCATAAAGACCTCTCCTTTAAGGCCGCACACTGGCTGTTACATAGTTCACCGTGCTTTGCTTGCAACATTCTGTCAATTCAGATTACATTGTTTTTAATACAACCCACAATGCAATGTAACTGCACTCAGGACTAGCCGATTTATTGGTCTCAGATTATTCAGCATTTTTCTCTCTTCTTTTTGTTTAGTATTTGTATTTAAAAGTTGTGTACATGTTGCCACTTTTTCGTATAGTGCTTCTATATTTCATTTTTTTTTTATTATATTGTTTTATTTCCTAAACTGTGGACTCTAAAAGAGAGCTCTGCACAAGAATTCCAATGTGCCTGCACTGTTGGTTTATGCATAACTCGTAAATAAAAACCTTGAACTCAAATCTAAAAAACCCTGCACACCAGCACCGAACCTTGCTGCCGGCATTGTGTCGTTTACAGTTGGGTCCTTTCAGCACCGCTCATTAAACTCCTTTATTTATATAAACTCCATTATGTGGCACTGTAGATCGAGTGGAAATGATGATGGCCGCTGCGCAGCCAGCATGCAGGGGCAAGTGAAATAGTCCGATTTGAAAGCGCACAGCAATAATGTCGAGGCAGGTGTGTGGAGGACGTAGTGCTCAAAAACAAGTGGCACATCGCATCTGAAGGCGATAGCAAGACGTCCCATCCAGCTTCTCTGTGCAGGTGGGTGTGATATTTCAAACACTGTGGAGCAGGCGATGATCTCCTCAGCTGCTGTAGAGGTGAGAGCGACCTGTGCTCCACTCCTGTCTGCAGGCCGCCAGAGCTGCCAGATAATCTCATGCAGATCCCCTCTGGCAAAGACCAAATCACCTCCCCCCACCCCACCCCCCGTACTCCTCCTCCATCAGCTCCCCTCTCCAGCTCCTCTGAGTCCGTCCCTTTCTCTGTCTTTCACTCGCACTATTTCATTCCCTCAGTCTTCTCAGCTCTCAGCTTTTCTTTTTTGCCCCCCCTCCCCCAATCTCTGCTATTCTCTCTATCTCTCCTATCCTCTTTGCTCCTTTAAAGATATTCACTCATGCCATTTCCAATTTTTGTTGTCTCCTCTTGTGTTGTTTTCATCTTTCATCTCGCCCCCCCCCCACCCCTTCCACATGGTATTGTTCCCTCCTGTCTGCCTTTCTCCATTTCTCTTTGTCTTTGCCTCTTGTTGCTTTCCACCATAATGTTTTTTTAAGTGCTCATTGTTTTTTAGTGGATCATGATTTGCACAGAGCTGTCTGCATTTGTCACCGGCACACTGTGTGGCAGTAAATGTTTTGTGTGTGTGTGTGTGTGTTAGTGTGTGTGTGTGTGTGTGAGAGTGAGTGAGTCAAATTTCAAACTCCTTGTACGTCCTCTGTGTTTCTCAGTGTGTGTGTGTTTGTGTGTGTGTGTTTATGTTTATGTGTATGTGTGTGTGTGTGTGTCTGTCTGAGGTGTGTCCCAGTAGTCCTTACATAACCTTCTTGAGCTGCAGCTCGCTCACACAACCGCAGGAGCAGGAGCAGGTCTAAGCTAATTGTCAGCCTCTTGCTCTGTGGGGGCAAGGCACCCAGTGAGTAGTTAGAAGTACTCGTGTACTATTTATGCTCTGTTTGAGCTCGCAAAGCACATAGGGGCAGGCACGTCAAGTCGAGCTTTTAAGTGTTTTCTGGTTGCAGGACATCAAGGCGACCGAACAGCCCCTTGCCTGTGGTGCTGGACTTGTTGAACACTTGTAGCAGGCACGGCACACACACACACACACACACACACACACGCTGCCAGCCAGTTGTTGTGGATATTAGATGGGCTGTTGGGCCATGGAGGTTCCCCAGTCAGCCATGACCTTCTCCCCAGAGATGGCTCACTACATAGCAGTCCCCCTCAGATACCCCCCCCCCCACCCCACCCTGCCCGCCCATTCTTCAGAACTAATTAGTTTGCGGTTGTTTTTGCTATTACATGCTTTTAATATCAGTTATAATGTGGGGTTGTGGTGTGGCTTTGAGGGTTGTTGGAGAGAGGGAAAGAAAGAAGATGGAGAGAGGTAAAAGGAGGGGGAGGAAGAGAGAGAGAGAAGGAAAGGAGGAACGGGTGGTGAGAAGGGGTGGAAGGGAGGTCCCTGGAGATGAGAGTTCAAGAAGCACTCTAGTTGGAGCGTGCGCTAGTCATCACACACGCAGTGAATGCCAATGACTTGGGATGCGTTCCTGTGCTCGAGCCCACTCCCACCCCACCCCACCCCACCCCAGCCGCTCCTACAGTAAACAACGCTGCAGGGGGGATGAGTGTGAAGCAGTCAGCCTTGCAGTCAGTGTCACTGTAGGGGGGGTGGGGTAGAAGATGGTTCCAGGCGGGCAAACTGAAGTTGACAGATGCTGAGAAGCATGTTGGCGGTTCAGCTCACCAAAAAAAAAAGTGAAAAAAGAAAAGAAAGTTACTTTTTACCAGTTGACAAGAAAAAGGAGAAATGAGGCAGAATTCTCCTCTTCATGTCATAGCCCTGCCAGGGGACACACGGCTCAATGATGGAGACGACTTTTGACACGCCTCAGAAACACAAAAGTCAAACGCTGTCGGGGGAAGAGGGGGGAGGCATTTATGCAAGGGGAGGAAAAAAAGGAAACACAAGGAATATTAATGTCACTTCGAAACGCCACAGTGCTTCCCTGAGGGGGACGTAAATGTCAGCCGGGCCTCAACCTGTTGCCCTTGTGAGATGCGACACGGTGTGGGGACCGTAATGATTTCTGTTCGTGATAATGAGGCCTAATGATGGGTTCAGCCTCGGCAGCCGACAGAAGATGAATGATTCGCATGGCTCTTGAGAGCCTGTGCCATTTATTTCTCTCTCTCCCTGTCTTTCACTGTCTGCCTGTAGCATCACATTGTTACCTTTGAACCCCCCACTTGAATTAGGTATTCCATTTATGGTTGGCTTGGCCACATTATGAGAATACTTATTAGGTGAATCATAATAGTTCCAAGAATGTGAAAATGCATCTTTGATGATATTTGATGTGTGTTATATTTTTGTTGAGGATTTGTCAGGATTACCACCAGCAGATATGGGGATGAGTTGAAAATCTAAGCATAGCAATGTGGATTTAATCATATTGACATCAAAACTTAACCTGAAAGCAGTTCTTTGCAAGCAGTACCTTCTAGCTATCTTTTTAAGTATATAGAATATTGTTATGTTTACACTTTCATCTTCCCTATTTTTAATGTGATTGTTATTAATTTGAGTGTTGTTTGGTTGTAATTCCCCCATGTATGTCTGCTTCTGCAGGTGTGTCGTTCAACAGCGTTTACACACAGATCTGGAGGGTGTTGTTACACCTGGCAGCTGACCCCTTCCCAGAGGTGTCCGACCTGGCCATGAAGGTGCTCAATAGCATCGCATACAAGGTAATAAGGGATCTAAGCCTCCTATTCAGTTTGTCAGCACTTTTGGTCACACACATATATATATATACACATACACATATACACACACACACACATCAGCACACCTTCCCACACACACACACACACACACACACACACACACACACACACACACACACACACACACACACACAACGGCAACCCTCTTGGCTCTCTCCACCTCCAGAAGCCGTTAGTATTGTGCAAATGCAATTAAACCGCAATGGCTCCCCGTAGGCCTGGCAGTGCGTGGGGAGGGGTGGCAGGATGGTGGCGAGAGCACCATCATAAGTTAAGGGGATAATAACCGCACACATCGGCCCCCACCCTCTCCATCTTTGTTTTATCTCCACTGCTGACATCGACAGTCCATGCGTAGCCCATGGGGGAGGGGGGTCCCTCACTGCTGCTTTAAGACCTTCCCATCGCCGGCCAGCCTTCCAGCCAGCCAACACACCAGGCAGCCAGCCGTACCACCACGCTCTACCACTAGCGAGCGGCTTATGAATTTAGCAGAGCGGGGGGAGCCCTGCGGTGCCTCCACTGTCTCAGGGCTCGTCTCCAGGATGCTGCACTGCACCACGGATGGTGGTAGCCAGCTCGCCCCGTAGGCTGAGTGAGGAGACAGCAGTGGTTCTTCATTGAGCTATTAGAAAACAGAATAGTATTTCTTCTATTCTTTTTTTTTTAGTTTATACTTGTAAAAAGTTTTAGGGGGCAAATTCAGTTCATTTTTCATTTTTCATATTTGCTTTTTTTTTACTGCGATAAAATATGAACATTGAATATTTTCAAAATTGAAAATTTGAAAAAAAGTTTGAGACAAATGTAATCTGCCTCCTCGTTGACTTTGACAACAACACTGATATTATTGCCTCAGTCTAAGAGTGAGATCATAGCTCAGTGTCTTAGAATGTAATGCATATTGCATTCACATTTTTTACTTTCTGCTTTAAGCACTGTTGATTTGTTTTCTCCCAGAAGCCTCCATAAGTTTCAGGGGATGTATCTGGTGTATGTTTTCATGGAAAAAACACCTATTAAACCTGAATCAGTGGGAGGGGTTTAGTCCAGGACTCTCCCCTTATGCTTCCCTCTCTTCTAATGAGGAGTGAAAGCCATTCCCATTGGTCATTGTGTTCACACGGCACACACAACGCCATTACACACGTGAGCAGGGGGCAGCTTTGACAACGGCACCCGGGAACAGTGTGTGGGAACAGTACCATGCTCAGAGTACCTCAGTGGCACCACTGGCAGTTGTTAGATTAGAACCTGTGAGCCTCTGGTCACAAGCCCGTTACCTTAACCAGGCCACCACTGCCCCAGCTTTGAGCCACTGTGCCAGTGGGGAGATCAACAGAAAAATAAAAGTAAATAAAAAACATCACGGCTCTTGTGCTGTGACCTGGGTAACGGGCCAACAGGTAAGAAAAGCCCCTGTCAGAAACGCTGGCTACCACACGGCTTTGACAGTCAATGTAGCCTGTGTGATGTGGCCTAGGTTTATTCCTAGTGTAGTGGGACTTGGCACCGGTCTGGTCAAAGCCCAAAAACCTTGTGCTCAAACTCCCCTAAGTCATTCCATGGGTGCATGCAGTGGTACAGTGGTTAGAACACCCGACCGTGAACGGGCATTTGCCCATGGGGATCCAGGTTCCGATCCAGCCTGCAGTCATTTCCCAACCCATCCCCATCTCTCTTTGCCTATCTAAATAAAGCCAAAAAATAGCAAAAATACTTTAAAAAACAATCACTTCAAAGACATGCAAACAAGAGAAGCTGGCTGATATTCCGTCTGCCTCCACAACTCGGATGAGCCGTGAGGGTAGAGAGGAGACAAAGCAAGACACAGCCAGATCCAGAGTTGGTTTATATATTCAGCATCATGGTGATGTGGACATGTTCAGCTTTGAACAGCAAGATGAAAGTACGGTTTCATTAGAGAGTCTGTAGTCGGGATTTAAACAGAACTTTGACACCGAGGGTGATAAATTGGATTGTCTATTTTCAGGGCTTCTCTGTTGTTCTTTAAACAGGGACATTAAGGCGTTCTCATTCTCATTAAAAGTTCCTTTAGGATATTTATCAACGGATTAATTGTCATATTGGATCAGGGCAGTTAATTGGATTTGCACTTGAGTTGAAATGTGTTAGTACTAACCACGAAACAGTTTTGTACATTAATGGAAGCCTAAATTGAAATGCCAGTGCTGGTATTCTTCTGGAAACTGGAAACTCGTACTAATTAGTATATATTCAGACTCTGATGAAGTTGATCACATCATATCTATTTGTCCCCAAGTCTTTGTTAATTAAAATGCAGAGTTTCTTGTTGGTGCCAACCATTGCCCGAAATACATTCATTAACTTAAAAAAATGTAAAAAGGAAATAAAGCACAAGAAAAATAAAGACAGTATGAGAATGAGTCCCATGCTGTTATGAGATCTGTTATGAGATATGTTATGTTAAAGCCGAAAAACGTTCAATCTTTACATTTCTCATAAGGTGTTAAGTACAATTTTCCATTTATCCCACCGCCTTCTTTTCAGCAGGCCCCAGGCACATGATATGGCATGTATGATTTGCACCATTATTCCACCCATCAAGGAGAGAAAACATTCCGACATTCTCACCTTGAATTATTAAATGCCTACGTTGTGCCTAATTGTACATCCCGTCCCTGTTGGGTGGACTTTGTTATAAAAATGTTGTCTGTTGTCTGTGCTTGGTTTGGTGGGGCTTCTGATTGATGAATAAATAAACAGATGCACTTTGGAGAAAGAACAGCCTGTACGGCCTGGAAACCACACTGAGATGGGCGATAAACCCTGACCGTCTGTAACAACACATTATGTAATAACACCGCATTATGTGATAAGACGGCAAGATGTAATAAATCTTCACTTTATTCTGTAATAAATCCTGCATTTTGTAATAATATGCTGCATTTTGTAAACTGTCTGAATGCAGTATGTAATACCTTTCCCCACACTTTGTAATACATTATTACATATCGTGATGGTTATTACAAAATGTGGGGACAGCAATTTTATAGCATTAAAAAAACTCCTATCTAGTAGCCACATAAGACATCATAACCACATACTGCCTTAGTAATGACAATCCCAGTTTTTAAAATCTCTTTAACCTCATGAGTGTGTGATGATGTCTAATGTGACTACTGGATTAGAATTTATTTTAATGCCAGTAAAATTTTCATATTTACAGTGCTAAAAGATCTCAGGCATGGTGCCTGAAATCAGTCGTGGGACAGTAGACTATATTTAACATTTGCTAGTATAGAGTCATAATAACTTTGAAACTAATTTCAGGCATAGAAATATTTCCTGCTTTCTGCCCTGTATTTAAAATGAGTACAGTACATTATGCATTGGTTATTACTTAATGCATCATAATATAAAGTTTTAGTCAAGAAAAAAATGTTGTCCCTGCATTTTGTAATAACCATCACAATATGTAATCATGTATTACAAAATGCAGGGAAATGTATTACATTGTGTTCAGATACTTAATTACAAAATGCAGGGAAATGTATTACATATTGTGCTCAGATACTTAACTACAAAATGCAGCATATTATTACAAAATGCAGGAGTTATTACATATGCAGTGAAGATGTATTACTTCTTGCCAAGTTATCATATAATGCGGTGTTATTACATAATGTGTTATAACACTGTCATGAAAAAAAACAATTATGCTACAGCCTTTACCATCACACTGCACAGAGAATACTGGCCTGTCTCCTCTCTAATTAAAGAAAAGTAGACACTCTCCTTAAATACTGACTGTAGTCAGTGATGCAGCTAAATGTTACATATGACAGTGCCTTGATGTGTTTAGTCATTTATTCAAAAATAAATAAAAAAAGGCTCTTGTGTCAAAAGAAAACAGGCAAATTAGAGTGAGGAAGATGTAGTACTGTCACTTTTTATTTATTCATTTCTTTGTTGGTTAGTTTAATTACTGCCTTGTGTAGATTTTGCAGTGCAGTTACAGTCCTACTGCTATAAAGCCTTTATAGCAGAGCTGTCTGGATTTCTGGATTCATTCCCTATGGTCTCCATAATCTCCGCACACAAATCACATGATTCTTCATGTTCCTTTGGCATCAGTTCATTGCCTCTATAGTCTTGCAGTCTTATGCCAAGCAGTCTTAGCCAACATCACAGCATAAAAAGGAAAAACGTAGCAGTCAAGCTGAAGTCACTGACCATAAGCAACCCCACTTGCTGCCAAGCCCCTCTCAGACTTTGCATTGGAAATGTGCAGCTTCATATATTTTTTTCTGCCCTATCATTCTTTAATGAGTCTTTGATCTCGGACGGTGTGGTGCCAGCACAGCGCCCCTGCCCAATCAACCTGTAAGATTCGCATTAGCTGACTGGACTGTTGCTGAGGCCCCCTGACTCCCCTGCTCGCTCGCTCGCTCGCTCTGATCCCCGCATCAGTGTCCGACAGTTCCTCATCACAGAGGCAAGGCAACACCCGATGAATGTTAAAAACACACCGCTTCTTTAGGACGCATCACGATTTCATTTCATTTCATCTGTTTTATTCCTTTCACGACATTTCCTAGAGGGTGTCAAGCAACGCACCTGAGGGGTTTTCTTTTTCACTTGTGCACATCACAGTGGAATCATGCCGAGGGTATTTTCTTTGTGTTGATAATAAAGATCAAGTTTCTCGCGTCAGAGTTTTCAGAAGCCGAGTTATGTATTTCACACGTGTTTCATTGTGTCTGCCGCCGTGATTTATTCCATTCCCGTCTCTCTGTCTAATTAATATTTTGTCCCCTAAGTGTGTTGGGGATCCTTTCAGATTACAGGCTGGCATATTTCCATAGTAAGTGTCAATTCTTTGCCTAGCGCTCCCTTCGTTTATTTTCACGGCTCCGTTTTTAATGAAGCACCGGCGCGCAAACAGTAGCAATTAATGTCTCCGCACAAACCCCAAACATGCCAGCCACTGAAGAGAGCTGGTGCGTCAGGGCTCCACCCCCACCCCCCACCCCCCCTTCCAAACTCACGCTAGCAGCTAGCGGGAATTAGCATAGAAATCAAATAAAAGCCCAACTCCAGATGGCAGAAAAAGAGGGTTAGAGGAGGGAGGGGGAAAAAAACAGTTGCAATTGTTTGAATGTTGTATAAGTTTGCTTCTGTTGCTTTCTGTAAACAAGTCTGTACCCATCAGTGTTTCATTACTTCTTTTGTGCCAATTATGCCTCCTATTGCCTAGGCGAGAAGCACTTAATGCATCATTCTGCTTTTAGTAATGATGGCATTTGCTGGTGAGTGCCTGTCAAGTCAGGAGGGGCCCTGCTGTTGTGTTGTGGTGATTACAGCTGCTCCCCTCCCATCTACTCTCACTAGTTCTAATCTATCACATAATCTTCCAGCCAACTCATTTTCTCTCTCTAGCTCCGACTTGCCGTGATTTTCCACACAAGTTTTTGAAGACACAGTAAAGTCAAAATAATATTACCTCTAAGTTCCTCATACCAATGAAAGGAATAGTTACTAATCACCTCATTTGAAGTGAATGTGCTACAATGAAAAATTCGACGTGGAAGGGGTGGAAAATATAGGCTAGCACTTTCTGCACCAGCTATACAATGCTATAATGTGCTAAACGTAACCTCATGATGTAAGCAGAATATATTTTAATCCCGTTTACATCATCCAGAGAAGCTGTGAAAAGCTGTGTAACTCCACAACACAGTAAAGCTGACTTCAGCGGCTAGCCCTCATCTTTTTTTTTTTTGGGCAAAATTCTCTGATATATTTTAATGTTACTAAGTCACATACAGATTTCACTGTACTGAGTCTGAGTTTGCAGTGGTGTGCTACGTCATTACGCTTTCACTTTAACTCTGGGCTGATTTGTGCCTCTGTGCCACAGGCTACCATGAACGCCCGATCGCAGAGGATTCTGGACTGCGGCTCCTCCACACAGTCCGCCCCAGCCAGCCCTACCAGCAAAGGCACACACATACACCAAGCTGGGTGAGTTCACCAAGTTCCACATCCTAACTTGCGCGCACACACACACACACACACACACACACACACACACACACACACACACACACACACACACACACACACACACACACACATAATTACTGATCTTAGACATCCCTTTAAAGGTTGGTTTACAAGGTCAGTCAGTCATGAGACTGTGCTTTTTTATATTGCTATATTTCACAGTGTACAAAGAGAGGATCATTTTTTTCTTGTTCTTCCTTTTACACACATGCTCGCGCGCACACACACACACACACACACACACACACACACACACACACACACACACACACACACACACATCACACACCTCTGAGACCTGGACCAACTTCTTATATTCACCATTACAGAAAAAAACCAAGGCCTTAACGTATCCACCATATGGTAGTGGAGGCACAAACTCACTGAAACAGTATGTTGCTAATCAGTCTAATAACAGTTAGTCTGCACCAAAGAACATTGCATTTCATTGATTTGTGTCCTCCACTGTAAGCTCCTGTGGATAAAAGTATCTGCTAAGTGTAATGTAATGCTCAGGTAGACTCTGAGGTCTGTTAAGGTCTGCTGTTTTTCCCAACTACTGAGTCCTCTCTCCACTCCAGTAGTTGTGTTGCATGTTTGCCTAAAACAGACAGACAGTCAATGACTCTGCCCTGCGTGTTGTAGTGCGCCCCACAGATCCAAACGCTGTTCATCTCCTTCCAGTGGCTCCCCCCCCATGCCCAGCGCCAGCAGCTCCAGCCTGACCAACGAGGTGCCCAAGCCCCCCGCCCGCGACGCGCCCCCAGCCCGGCCCCCCTACACCCCCACCCTGGGGGGCCAGGCACCCCACTCGCACCAGTTCCCCCGCACGCGCAAGATGTTTGACAAAGGGCCCGACCAGGTAGGACTACTTTTCACACACCCCACCCCCCCAACAAAGGCCACGTCGGATCTCCTTTTCTCCTCCTGCCAGGCTTGTTGGAGGAGAAGCCGCCGAGGAAAGTTGTTGTTTGTTATGGTTTGTTGTTGTTGCTGTTGGTGCTGCCACTGCCGCAGCTGTGAGAGACAAGGGGGCAGCGCTTATATAACCTGATCGAATGGTAACTGAGTTGTGTGTACTGAAAGCGCCACAGCTCCTCCACTCTCACACTGCAGATGGCTGTTGCTGTAATAAGCAGACTGTTTATGTACCCATTGATTTTCATTGTGCTGTTCCCCAAGGTCAAGGAGAGGTGTTGACAAAACGTATTAATCATGTTCTCCGACATTGCGATAATATACTGACTCTTGCTTTTCTGCCTCCCTCTCCCCCTCTCCCGCTCTGTTTTTGTCTCCCTATCGCTGTCCTGTCTGTCTGCGTGTGGTCTCCTTCTGACCTTTGACCTCATTGTTTATATCACCTTCGCACTCTCTTTTTTATCTCTTTCTCTGCCTTTCTCTCTCCAACTACCCCCCCCCCCCTCTTTCTTGTCATTTGCCCTGGTGGAACACTGGTGTTTGTGTGTGTGTGTGTTTGTCTGTCTGTGTGTTTGTTTGTGTGTCTGTGTGTGTGTATATCTGTGTGTGTGTGCATGTTTTTGCTCTGGCATTTCTCTATTCTTCTTGTCCTTGTCCCTGGATGTCCCATACCCCCCCACCCCCCAACCCACAGACGGCGGAGGACGGTGACGAGCCGACCCCCCACAGGAACTACATCAGTGCCACCATGCAGACGGGACTCTGTGACTGGAGCGCCAAGTACTTCGCCCAGCCCGTCATGAAGGTACACACACACCTGCTAACACAGACACATACACACGTGCGCATAGGTGGTGATACCGGCTTCAGAATGCAAAACCCATGCCCCAGTAGTCCTTGTGTCTGTGCACTTCACGCAGGTGATTTTGGTAATTAGCCAACTTGTCTGATAATTTGTTTGATAATTAGGTTTAGCTGATTCAGAAAATGTTTGGATCAAACCTGTGACTGGGATTTTTCCTTTTCTAAGGGCAGGGTTGACAGCTCTGCCTGCTTTTGACACAACTGTGTTCAGAAATTCACAGTCTTGGCCTATATCATGTTATGCGATGTGCTAAATGTGTCATATCCGTGCTTTTGGGCACAACAAACTTTGGCTTCACAGGTGCACCCTTTAGCAGGTGTTTGTGAGGAGTCTTGTGTTTGTCATGATCAGTTTGATCACCGTGTAACTGCCCCCAGTGTCAGCCCCCCCCGGAGATGTGGATCCTGTCTAATTGGCAGCCTGGCCAGCCCATGCTTCCATTAATAATACACTGCTGGAGGATCTGTGAGAAATCTTCGTTAGCGTACACACACACACACACACACACACACACGGACGCACACCAGCAGCCTGGCAAGATATTGCTCACACACGCACATACGCATATACAAACACAAATACACGCACACACAAACCACTGTGTAGCATCTCCACTAGTTCAAAGGCCATGCTTAGCAGTGTAGCCAACCCCCCTGTTAAAAATGCTTGTGTATGCATGCTAGAGATGATCCCTCTGATTCATCTGCTACGTGACACAGCAAAGGTTCTAAGTGGAGTCGTGCTCTTCACAGCTCCCCAGGTCCTCCCTGACTGGGGTTGTGTTTTAGTAATGAAGACTGACAGTGTCAGTGTTCATCTTTGGAATCAAAGCTTTGCCCCTTTGATGTGGGTGTCGCCTATAATGTCTCGCTCTGAGACGTTGCCTGATGAGAAGACGTGGCATCACTTGATTGCTTTTGTCATGCAACATGGCGAAGACAGACTGGGTTCCCTTGTGGCGCTGTGCGTACTGAGCACATGAGGTCCTCAGCGGAAGACCTTGCATTCATGTCCATGGGTCCTGACAGCAGCATTGAGTCTCGAGTCCTTTCTTGTCAACTAAGAGGAAGCTTGAGGTCAACTCTAAGGCCTCTCATCTCCACTCGATGTTCCACCCAGCAACTCGGGGCCACCCCCTGCACTCCCCTCCCAACCCACCCCACCTCCACCCCTTCCCTTCCGTTCCCTTCCCCTCCCCCCTTTCCATTCCGCTCCACCTCTCCAGCCTTTCATCTGTCCCTCACTCTGAGCGGAGGAGTAGGAGGAGAAAGAGGGGAAGGCCTGTGTCAGCTCATCTTCTTCTCGAAAAGCGCGGCGGCTGAGTCTGCCAAACTTCAGACGCGCTGAGCCCTGGCCGACTCCGCAGCGATCGTGCGCCGGGTCGGGCCGGGCCGGAGCGAAAGGGAGAAGAGCTGCTGCGTTGCAGGATTTTGAGTGCTCCCCATAAACTTCCCTTTATTATCGCCGACCACGGCTCACCCCGCTCTCACTCGCTGCCTCGCTTGCCCACACACGCTCCCTCGCTCGCCCACACACGCTCCCTCGCTCGCCCACCACCACCACCGACGCACAGGTTATAGCGTATGCCTGTGTCAGCAACACGGGGTGTGGGGATGGGTGGCAGGATGTGTGGCCTTAATTGGTTTACTTTTTTATTGTTTGTGTTTGTGTTTGTGTGTGTGTGTGGATGGGTTAAGCCAGCGTGCAAACATCTGCAGAAGAACCATTCAGTAAAATCTAGGATGAGTGAGTACGGAGGTGAAAGGGCAGCGTATGGCGATGTGTGTGTGTGTGTGGGTGGGTGTGTGTTTGCGCGTGAGTGTGTGTGTGCGCACACATGTGTGTCCATAAATGTGTGTATGTGTTTCAGCACTTGTGCATATGTGATGAGTGGGTGGTTTTGTGTGTGTGTGTGTGTGTGTGTGTGTGTGCGGGTGCGTGTGGGTTATATCTTAGTGGTCTTTTTTCTGAAAGTAACAGCTTAGAGTGAAATCTAATTTCCTATTCCTTTGTGTGTGAGAGCTTGTGCAAGTAGTCAAGCAGTGAATATGGTTGTGACTGCAAGTATGTGTGTGTGTGTGTCTGTGTGCACATGCACACGTTTGTATTTATTATTGTGTGTCTCATGTGTGTACAAATTTAGGAATGTGTGTGTACTTTAATGCTTTGGTGTGTTCTTACTCTTACACTCTTGTTTTGTGTGTCTGAATTGAAGAGCACCAGTGTGTTTTCACCCACTCCTGTTTTTGTGTGTCTGTATTGAAAACAAAAGTGTGTTCTCACATACACACTTGTGTTGTGGAGAGTGCCAGTGTGTTTTCAGTGCTGCTGCTGCTGCTGTATATATCACATTAGCATTGGTGGCTGGGTGGCTGCGGGGCTCTCAGTAATGGCTGCCAGTGTGCTGGAGATCAGGGAGAGGCCCGGAGAGGCTGAGGGCGCATGTACTCGCTGCCTCTGCCTTTGAACACAGAGGAGCAGTGCATTTCAGTGTGATAATCAGCAACAATGGAGTCAAGCCTCTCGCTTCTCTCTTCTTTGTGCTTCTCTCTCTCTTTCTTGCTGTATTTTTTTTTTCTTTCTGTTCTACAGGGTTTTTTCCCTCCCACCCTCCCTCTCTGTTTCTTTCTCTTGCTCACTGGAATTTTTCATACTTTCTCTTCTTCTGTCGTGCACATGCACTCGCATTCTGTTCCAGCTTTGCATTTGTCTAATTTTTTTCTCTCTATGTCTCACTTTCCTTCTCCATCCTTCTCATTCTCTCAATCTCTCTCCCCCCTCTCTCCAAAGTGAAGCTTTGCCTCTCTTTCTCCCTCTTTCTCTCTCACATTATTTCTCTCCTCTCCCTCTCTCCAAAAAGAAGGTTGGTCTCTCTATGCCTCTCTCCCTCTCTCTCTCCCTTTCCCTTCTCTCTATCTTCCTTCTCTCTCTCTCTCTCTCTCTCTCTCTCTGCCCCCCCCTCTCTCTGCCCCCCCCCCCCTCTCTTTCTCTCTTTCTCCATCCCCCATGCCAAAGGGCTGAAGTACAGAATGCATGTGCTGCTGGGGAGCATCATACATTAGCTCCAACCTTGTTTAACATTCCGCTCATTTCCGCCACCCTGGAAAAGTGCTTATTAAGCATCGCAGTTATGCAGTGAGAGAGAGAGAGAGAGGGAGAGAGCGGAAGAGAGAGTGAGTGCGAAGGGGATGACGAGGAAAAAAAAAAGAGAGAGCGCAGCTCCATTAGAGTCCATTACAGTCAGGCTCGTCCATTACAGTCAGGCTCGGTCCAAGTGGAGAACATGGATTTGTCACCAGGTGGGTCCAATCAATAGCAAACATCCCCATTAGCCCAGAGCCTTAGTCTCCGCTGGGCTGTCTCCCACCAGCACACTGATTGGGTTACTCTGACCACTGGAGCACAGGGCCAGGCAATGTACCACCACCACCACACAGCCACCCCTACTCAACACCCCACCACACACGTACACACCTTACCCTTCTCAAGCCCCACCACACACACACACACACTTCAGCGTCCTCAGCCCTCACCACACACACACACACACACACACACACACACACACACACACACACCTCATCCTCCTCAGGCCCCATCACACACACACACACACACACACACACACACCTCATCCTCCTCAGGCCCCATCACACACACACACACACCTCACCCTCCTCAGGCCCCACCACACACACACACACACACACACACACACACACACACCTTCCCTCCTACTCCTCAGGCCACACCACACACACACACTCACACACACACACACACACACACACACACACCTCACCCTCCTCCTCCTCAGGCCCCACGACACACACACACACACACCTCACCCTCCTCAGGGCCCACCACATACAGAGAAACACACACACACACACACACACACATATATACCCCTCACCATCCTGAGGGCCCACCAGAAACATACACACACGCCCCCCTCCTTCTTGGACTCCCTGGCTGGTGGAGGAGTTGGAATCAATAAGCGCTAATTAACCGGAGCGACTCGTGTTCGTCTCCGAGGGCGTCCAGGCGGAGGGAGGAAGGGAGGGAGGGAGAGAGAGGCCACGGCCCGGGAGAGTGCCCTCCTGATTCTCCTCATTAGCGACAGCAGTGCCCGTGGCACGCTAATGTGCTAGGAGGGTGCCAATCTGGAGAAAAAAAAACAACTTTTTTCACTTTTTGGTTAAGGTTGTGTGAGACGACAGAGAATGTGGGAGGAAAGGACAACGGGGTGGAGGGATAGATTTAAGTGAGGGAACAAATAAACAAGATTTTGTCCACTCAATAAGACACATTGACACGCAGGTCACTCTTTACCTGACCTTACCTCGCCTATTTACCTGAAACATTAGATTAGGGGAAAAACATGCCCCATGTTGCACTGTCATGTAAGTCTTGGCACATTGTTTTAATTCTTCCTTTTTTAACCACTGATAGTTGTTTGCATTGTTATATGTTATCTGTCACAATGTGGACTTTAAAAATTGCTTTGCTATTTTGTGTCCCTGTGTACTTGCATACAGGTGCTGGTCATATAATTAGAATGTCATGAAAAAGTTGATTTATATCAGTAATTTCAGTGAGAAAAAGTGAGTATATTATATTCATTCCTTACACACAGACTGATATATATCAAATGTTTATTTCTTTAAATGTGATGATAACTAAAATCCCAAATTCAGTATCTCAAAAAATTTGAATATTACAGTACTTAAGACCGATACAAAAAAAGATTTCTAAGAATGTTGGCCAATCGAAAAGTATGAACATGTTCAGCACTCAATACTTAGTTGGGGCTCCTTTTGCCTTAATTACTGCAGCAATGTGGTGTGGCATGGAGTCGATCAGTCTTTGACACTGCTCAGTTGTTTAGATAGTGGCCTTCAGCTCTTCTCCATTGTTGGGTCTAGCATATCGCATCTTCCTCTTTATAATGCCTTATACATTTTCCATGGGGTTAAGGTCAGCTGAGTTTGCTGGCCAATTAAGAACAGGGATACCATGGTCCTTAAACCAGATACTGGTAGCTTTGGCACTGTGCAGGTACCAAGTCCTGTTAGAAAATGAAATCTGCACCTCCATAAAGTTGGTCAGCAGCAGGAAGCATGAAGTGCTCTAAAACTTCCTGGTAGACAGCTGCATTGACCTTGGACTTGAAACAGAGTGGGCCAAGACCAGCAGGTGACATGGCACCACAAACCATCACTGACTGTGAAACCTTTACACTCGACCTCAACCAACGTGTATTCTGTGCCTTTCCTCTCTTCCTCCAGACTCTGAGACCTTGATTTCCAAAGGACATGCAAAATTTACTTTGATCAGAGAACATAACTTTGGACCATTCAGCAGCAGTACTGTCCTTTTTGTTTTTAGCCCAGGCAAGACACTTCTGATGCTGTCTCTTGTTCAAGAGTGGCTTGACACAAGGAATGCACCAGCTGAAATCCATGTCTTGCATACGTCTGTGCATGGTGGTTCTTGAAGCACTGACTCCAGCTGCAGTCCACTCTTTGTAAATCTCCTCCACATTTTTAAATGGGTTTTGTTTCACAATAATCCTCCCCTTCATCTTTCTTTTAATGTGCTTGGACACAGAACTATGTGAACAGCCAGCCTCTTTAGCAATGACCTTTTGTGTCTTGTCGTACTTGTGCAAAGTGTCAATCTTTTGGACAACTGTCAGCTGACTCTGCTGACGAGAGAGTGAAGGTTGTTGGGGCAGAGAAGACAGAAGGGAGAGAGAACGTTTTACAAAAACTGGTGTGTTTTTAAGTGATGAGGATGAAGGGCAAATGCCAAGATGTTGCGTTAATTAAAACATAATACTGGTGTTGTGGACTGTTGATTTACCTGACGTCCAGCAACCAGACTCTTCAGACAGATGTGTATACTATAGGGAATTTTTTTATTCTGTAAAAAGTGTGTGCCTATGTGACGTGTGTTGACATTTATAATGCTTGTAATATACTTAATCAAAGTTGCTGTTCTGGCAGATTCCCGAGGAGCATGACGTGGAGAGTCAAGTGCGAAAGGAGCGGGAATGGCGTTTCCTGCGGAACGCACGCGTGCGTCGACAGAGCCAGCGCATCACGCAGCGAGGTGAGCAACACACACACACACACACACACACACACACACACACACACCAAGTCAAACACCCCTCATCACTGGCAGCACAGTTGGAATAAGTGAACATATTAATGAAGTGGGTAAAAACTAATTTCATCTCCACAGCCCTCCAGTGGGTTTCTCACGCTCGCTCTTTCTCACCCTAGTTTCTCTGCTACCGTCATCATGGTGCTTGCGTGTGCTTATAATTATCAGATGTGAATCTTCCCCTTAGAGCATCTTTACTCATTTACATCCACTGGAAACATCCCTGACACCCCACGCCTACGTCATTAGCCCCAGTGTGGTGTGGTGTGTCCTGAAGCAAACCATAAAATTTCACACTTCTACACTTGCAATGGATCACAGCCTCCTGGTGATTGTCTTTACCTGACCCTTAAGGGGAAATTCAGTGTAAATCAATCCATAGCCCTGTTGTTCAAGGTCACAGACTGCTGATGGTAAGAAAAAGAATGAGAAAATAGGATGCAACATAAACCAAATAATGAGCTGGTAGCTAACGCTAACGGAATAGAGCATAGGGAAATAAAACTGAATGTGGCCATTTATGCCCCCATTCAGCTTCAGTGTTGCCTACCAGTTCATTATTTGGTCTATGTTGCATCACATTTTCTTGTTTTGTTTTCCTACCAACAGCACTCTGTGACCTCGAAAAACAGGGCTATTGATTGATTCACACTGAACTTGTCCTTTAAAGAACAAAACGTTTTCGATAAAGGGGAAAAAGAGACTGTGGACACCACAGTCGAGCCTCGAGTCCTCAGGTGACTGGTGTTTGCTTGTGTTTGCTGGTGGATGATGGGGGACTCTGGGCTTGTTCAAGGCTCTGGTGCTTGTGTGTGCTGGTGTTGGTTGTTGAGGTGTGCCTGGTGGTGGAGGTATACTGGTGTTGCATAGGTGGGTATGGTGGTGGGGGTATGTGTGATTGTGTACTAGTGTGGTTGAGAAGTTGTGTGTGGTGGTGGGTGTGATAGTGGGGCGGTGTGTGTATGCTGATGACGGTAGATGTGTGTGTGGTGGTGCGGTGGTAGAGGTGTGGTGGTTTAGCTGCTCCAGTCACTGGTGGCTATGCTGGAGCAAACACTGTAAAGAGTTTTTGTAAGGGAATGACCTCAGTGGCAGAGATTTAAGGGAGCTTAGAGAAGTGTCTCCTGCTTGTAGAACCCTTTAACTCTGTGTACTTGAGAGTGGATGCCCCTTGCCTCTTGCCCTCTCTCTCTCTCTCTCTCTCTCTCTCTCTCTCTCTCTCTCTCTCTCTCTCTCTCTCTCTCTCTCTCTCTCTCTCTCTCTCTCTCTCTCTCTCTCTCTCTCTCTCTCTCTCTCTCTCTCTCTCTCTCTCTCTCTCTCTCTCTCTCTCTCTCTCTCTTTCCCGTTTGCTCACTCTCTCTCTCTATCTTGCTCTCTCTCTTGCTCTATCTCTCTTTCCCTCTTCCTCCCTCCCCCCCTCTTTGTTTCTCTCTTTCTTGCTCTCTCTCTCCATTCAACTCAGAGCCCTCGATCAATCAATTTGGTGCAAATTATTTGACAGCATAAAACAGCCTATTGTGCTGTATGGAAGTGAAGTATGGGTCCACTCAGCATGCATGACTACACTGCATGGGACAAGCATCAACAGAAGCCCTACATACAGAATTAGGCCATTACCCATTGGCAATACCTATATCTAGAAAAGAGCACTAAAATTCTGGATGTACTTTAAATCAAGTCCCAAAAATACACTTTAATACACCCAGTTCCTCATGTTTTGGGGGCCCTAAAAACCCAGGAACTGAAGCCAAAAAAATCCCTTATGCCAGCTGGTACTGAAGCTCACTACCTCCATAGCAAACACTAATATACAACCTGATCAGACCAGCCCTGCTTCCCAATCAGGAATTTGTGTCAAGCAAAAAAAAAAGAATTTGGAAGATTTGAGAAATTGGAGAAAACTACCAGTCGAAGCCGAATGAATTTCTACTTGGCCCTAAATCTACTATACTAGGCTTATACTATACTTATAGACTAGACTATCAATTGGCAGAGCACCTCTTCTCTGTCAGAGATACAAAGCAAACCCTGACCAAGTACAGGCTCAGGGACCACAACCTTTCAGTGGAAACATGTAGGCATCAGAAATCCTGGCTACCCAAAGAGGAAAGAAGAGAGTCAATGCCAGACAGGGGAGGTTGAGACAGACAAGCACTTTCTTCTTCACTGCAATAAATATAAAGCTATACGAGAACTGTTTTTCTATAGTTTTAAAACATATCACTTCAATTTTGATACCATAGGCATAAAGTCTGGCTATCCTCTCAGAAGAGACGTTCGGCCCCTCTAGCAGGAAATACATTTCTCTCTCTTCCTCTCTATCTCTCTCTTGCTCTTTCTTTCTCACTCTCTCTCCTGTCTCTCTTTCCTGTCTCTCTTCCCCTCTGTTTTTTCTCTTTCTCTCTTTCGTTCTGTCTCTCTGGCCTGTCTCTTTTTCACTCTCTTCCCCTCTCTCTTCCCCGTTCTCTTCATCTTCTCAGTTTCTCTCTGCCCTTTTTTCTGGTTCATGCTCTTATCTCTCTCTCTCTCCCTCATATCTCTTTCTCTTTTTCTGTCTCCCTTTTCACAAACTCACACGCTCAGAGACCTCGTGTCTTTATCACACTCCCACATCTCTCTCACATCTTTCTGTCTGTCTTTCTCAGACGCTCTCTCTCTCTTTCCCTCTCTCCCTCCCTTTTTGCCTCTCTCTTCCTCCCTCTCACTCTCCCTCTCTCTCTTCCTCCAGTCTGGTCTTCTGAAGTCAGTGTAGGCTCAAACAGAATGGCTAACATACCCACGTCACAGCGCTCTAAAAACACACGTAAGCACTTGTACCCACACACACATACACACACACATACACAAGCACTTGTACCCACTCACACACACACTCACACACACACCGCATGAGCAAGGCTGTGTTTGCGTCAGAGAAGGAGACCCCTGCACGCATGCAGCCGCCACCACATACCCCCCCAGCCCTCCTCTTACCCCCCCCCCCCATTCCCCCAGCACACCCCCTCTCTCCCATCTTCTAAAGTTTACACTTGAAAGGAGAGCTGCCCTCATTCAATCCAGAACTGAAAGGGAGAGAGGGAGGGGGGGGGGGGGGGGGGGGAAGAGAGAGAGAGGAAGAGAGGGGCTCACCAGGACTCTCGTTCGGCCGTATGAAGACGGATGCAGCTCTAATGCAGTCAGACATTCATCTCTCTCACAGTCCCACATTAATATGAGATGTTTGTTTAAAACGCCATTATGCTATTCAGGCTGAGCCGCTTTAATGTTGTTCCTCATTTCCACGGCTCCAGACAAGAAACAAACTTGCGCAGCAGAATCCAGGAAACCATCCATTTGCAACAAGTTTTTCCGGCAGCCCCTATTGCAAAATTGATGGCAAAGCCAGATCCGGGGCAATAAAACCAATGAGGTTGCTGCTTCTTCTGTTTGAAGTTAGTATCGTGATAAATGTGATCGGAACGTCTAAAAATTGCCAGCGTTCCCAAAGGGGCCCTGAGCTGAGACAGCCGAGCAGAGTAGCAAACTCGGGATCTGTTGTTCTCGCTACAAAAACAACCCAGAACATTTTCATGTGTTGCCATTGAAATAGGATCAGTTCGCCAGAATAGTCGTAGCAAGCAGGCGGGCAGGCAGGCAGGCAAGCAGAGCGTTGTCCCAGCAGCTGACCCATATTTCGCTGGTTCACCAGGTGTGGCTCGGCTAGACGACCAGATCTTCATCAACCGGAACCCTGGCGTACCGTCCGTGGTCAAGTTCCACCCGTTTAACCCCTGCATCGCCGTGGCTGACAAAGACAGTATCTGGTGAGTGCTAATTTTTTCAAAAATGTTTTCTTGCAGAATTGGAGTAGATAATGATTATGCTTTCTCCATACAAGGTGAAGGTGAATGCAGGTTTTTTTTTTTTTTTTGGCTGCACAAATCAGAATCAATTTTAGTCTTTCAGTCTTTTAATTGGGTCTTTTGAGGTATTGTTTCCCAAAATAGTTTGGACAGTTAAAAAAAAAATTCAGTCTGGCCAAGTTTTTTTTTTTTTTTTTTTAAGGGTAGCATCCCATCGCTCACATTTAGGTCACCTGCTTCGACGCGTCTCAACAAAGTTTGACAGCTCCGAAGCTGCAGTACTGCCACACTGATGAGAGGTGACAGTTTGAATGCGGCTGACTCAAGTTCCCTTCCACACACTGTCTGCCAGGAGTGAAGCAAAAACTCCGGCTGGAAGTTTGTGGCTGACGGACGGGTGACCCACATATGGGAAGTGGCACAGTCAACGTCATGAAGCTAGTGGCACAGATAATATATAGACAGACAGACAGAGAGAGAGAGAGAGAAAGAGAGAGAGAGAGATGGAGAAAGATGTATAAATATGATATAGAGATACTCACAGCCAACATTCACCTGCCGTCACCTCGGGGGGGGGGGGCATTTGATGTCCCTGAATTATTTTCAGTTCAGATTTTTAATGAATCTCCAGAGACTGTTTTGAGAACCCCAGAAGGCTTCTGGGCCAATGTGTTACTGAATAACTAAAAAGTGTATGTCTGTGTGTGTGTGTGTGTGTGTGTGTGTGTGTGTGTGTGTGTGTGTCTGTGTGTGTCTGTGTGTGTCTGTGTGTGTGTGTGTGTGTCTTTGTGTGTGTGTGTGCGCACTTGTTGTACACCTTTGGAGCTTTTGGGACTGGGAGAAAGGGGAGCGACTCGATTACTTCTACAATGGCAACCCTCGGTACACGCGCATCACGGCCATGGAGTATCTCAATGGCCACGACTGCTCCCTCCTCCTCACAGCCACCGGTCAGTCTACATGTCTCATGTACTCATCTCTAGAGTGTGATTGTATGTTAACTTAAATCTCTACATATCCTGTGATACTGCAGAACAGGAAAAAAAAACCTTTTAGACTGATGAATTGAAGGACTTCTGCTTTTCAGATATAGTATAGTGTTTTTGTACTTGTGTTAACGAGTCTTATTTTCATGTGTGGTTTCTACCTTTCCTCTCATTTTGAGCAATCGGTGGTTTACTAAAGCAGATCTATGTTAAAAATATAGTATAGGGTTCCAAAAAGTAAAGCCAATATTGTTTTTTACTGTACATGTACCTGTTTACAGACATAAGTATATTTAGTAGGGGGAATTATCAACAAAAAAGGGCCAAATCGTTACGCGGTGGATAGAAGCACCAAAGTTGGTATAGATATTCTTTAGGATGTATCTCATCATTTCAGAAGGGGTGCCCAAACTTTTCAGTCAATTAAGGTCATTTTAAAAGGGAAAATCCAAGATGGCTGCCAAAAACGACCCAAACATAACAAAATGTTACATAGCTTGGATATTTTGGCTCCTTCTGCCATTTAGTTTTTTTGCATGTGATGTATATAGACTGCCATCAATAAATATGTGCAATTTCATACATAAAATAATGTTTCATAACTTTTATACAGCTTTAAAGAGGAAAAAACGCTAAAAAAGCAGTCTGAATGAGATGACTTTTCAAATGGATCTTCATTTGAGTGGGGAATTTTTTTTTAAATACATACATATATAGCTTTAAAAACTTCCACAGGAACTTATTTCTAACTTTCAAAGAATAATTTATTGATAAAATGTTCATATGAGCAGAGATAAAGCCTTAAATTGGGACACAACTCACTGTCATAATATTATGTAAATGTTAGCACTAGCATTAGCCAATATAGACTAAGTATGCTACCCTGAAAATTATGATGCCAAGATAACTTTTACTTAGTGCAACAACCCATTTAAGTTACTAACTCATTAACAACCCCCCCCCCCCCCCCCCCCCCCCCCACCACCACCACACACACACATACACATATAAATGTACAAATTCATAGCCCTACTGATAATATGTATTGGGAAACTCTCAATTGTTTATTTATCACAAGTAATAGCCAGCAGGTACAATAGCTGTGTTATGAGTAAACCCCTCTTGATGCTATAAAGGACGGGATTTACTGCCCATGCTAGTGTAACCGATGTCATCTGCGCTAGTCCAGCCCTGCAAACGCCCGGGCTCGAACCCACGACCTCACAACCACACAGTAACCATGGATTAGGAGGTGAAAGCTCTAGCCAGTCGCCTGAAAAGCCTAGGCTCTCAGTCAACCGACTAGGGGCGTTCTTGAAGTGTCAAGAGGGAAGCTTTTACTAACGTTCTACACGCTACGCCCTGTGCTTTACATTGCAAGTAAGTTCAGAGATGGAGATTTGGAGGAGTTCTTTTCCCATTAGAACAACATTTATCCCCCTGCTCTCTACAAAGAGGGTAAACTCAATTTGCCATCACAGAAATCTGATCTGCTTGGACTAATAGCTCCTGAAACGTACTCGCGTGTGCCTTCCGTGATTGATGTCAAGATCATTGATGGGGCTGTCATTGTGTATTCTTTACCTGTTGATAAGGCATCCACCTTTGGTCAGTATGCCAGTGAGGTCATTGTGCCATGGATGAAGCATCAGCTGAAGGTTTGACATGGTTTGTGATGTGTATATAGACAACAGTCTTAAAGATTCAACACGGCAAAAGCGGGGGCAAGGCATCCGTCAGAAAGTTGGTGCAATAACTAAGCTTCCCTAGCCTGGCTAACGCGACTTATCAATGCTCTGCGAACATTGGTCTGGCCAAGCTGTGTTGTAAACCCATTTCTCAGAGGGCGGGCTTAACCCACGTGTGTGAAATGCCTGTGTTTGCTACTGGACGAAGCTTCGACCAATCACACCCCTTTGTCCTCTGACGTATACGCAGCGACAGAAACTGCTTGATACAAACAACGAGAATCGACTTGGCAACCAGTGGGGCTAACTGATAAATTAAACTTTTACTGAAGCCGGTCGGTAGCATTGCGAAAACGTCCTTTCCTGTAAGGAATGCTTCAAGGGCTGACCTTTGCTCTATTTTCAGAGAGAACTTCTCTTTGAATTCTTCCAAAACAGCAGCTACAGTTGCATTGAAATCTTGCCGTTGCTCCACGTTCCCCATGTTGACAGTGACTGAGGTAGATTTCCGGTCGCTAAAATACCGCGTCATTGCCTTTCTGAAATCCTAGATTTTCATTGGTCCCAGTTTCTCTGTTAATGTAGAAACGGTGTAGACAGGGAGCTTGGCCAGACTGACTTGCAAGCGAAATGCAAATGCAGCGGCACAGGAAGTATGGGCGTGCCCTGGCTAAAGCTTCCCCGCAAGTTCTCTGATTTTCTGAAGGACTCAAAGAACAAGGAAGAACTCTTTCAAATGTTGGCTGAGAGCATCAGGTATACACAATTTGAGCAAGGAAAGCAAGTACATGCCACCAAAGGCAGACATGTTGTCTCATCTGGTCAATCCACTTCAGTCCCAGAGTGTGACCATGAAGAGGCAGACACAAGGGTATGCCTGCATATAACAGATGCTCTGCAAAATGGTGTGCAGAGAATTGTAGTTAGGACAGTGGCAGAGGCGGCCAAAGCGGACTGAGAAAGTAAAAGTCCTGCCATGTATTGCTTCTGCCTGTGCCCTCAACACAGCTGATTTCAATAATTATCTCATCTACCTAGGATCAGCTGGTTCAGTGAATTGGCTGGAACAAATATGTGGCAGGATTTTTACTTTCTGAACCTGGGATGTCCACCTCTGGACAGTGGACACAGACATTGTAGTTATTCTTCTTGGAGTTTTTGGACAGCTTCTTGACAACTACCCATATGTCGATTTGTGGGTTGCTTTTGGTATGGGGCAAAACTTTAAAGAAGTACACATCAACGATCTTTTCAAAACCCTGGGGAAGGATACATGTGCAGCTCTACCAGGTTTCCACACATTCACAGGTTGTGATACAACTTCTCAATTTCAGTGCAAGGGCAAAAAGACAGCGCGGGCTGCATGGAAGTCATTTCCAGAGGTAACAGATGCTTTCATTGCTATGACTGCATGTCCTTTTCAACAGCTTAGCCAGAAATCCAACATTTTGGAATGTTGGAGAGGTACACATGTGTTCTTTATGATAAGACAACTAACCTGGACAAAGTCAATGATCTCAGGAAGGACATGTTTTCTCAAAAATGTCTGACAATGGAAAATATCCCTCCCACACAGGCTGCACTGCTACAGCATTCTAATCGAGCAGTGTACCAAGCCAGCATTTGAGCATTTGGTCCAAAAGTATGCAGGCTATTCAGTCAGTGACTCCAGACAAATATGGATGGACCAAAACAGATGATTGCTGGACACCTTTATAGGCACTTTTACCAGAGGCAGCCAACGTTTGTAGAGAACTGCTTAAATGTGGCTGCAAAACGGAACCTCTGTGCTCTCGAAAGTGTAGATGCAAGAATGCAGGGTTACCATGTACAGCATTATGCCAATGTGCTGGAACATGTGAATAGATATATTTCATAGTTCATTGCTTGTTTATAGTTGTAGATAGTCAGTTTGAAGTGCATGATATCTTATTTTAGGCAAATGACATAGGTAGCCATTTCACATTTCACTTTTTTAAGTTTTTTTTTTTTTGGTGGGCTTTCAGTTAGCTTCCAATAGTATGGGTGGGCATTTCTGATTCTGATTTTTGGGACTCATTTTCCAGGATGTCTTAAGGTCATACAAAAAGTATACAGTCCAAATGTCATGCTTTTATGAGGCCGGTTTTGGTGGGTTTTGAATCAGCAAAGTATATGTATATTCAAAGTATATTCAAAAACTCACTTCCTGCTTAAGATTTTTGAGACAAATTTTCCAGGATGTTTTAGGGTCTCCAAAAGAGTGTATACTCCAAATTTCATGCTTTAATGAGGTTGGTTGTGGTGCATTTTGATGGGTTTGGAATCAGCTGCCAATTATATTGGCGGCCATTTTGAAATTGTTCAAAAACTCACTTCCTGGTTGAGATATTTGAGCCAAATTTTCCATGATGCCTTTAGGTTACTCAAAGAGCATATATACCAAATTTCATGATTTTATGAGGTTGTTTGTGGTGTGTTTTGAATCAGCTGCTAATTGTATGGTCGGCCATTTTGAATTTCTTCAATAACTCACTTCCTGTTTGAAATTTTTTTGGGCACCCCTTCTAGGATGTCTTAGGATCACCCAAGGGACAATTGTACCAAATTTCACGCTTCTATCCACCGCGTAACGATTTTTCACTTAATTCCCCCTACTAATTAAGGTTACTTAATGTTGTTCTTACACTCCCTAATCTTTTTCTGTCTTCCCTCTCTTCCCCCGCTGACTGACTCACCCACACTTAAAAAAATCTTTTTCTGTACCCATTCTGTTTATCTTCATACCTTTTTCGTCTATTTTTTCCTATCCACCCTGTGTCTTACTCTCTCTCTGTCACGTCCTTAATCAGACGATGGAGCTCTGAGAATCTGGAAGAACTTTGCAGACCAGCGGAACCCAGAGATGGTGACAGCCTGGCAGGGTCTATCTGACATGCTTCCTACTACAAGAGGTCTGTACACACACACACACACACACACACACACACACATGTGCACACACACTCACCCACCAACACATACACACCAACACACATACCACATTCATCCATTTCTATTTGCCCATCTCCCTTTTGTTTGCTCATGTCCAAACCCTGCGCTCTGATAAAATGACTTCTGTCTGCTTACCTTTCGCTATTACGCCTTCCCTTTGGAAATGCAGTGGGAGTTGCTGGACATCAGGGAACTGGTGAGATTTCCTTAACAGAAAAACCCCACATCTGTAATGGTTGTTTGTTATGCCCTGTTGTAAGATGTGTCACCAGTAGGCTTAGCTCTGTGTATATCAAAAATACGTGCACCCCCATTCACATTGAAAGTCTCACAGCTTACGTTGTCAAAAGTATGTGTCTAAGTTTTTAATATCCGCTATTTTGTTACCTGTGTATGTGCCCTGTTTTGTTATGAATGTTATTTGGAGTTCCGCTGTCACATTTGGAGGAGGGAAGGACATCCTGATGCCAGTCAAAAGGGACATTTGACTGGCACCCAGTGGCGCGCAGCTAGCCAATGTTACAGCCCCGACACACAATTATGGCCAATAAGAGTCAGTGTCACACCTGCTGCAGCCCCGGCAGCTACTCCACGTGTGGCTTCTCTAATGAATCTGGGGAGCTGCCACTGGCAGCTGGGGAAAGGGACGACACACACAACACACACACCCACCGCGCCAGCACTGATCTGAGACCTGTCACATTGGGCACGCCATCTAGTCAGCCCGCCACGCGCTCAGCCGCCCACACTGGCCCCAAGTCAGCCCAGAGATTCATGGAGGCTGGACGAAGCTGACACATCAGTGATGCTGCTCGGCAACGGAGGAATAGACACAGACGTAGGTCGGCTCTCCCACACATAGGAGATATGCTGCCAGCGATTCAAACTGGATATTTTACTCTCTGGGTTTTAATAACATGAACTTTATCCTGGAGCTGTAGGAGACGAGTATTTTTGTGTAGACAGAGAGAATGACCAGCCTGTCGTGGGACAAATCACGGATTTTAGATAGATCGCAGTGGTGACATGAATCGCAGTGGTGACATCCTCTTCATGTCAGTTTTACCAAAATTGAACATTTTTCTCATGTCTATTTCAGTCAATTTTCCATGCAGATCCCCCTACTATGCTCAACGATTACCTTCTGCCTTACATTTGTGCTAGAAATAGTCCAGCCATCTTCAGCCATCACTCTGCTGAGTGTAGTGAGTGTAGTGTCGTCTGCGTATCTCTCTGTCTGCCTGCCATTGGTGCTTTGTTTAGTCTGGCACAGTCTCTGGAGGGTGTGTGATGACTGCATTGTGTAGTCTGGCTCTCAGATGTGTGTACACATGCCCAGTGGGTCGGCTCGCTGCGGAGAGGCACAGGGAAGGAGGGAGGGGGGTGCGAGGGTGGGTCCGTCTCACTCACTGGGTTCCTGGCCTGGTTCTGTGAGTGATGGCAGCTGCCGCCAGGATTAGTTTAGCCCACGTCGGTCAAAGGTGGTTCTCGATGAGCGACACACACACACTCACTCACTAAAACATATGCGTAGACACATACATACATGCACACACACTAATTGTTTCTTTTCAATCTAAAGTAGCTGTTGATGAGGGACATCATACCTGCTCTCAGAGACGCAAAGACACACACACACTCACAGACGCACGCGCACACATACATACACACAAAAACACACACAAACTCTCTCTCTCCAATCTAAAGTAGCTCTTGATAAGGGTAATCATACCTCGTCTTAACACACACAAACTCTCTCAAGACCAAATTCCATAACAGTCTTCTCCAGCCTCCCCCTCCCCCTTGCTGATACCTTACTGGGAAACCTTCATGCATCCAGTAACAGCTTCTCAAAACTTTTCTTTAACCATTTCATTGTGGCTCTTTGAGGCTTTGTGACACTGCTTGTTCTTCGCACATGTGTGTGTGTGTGTGTGTGAGTTTTGTGTGTATGTACTGTACATGTGTGTGTGAATTTTTGTTTTGTGTTTATGTATGTGTCTGTGTGTGTGTGTGTTTGTTTGTTTTTGTTTCCTCTTGTTCACATTCCTCTCGTTTTTGAGTGTCATCCAAGTCCCTTCAGGCAGGCAGAAGAAGACACCACAATTTTGCCGTAATTATTCTGGATTAGTGAAACACACAGTCCCCATCCTCTTTTCCTCCACTCATCTCCTCCTCTCCTCCACTCATCTCCTCCACTCCCCTTCTCCGCTCCTCCACTCATCTCCTCCTCTCCCCTTCTCCTCTCCTCCACTCCTCTCCTCCTCTCCTCCACTCCTCTCCTCCTCTCCCCTTCTCCTCTCCCCTTCTCCTCTCCTCCACTCCTCCACTCCTCTCCTCGTCTCGTCTACTCCTCTCCTCCTTGCCTACACTTCTATGGCCCTCTTCTCCACTTCCGTCCTCTCCTCCGCTTCTTACCTCTCTCCTCCTCTTCTCCCCTTCTATCCTCCTCTCTTGTCCTCTCCTCTCCTCCTCTCCTCTCCTCTTCTCCTTTCCTCTGCCTGTCTTCTTCTCTCCTCCTCTCCTCCCTCTGCTGCCACCAGGAGACTCCTTTTCCTCCATTAGTCAGTTTCCTGTGGGCGTGGAGCCGGCAGCAGAGGGATTCTTGTGGCCTCCACCCTGGATCCCTCTTCAGACGAGATTAAGGGCGCTCTCTGTCTTTCCCCAGTGTTTGCCCAGGCTGTTTGGGAGATAGTAGAGAGGCTTTTGGGAGTGGCTGCTAGAGATTGAGGTGGAGGGGTGGGAGGGTATATAATTGGCTTATATCACCACTATGTCAACTCCAGCCTTGTTCTGGCTTTTGTCTCCCTGAAGTGTGTGTCTGAATGTTGTTTACCGTGTATTGTGTCAGTATATTTGTCTGTGTGTGTTTATGTGTGTATGCGAGAGAGTGTGTGTGTGTGGGTGGATGCCCACCCTTGATTGTGCTAACGCAGTGATGTCCCTCTCTGGCTGATAAACTGATCCCGCCCATCCTGGCAAGAACCCCACCCCTCATCCCCCTGTCTGCTCCTCCTCTCGCAGGTCTAGCGCGACGCGTCTCGATCTATCTTGACAGGAGTAAACAGGGAGGTGAGTGCTTCTTTCTTTTCTTTTTTTTTTCCTCCTCCTCTTCCCCCTTTATTCCTGACCCTCCTCCTTGTTTTTCTGTTTGTGCTGCACTAAAACCAACAGCATGCTGTGTGCTGTTTGACACACCCCCACATCCCCCAACCTCCAACTGCATCCTTTCACGAACAAACCCATCCTTAATCCAGTCACATTCCACTATCATATAGCGTAAGCCTATTGGTTACCAGTTACCCTAGACTCACTCCTATTGGCTCAAACACTGCACTCTGACATGACTGAATGTTTAAAACACACTAGGGGTCCTTGTGTTGATTTATTGGCAATTACTAATGTGAAGTTCTTGCAGATTGAATTATTCTGTTCTCATAATTTCCATGCTCTTGCGATTTCTTGTGGTGACTAACTTAAATCCTTTTACAGGAAACATGTACAGCACATGTCACTGTTCTTAAGTTAGTCTGTCACATTAAGGAAGCATCTCACAATCAACAGTTATTTACAGTCATGGCAATAATTAGTCACAAAACGAGACCAGCCTGTAAGAAAGACTCTAATATTTCAGAGACTTCCATTTTTGTATTCAGTTTGTGCAGTTTTCCACCTGGCATTCAACCATAGGGTGAATCCAAAGTCAAACATAAAAGAGAAAAGTTAACAAAACGGCCCCAGTTTCCCCCCAGCCACTACCACCACCCCTTTTTCCTCGAGTGTGGTAATTGTTTTGGTGTGCGGAGTTGGCATGCGGAGCACGCGTGAGGCGGCGGCAGGAGTGTTTGTGTTTCGTGGCTGTGGGGGGAGTTTAGTGAGCTCAGAAGTCATTACGCGCCCCGCTGCCAGTGCGCCCCACCTTGCCCCCCACCCGTGTTTGCTCAGCGTGTCATTGCACCGCACCCATCCTGCACCTGGTGGCGGTGAACAGATCAATCCAATGAAGCCCTTCCACACACACACACACGCATGCTTTCATTAGGTGTTGGAATGTGTACACGGTAGCAGCCATGTTAAAGCTGTAACTCTATGGCTATAAGGGGTGCAGCGGTGGAGGTGGAAGTGGTCGCAGAGTACACTGCAGGGATGGAAATTCAGACCAGCCACCAGCCAAATGCTGGTAAAATATGAAAGTGGATGGTAGATTTCGGACACAAAAGACTATACTATTGTCAATTGAAAATGGCAACACCAAACGTGAAAGCAGTGTATACACTCAAAACAAGTAGACCAGTCTCTCTAAACAGAAACTCTGTTCCACAACCACTTCTGCTTAGGTTCTGTGCCCGGTGTAGCCACAGGGTAAAGGCACTGAGATGGCCAGAAGCTACTCACCTGGATGGCTAGCTCTAGTGGCTAGTTTTAAGAAGTTGTCGGGGAAAAGTTGGTTGAAGTGTAAACTTGGGTGATTTCGGATGGATGGCACCAGCATGTGTGCGCCTGGTCCATGTTTACCTCCCATGACACAGTTGGCTCGGCCAGAAGTGGGGCCTTTCTCCTTATAGTGGCGCACTGGATCCTCATGAAAGGAAACCCTTGGCACTGCAGAGTAGGCTGGGCAGGGGCTGGACACAGACGGACAGCTCTTGCTCTGGCATTAGCCACACACACAGACGAGTAGGAGGCATGCTGCCGGAGCCTTCAAGATTGGCGGGGAGGAGAAAAGTTTCGAAGGCTGTCACACTGCAGTAGCACTGTAAGGTGCTTACGAGGAAACACTTCTCATGTCAGGGGGAAAAAAATGATACTCTTATTAGGTTTGGGGTGTCAGTAACAAGGGTTTCTTGCAGCAGAAACAGAGTCTCCAGAAATAAAGACTAAAAGACACAAAAGAAAATAGGGAATAGTGAGCGAGATAATGACGGTGGGAAGAAGGGAACAGTCTTAATTAACTCAAACTTAAGACAGCCCGGGTGAGAAAAGGCAGTCTGTATTCCTCCAAATGAGAGACACATGAAAGAGTGTTGGAGAGATCTGGTGATGTGGACATTAGACAAAGGGGGGTTTGTGATGTTGAATGCCAGAGCGCTAGCTAGGCAGATGAAGTTTTTGTTATTGTTATTAAACTTTTGCGGGCCCAGAAAAAAAAAGGATTTGGTGCTTGGCTTTGAACGGTTGCTAAGCAGACGCCTCTGCTGCTCAGCCAGGCGACAGTGGTGAATCCTCCCCCAGCACATCTCCGTCGATGCGGCAGCTATCGATATCCGCGTGGGCTGGCTTCCCGGCTCTCTCTGAAAGGCAGGACGTGGCGGGTGGCAGTGGGGGTGGGCGTAGCACCAGAGGGGGTCGTCAAAAGGCCAAGGGAAGGGGGTGCAGTGGACCCTCGAGCGAGTTT
The DNA here is from genome assembly GCA_030347295.1 of Setipinna tenuifilis. Taxonomy (NCBI): domain Eukaryota; kingdom Metazoa; phylum Chordata; class Actinopteri; order Clupeiformes; family Engraulidae; genus Setipinna; species Setipinna tenuifilis. The sequence goes on from CM059281.1 coordinate 4,925,908, forward strand.
GAAGCTGCTTTTTGTGATGCCCGGTCCTCAAAGGTTGATTGGGGTCCATAAAGCCCATGGCCATATGCTAGATGTTGCATAAAAAGGAACATGACATTTCCTGTATTGGTTCATCTAAGGGTGCTCGGTTCTGCCTGAATAGACAGTCATGAAAGGTTTGTCAAAGCCAACTGTGACCTGCCATCCAGGGTAAAGATAACATTGATTTTGTCCCCAATACTTAATCCTTTATAATGCAGGCAATTAACTAACAAACTGAAAGACATCTTAAGCTGTACATTGAACTGGCCAGTTGTTCTTTAATGCTGTGACACCAGGAGGCCTGTCTCTTTCCTCTGTGTCCTGTGAAGCAGAAAGCTGAACTATTAAAGCAAGTTGCCCCTCGTCCTTACTTGCTGGATTAAATTGAATTTAGACAGCTGTGGTTAAGAGTTTGAGGTCAGTGGCCAGAACACAGCAGGGGGTAGGTGGGGACACATGCTGATCCACCCAGCACCCAACACACACACACACACACACACACACACAGACACACACACACACACACACACACACACACACAGACACACACACACACACCTTACCCAGACACCTAACCCAGACATCTTATCCAGACATCTTATCCAGACACCACTCATGCATACACACACGCACACAAACACCTTACCCAGAAACAGCTCTTGCGCGCGTGCGCACACACACACATACAGACACACACCTTACCCAGATGCTGTTCACACATACACACACACATTTCCTCAAACTTATGCTCTTATTCCCGTCACCTTTGCCAGAGTTCAGCGGCCCCGGCCTTAGCCGCCCTGCTCAAAGGGGACCTCACGACTTTGAATTCGTGACCCAAGCTAAGGCAGCCCTCGACAGACACCGACTTTACGCCAGAGCAGGGCGGGCGGGCGGGCAGGCGGGCAGGCGGGCGGGTGGTCTTTGGAGGACCACCCAGCTGCCACCTCCTCTCAGCCCTCACCCCCGACACTGAGACCACAGACCTCTGGTGCGCTGGGAAGTTGCCGGGCTGTGTGCTTAGCGCCGCCACAGACGGTAGTGATGTGAGCCGCACTTAGAAGTGACGTAGCAGAGAGAGAGACGGAGAGAGAGAGAAGTAAATATATTTATCGGCTCACTGGTACTGAGAGAGAGAGAGATCTTTTTGGGGCGGATATGAACCTGCGATGGCTAATTAAGGACGATAACGCAGCGTGTGAATTTTTGATCCGTCGACGGGGAAAGTAAATATATTTATCGGCTCACTGGTAAACCATACATATTGATGAGCTTCCCAGATAAGCTGGCCGCGAGGTTAAGTGACTCTCGCAGCGTGACTGGGACTGGGAGGTGGTCTGTTTGTGGGCACGCTGCCACGCGCTGGGGGCGCCGAGCCAAGACGTCTGCAGGAGGCTGGGGTTCAGGTGGATGCCATGCGGGTGCCCTGCTTGAACCCCCAGAGTGCTCCTGGGGCATTTGCACAAGTGTGTGTTTGTGCTTTTGTGTGTGTGTGTGTGTGTGTGTGTGTGTTTTTGTTTGTGTGTGTGACACACTGCTGGATAAGGTCACCCAGCATCGAGTTCCGTCAAAGATATGTGAAAGCAATATTAAGGAGCAGTGCTTTGTTATGCTCATTTAAAATCCTTCATTGTGTGGGTGTGTATGTGTGTGTGCGTGTGTGTGCATGTGTATTAGTGTGTGTGTATGTGTGTGTGTGTGCATGGTTATGTGCATGTGTGTGGGTATGTGCATGTGCTTATAACGAGGACATCATCCTTGTTTTTGTGTGTGAGTGTGTAATCCCTGTGTGTGCGTGTGTGTGTGAGTGTGTAATCCCTGTGTGTGCGTGTGTGTGTGTGTGTGTGTGTGCGTGTGTGGTCCCAGGTGCGGGCATGGTGGTGGACTGGGAGCAGGAGACGGGTCTGCTCATGACCTCTGGGGATGTGCGCATCATCAGGATCTGGGACACGGAGAGGGAGATGAAGGTCCAGGTGGGAGCTCTCGCCACTCTGTGTACACTTATTCACTACGCAGTGCACTACACAGGGTGCGAGTGACGGACAATGTTTTGATCTCTATATTATAGTGCACTATCACTATCTAGTGAGTTAGGAAGGATTAGCAGATGAGACTCCAGCTCTCTGGCTCTGCTCCACAGAGCGTCCTTATGCAGCGCCTCACGGCACAACCATTAGTTATGCTGCGGCTGTTAGCATGTGCTGGGATGTTAAAATCTACATCTAATTAGAAGAGATGAGATAAACTCCATTATCCCTAAAAGGGAAAAATTTGTCTTGGACAAAAAAAAAAAAGAAGAACCGCATGCTGCATTCATTCCATACTAACCAAATAGACCACACAGAATCCAGGGGGGGATAATGGCATAACAACATGCAGCACAATGAATAAATAACAAAAACAGATATGTAGACTACAGAACAATACAGCCCACCATGTCAGCACAGTTCAGAATATGTCTAGAATGACCTAGTTTATTGGCTACAAATTGAACTTTTAACTGGTAGCAACTTAATGTGACAAAATTCAATGCACACAGCAACACACTTGCATTATACCCGTCACATGACAAATGGTTTGTTGAAATTCAGTTTAATATTGATTACTTTGTTTTTCAGTTTAATGTTGTTTACTTACTTACTCTACCTTGATGAAAACCAGGCCCCATCCTTAACAAGACAGACAGTTTCAACAGATGGTTTATTAGGAGTCTCAGCATCTGTATCTATAGGACCATCCAATTAAAGCATGACCAAAAAATCCATAGCAAAGGGTCCATGTTAATGTGTGTGTGTGTGTGTATGTGTGTGTGTGTGTGTTTGTGTGTGTCCTATCAGGACATCCCGACGGGAGCGGACAGCTGTGTGACCAGCTTGTCATGTGACCCCCAGCGCTCGCTCATCGTGGCCGGCCTGGGCGATGGTTCAGTGAGAGTGTACGACCGCCGCATGGCTCCTAATGAGTGGTGAGTCAACCAGAGTCTCCAGACTACACACACACACATAGGCACACAGATACACACACACACACACACACACACACACACACACACACACACACACACACACACACACAGATACACACACACACACAAACAGACAGACAAACACACAAACAGATAGATACACACAAACACACATGCAGAAAAACAGACAGATACACACACACACAGCCACACAAAAGCACACAGATACATACACAGGCACACAAACAGACAGATGCATACATACACAGACAGATTCACACATGGGAAAACACACCCCCCAGACTACGCACACACACACACACACACAAATAGACAGATACACACATACACAGACAAATTCACACATGGGAAAACGCACACCCCCCAGACTACACACACAAATACAGACAGATCCACACATACACATACACATAGACACAAACAGACAATTAAACACACACACACACACACACACACACACACACACACACACACACACACACACACACACACACTACACACACACACACACACACACACACACACACACACACACACACAGTCACATCACCACAGTCCACAGACTCCACACACAAGAGCGAATCAGGATTGTGGCTGAAGCATTCATAATGAATGACAACCATACACAGTGACTTTAGATGCCCTCAGAATATGCGAGTCGGGGAGTGTGAATTCTTACCGCTGTGAGCCGGCATTACAGAACCTGCATCAAAGAATCACACGGGAGATTCATGCGACTGAAGCCTGGCGTCTCAGGGGAAGTTAGCTGGTGGAGTTTCACAAAAATGAAGTTTTTTGACGCTGTGCAGAGGAGGGGGGGGGGGGTGAGGAGAGAATGATGCCATCTTTTTTGTTGGGAGAAATGAGAGAGTGGCTGTCGGGCTTCAGTGTTGGGTTCAGTCGAGGAGAGTCGCACCCCTCCTCGACAAGGGCACACCAGCCGTGCACGTGGGCGCTTATGTATGCAGGCAAATTACATTTTGTTGCAATATTAACTTTGAATGCGCCATTATCAAGCCCAGCACAAAACACTGTAAATCTTCCAGAGTCAGTCCTCCTCTCTCCTCTCTCCTCCTCCGCCGTGTTAATAGTGTAAACAATGTGAAATCATGTATTACCTTTCTTAATTATTCAGACTCCCAACAAAAACATTGGCCCCGATTATGCTTACCTTACGTATCGGGTTGCTGAGAGCAGTGTGTCTGCTTCATAGCCTGGAGACGGACACACACACACACACTCACACACATACTGACTCACATATACACAGACACACACACACACACAGATTCACATATAAACAGACACACACACATAACGCCATTAGTCATAAAAACATCTCGGGTTCCCGCCAACCTGTTATTCCAGCCCCTTCTTCTCGATGAGAAAACAGGGCAATTAAGCCATAAAGCAACCCATGAATCTTTAACCAGTGCTAATTTAACGTTCCCTGAGGCGCTAGCATTTTCAGCAGCCCCACCTCTCCGTCCCCCTTTGCTGCGCCATACCCCAACCCCACCTCCCCAACCCACCGCACCAAACGGTACTGCAGACGACCGACACCATAGACCCCCCCCACACACACACATTTCACCCCAGCTCTGAACTTTTTAAGCCTGGTGCCCTTTTTAACTTTCTCCTATTCCACCAATCCCCTTTCTCCAGGCACCAATTTGCTCCCAATCCTGCTGCTCCCGTTTCCCTGTGTAATGTATCTTTGCTGGCCATTCTTGAAGGTATATAAAGAGAAGTCTAGACACAGACATCGCTGGGTATGGAAAATGGTTGGAAAAGAAAAGGCAGAATATCTTCCTGCCCCCCCCCCTCCACCTCCCTAGATTGATATCAAAACATAATGGGTCTCCAGTCCTCCCAGGCTCTTTGTGAGATCCATAATGACTCTCAACATGCACCAGACCTGCTGAGTGAGATCAGTCTTCACCTGACCTTGGCATGCCAGCGTTGCCTCCCGACTGACCTCAGGTCTGCAGAGGAAGGACAGAAGAAGCAGCGCATTCTTCTCCGCGCTCTGTAAAAAGGGCCCCTTTGGATGCTGTTGCCATGGAGATGGTGCATTCAGCTGTCTGGACCAGAGTTTTTTTGTTTTGTTTTGCATGTTCCTACAGCTGCCCCTACTGTCCAAACCTGGGAACTACACCCAACACATGAGACAATGCAGTGTTACAGCTCTGTATAAGGACATTTCGATAGTTGCACAATCATGCAGGATGTGGATATTTTGAGTATAGATAAGTCTAATGAAAGATGTCTTTCTGTTTGTGTGCTTGTTTGTGTGTGTGTGTGCTTGTTTGTGTGTGTGTGTGTGTGTGTGTGTGTGTGTGTGTGTGTGTTTGTGTGTGCGTGCGCGTGTGTGCGTGTGTGTGTGTGTATGATTTACAGCCGAGTGATGACGTATCGGGAACATGGAGCCTGGGTGGTTAAAGCACACTTACAGAGGGAAACAGAAGGCCACATCATCAGTGTTAGGTAATATCTGTTGCTCTGTCAATCAGTGTTACATCGTTCAGTCAACATGCCTGTTTAACACACACACGCACACACCAGTGTCTCTACATACCAGTTCCTGAATACAGAACATTGCTTCAGTCTGTGGTGCAGTGGTTAGAGCCCCCAAACTGTAAGTGGGTATGTGCCCGTGTTTGAATCTGGCCTGTGGTCATTCCATACCATCACCAATCTCTCGCCTTACTCATTTCTTGCGTCAATCTTCACTTATCTTATCACCCATAAAGGCATAAAAGGCCAAAAACACACTTAAAAAAAAAACACTGCTTAAGTTTATCTTATTACCAGACTGCACTCATATATTGTGATTGTCTTCTCCTTAGTTTTTAACATCCATCACAATGATGGATCCATGCTCATGTTGGTGTGTTGTTGTTGTTGTTTGACATTGATTTGTCTCCCCTCCCCAGTGTAAATGGAGACGTGCGTTTCTTTGAAACACGTGCCCCAGAGTCTGTGAACGTGCTGCAGACGGTGAAGGGTCTGACAGCACTGGACATACACCCTCAGGCCAACCTCTTCGCCTGGTTAGTTTTGTGTGTGTCTCTGTGTCTGTGTGTGTGTGTGTGTGTGTGTGTGTGTGTGTGTGTGTGTGTGTGTGTGTGTGTGTGCGGGTGCGGGTGCGGGTGCGTGCGCGTGCGCGTGTGCGTGCGTGTGTGTGTGTGCGCGTGCGTGTGTGTGCGCGTGTCCGTGTCATGTGTATTGCATGTGTTTAAGCTGAATGGAACCCGGTTCTTTTGCTTCCTAAACAAAACATAGTTGTTGAACTTTTATTAATGTGGCTAAAACCTAATAGCTAATATCTGTCTTAATGCTCTTCCTCTTTCCCCTCCTTCCCCAACATCTCAGTGGCTCCATGAACCAGTTCATCGCCGTGTACAACTCCAACGGCGACGTCATCAGCAACATCAAGTACTACGATGGCTTCATGGGCCAGAGGATTGGCGCCATCAGCTGTCTGGCCTTCCACCCGTACTGGGTACAGTACCGCACCTGCACCAACCCACAGGCAGCAATAGTAGTGCAGCTAGATGGACAAGGCTGTGGCTGTACATGCACATCTCAAAGAATTCGAATAATGTGGAAAAGTTCATTTATTTTCATGCAATGTTAAATGCAAAAAGCAGGCCCAACCAAGTACTGAGGGCATAAAGATGAACATACTTTCCAGAAGACTGACAATTCTGTATTTATAAAATCCTTTTATGAATTGGTCTAAGTAATATTATATTTTTTTGAGATACTGAATTCTGGGTCTTCATCAATTAAAAGCTGTAGTCATCCATTACTATCTGTCCTGTTCTGTCCTTTCACAGTCGCAGAAGTATCTTTATCTTTTTAATGCTAATATGGGCTCAGATTTTTAGTTGTCGTGCCTTGAACCACTGGGGTGTAGCAGTGTTGGCAAAAGGGTGGCCCATTTGTGGTCTGAGCGGAAGCCCTCCACCCTTAGACGTCCAATTAAATTCCTCATAGCAGCACAGAGAACCCCAAGTTCACAATTCAAGGTGGCTGCGTAATGCTTAGACTGTTCTGAAACAGAACAGAAGAAAAAAAAAACAGTGCTTTTGTCAGTTTTATACATAACACTGTTGCTGTAGTTATCATGCTGTTATTCGTGAAATACCAAGCGGTGCATCTATTAGGTGCATTTATTAAGTGGTGCTATTAAAATTGTCTAGTGATCTGCTCGATATTGCTAAAAAAAAACAAAAACAAATAATGCTAACCCAGGTCATGTAAGTCCTTCTCTTCTGTGGCAAATGGGACGTGTTCAGCTCAGTTTCGTGTCACCCCAGTCTCAGAATCTCAGCTCCAGACACAAATGTAAAGCACTGTGACCATGCAGCTAGATGTACAAGGCCACTCAGGCTCCCTGTATCTGCTCTTTCTTCTCACCACCACAGTAGAGTGTTATCTCTTGAATTTTAATGCCAGCTTAGATGTGTAGTTGCCCAGTGCCTGGAATCACTGTGATATTTATATTTATCTCAAAGTAAGATGGGGGGGGTGTTGGGAGTTAAGAGTTGTTTTAGAAGCTGTGTTTAAGCATAGGAGTGACTGTAAGCTTACTTGACTGCATAGTGTTTTATTGTAATGAAGCTGGTTCTCTTCTCTTCTCATCTTTTCTATTCTTTTCCCTGCAGCCCCATCTGGCCGTGGGCAGTAACGACTACTACATGTCCATTTACTCGGCCGAGAAGAGACTGAGATAACACCGCAGCAACCCCCCCACCCCACCCCGACTCCCACCCCTCCAACCCTCTTCCCACATGCTGAAATCACAAACCAACCACCCCTCCTTTCCATGGAGCCAGGATGTAAATGACTTCTGATGTACATATGCAAAACTACCACCCTGAATGTTCTAGTGATGGCTGCTCAATCTCTCTTATGTGATGATGACTTATATTATTATTGTTATTATTATTATTACTATGACCGTTACTACTAAGCATTATTTTGGAGCTAATGATTGTAGACTTGGCAGTGCTGAGGAGTGTACAATGAAATTTGCATATAATATTGAAAGAGCTAGAGGTTCTATTTTAAAAAAAGAAAAAAGGAAAAAGATACAGCATGCGAGGCAGATGGGTTCTGAGAGCACACACTCTCTCTCTTCCTGCAGTGTTCCTGCCTGTTTGATTTGAACTTTGACCCCTTGCTTTTGAACCCTTTGACCTGTGTTAAGAAAAGAGAGGTGAGGTGACCGGTGGTTGAAGGGTGGTTGAAGGAAAGCAACAGCAAAAAAAAAAAACGGAAAAAAAGAAAGAAAGACATGGGAGAGTGAAAGGACATGGGATGGAGCTGGGACAGACTAGAGTGCAGGAGCAGGTGGAGGGCCACCGACGGCGCCTGAGTGCGCGAGGCCCGGCCTGGGATCTGCTGCCTGCTGCTGCTACTGCCACCACTGCTGCTGGGTGGAAGACATGGGGCTGTCTCTCCTGCAAGTGGTGGTCGAACACACACACACACACACACACACACACACACACACACACACACGTATACACACATACATCACAGAGCTCACATCCTCACTTTGCAACACGCACAGGTGCTTACACACACACACACACACATTCACTTTCCCACACAAACACACAGGCACCCTGTCTCTCACACTCACTCAGTGCCAAACTGTCTCCCCACTCCTCCCTCCTCGCCATCCATCCATCCATCCTTCCTCCCGGATGCAGAGGGGGCCCTCAGCCCCCAAAGGAAGACACGACATGACACGCCCTCCGCAAGCTCCTAATGCTCCTGTGAGACAGGCCACTACCTACCTACCTACCTACCTGTGTGCCCTGCTAAGCAATAATGGATCCCAGGGTCGAGACTGACAAGCTTCAACTGGAGCAACCCACTTTAAACAAAAAAAGAAAAAACAAAAATACAAAAAAAATGGATTCGAGCCTAACAGAGGACTCTTGATGGTATAAGCACCACCTCATAGCTGTAAAGATCAGAAAGATCTGAGGTGTTTTTTTTTTTTTTAAATTCTGCTGGTCATGATGCAGGGGTAAGGGTTGAGCCATGACTGTGTTTTGGAACGCCATTCATTGCTGAGCCTAACTCTGTGGTCTGTCTTCGTCCAAGAGGACCGATGGACATGAATGGATGCAGTTTTTTTGTCACAGCTGGTCAGAACTTTAGATGGATCTAAAGCCGGTCAACACAAGTGAAGCACATAGCACCATATGGCACCAGAAACATTCATTAGCCTATCAAAAACCCCTCCTTGTGCCCTTTGAACCCAGGGGCCAATGACCTCTGAACTCTGGACTCTCAGCTCATAGCCACCAGCCTTTTAGCTCCTCCCCAGCTCTTGTGCCAACAGCAACATCCCTTCCCCCCAAACCCCCGTCCTCATCCCCACCCAGCCTTGCCATCAGCTTTCACTGCATTCATCTAGATACTGTTATCCTCTTCTGTTTTGTTTCCTTTCAGTTTTATTTAAAGGTTACTTTTCCTTTTGCATTAATTTTAAATTTTCATTTTATTACTGGTGACATTTTTTTTGCTTTCTCTTGAAGAGGCCTAATTTTGTGTTTCTTGGTTTTACTTTAAACAGAGTGATGCTTGGCTGTAGATTCCTGTACACAGATTTAAGGAGAGGAAAGTGGTTGACCTCAAGCCTCTTTGCCCACTATGGTTGCCCCTTCAGGTGGCTGGTTTGCTACTTTTTGGCGACTTAGCTGTTGATTGACCCTTTCTTGTGAGACACACACTAAAACCAGAGTGCCATTTGTTGAACATGTACACACTCTTCTGACCATTTCTGTACCCGTTTTTTTTTTTTTTCTTAAACCATCTTTAGTGCTTAAGTGTACCATACACATATTTTTAAGTAGTCATAACCAACAGTAACCACCAGTCCAGACAAAAGGGACACAGCACTCCAATGACTTGGGGTGCAGAATATCCTAAACATACAAAGAGTCAATCTGTTTTTAGATCTCTGGTCAGCACTCTTGTTTTTTTATTGCCACCACCATGGCAGTCAAATTGTTAGAAGTGTTTACAAATTTCACCAAAACACTGTTCATTCTTGACTTGACATCCCATAGTCTCCCTTACTAAATTAAAGCTGATGATCTATTGTGGAGTTTCTTGAAAAGAAGCTTCACATTAAGTGTAGCATCTTTAGCTGGAGCAGGCTGGTCACCACAGGATCAATTTCAAACTGTTCTCTAATGATGAAGGCATCATAAGATTCCAGGAACTTGTACAGTCAATTTTTTTAATTGTACTTTATGTATTCACCCTTTCCCTTCTTCCCCCATACACAGTATATCCAACTGTTATTTTTGTCTTATTTTATGACGTTGAGGGTATTTTCTAAATTGCTTTTTGCTTTTTGTGAACCTGTGTTTTAATTTCTACAGTTTCTTTTTTTTATTTTGCTTCTTCTTTGCCTTGGCTTTTTTTTGTGGAGGGAAGGGTTAGGAATGAAAGTAATTGCATCTCTCACCATTTGAGTTGATTCCTGACTCAAAGCCAGTCACAAAATGGAAGCCCTTACTTTTGCCACTTTATGTCACTCGCTTGCCTCCCAAGTACAAAGATGAAGAATGGACAGAAACACTTGCCCTCTGGGCAGAGCTGTCAAAACACTTGACTGTGTGGTAGTCACAGTCCTACCCCAACTAATGCTCTCTGGACCGTCTCCCCCTGGGGGAGCGGAGAAGGTACTGCAGTGTCACCGCTTTACAGTCACCCTGCTGAGAACATCATCTCTAATATCCAGTTCTGAATTTTAACATTTTAGATTAAAAAAGAAGAAGCTAGTGAAATGTGTTTGAAGAGGATAAAAAAAACAATCAGGTGTTCTCTGTGGTTATAGATTACTTATTGACTGTGGTCTACAAGACAGGGGAAGAAATCATGGAAATAAACCAAATACACAACTCGGTGTGTCCATGTTTATGTTCCTTAACTTTTGTTGTCCCTTAACTTTTGCTTAGTTCTTCGAAAGCCATGCTAAAGTGCTAGCTCATCATCTTCCTGAATGCCATCACCAAATACACATTGCAGTGGATTCTACTGTTTTAAAACCTAATGTTGACACCATAGTTACACTGCAGAAGCTAAAGTACATAACCAGTACTAGTGGTTAGTTCATGAGGTTGTGTAGATGTGTACAGTGATTTGCTAATAATTCAGGCTGGCTGAGTACAATGATCGATGATTGTAAGTATTGGCATAAAATATGAAGATACTTTCAGCATCAATACAAAATGTGATTGTGCTTTATTTGGATAGTCCAAAAGATGCTTCCATAAACTTATCTACAGATGATGAGACTGTCAGCAAATTTGTTCAAACAATGCGTGTTGTTCAGGTTAGGTTCATGGATAGGGTTTGATTTAAGGTGATAATCAGTAAACGATAAACAAAATAAAACTGAATTTCAACAAACCATCTGTAAAGTCTCTGTGGGGAGACTATCAAAATAAAGAAAATTTGCTAAAAAAAAAAATGAAAGATGGTTTGCACATGATTGTGTATTAGTAGGGGGTAACAATAGGAGTATGTACTAGGAGTTCAATGGGAGTGAGCAGGATAGATGCTGTGAGACAGGCATTGGCACAGACCATGGAAGAAGCAGATGCAGATCAGTGAGAAATGAACAGTTGAACTAAATGGTGTTTGCCGCTGTAGATATGATGGGAAGACGTGGCCATATTAGTTCAAGTTATTCAAGGAAGCTCAAGCCACAGCACAGCAACTAAATTAATGGTAACATCTTATTCAGAAAGTCAATACTGTGCCAAAAGCAATGGCCCACGCAAGACCATGCTGCTTTTTATTACTCCATTGATATTTCCCTTACAAATAATATCTGTACATCCTACTTCATGTTAAGTGTAATTGAGCATAAAGGCACATAATTAAGGATTTGTTCAGTCTATAGTGATAAATGGGCATTTGTAGGTAGGAACTGCATCATAAACAACTACCTGGCAGCAAAATGTATGTGCTGTAATATGCAATTGATTTGAATGGTTTAGTCTACAAAGCCATACAAAAGCTCAACTTTCATTATTGCAAGTGTCACAGGTTGTTAGCCTACATGCAAAACCGCTTCCAAACAATAGGGTCTTTTTTGTACCTGAAGAACAACTTCAGTCAAGCTCATCACAGAATGCAACAGGAGAAGTGTACCTATCCAAACTTTACTTTTAACGTAGTTCTGTTTGACAAGAACCAGAGAGTGGTCTAATGTAACTATATTATTACAGAGTTTTGTATGCATGGATATGCATTATGTATTACTGGTTGATCTCTTTCACTGGAATAGGGCTAACTTTACATTACACTTCGCAGATGCTTTAATCAAAAGTGTGATTGCAGAAAATCAAGCTCAGGCAATATTAGAGATTTTAGAGTAAGTGAAAGGAGAACAAGTTGAGAGTACATGTAGCTGTTGGGATTAGATGGTTAGTGATTAAGTGTTTACCATTATCTATCAAGTGTTTATCATTATCCATCTCTTTGATTACAGCACAATTGTAAGGATTACTACTACTAATCCATTGCTACACAGTAAATTGGTTGTGGTTCTTTTTGTTGCTGCTGTTCCAAGTCAGGTTCAAGTGCTATGGAAGTTAACACCTCAGCAACTTCAGAAAGTAAGGAAACCCTTCAGTTGGAGGGAAAGTGTAAACATCAGCTGACTTCCTCCTTCTTCAGTCCTTTGGGAATCAAACAAGGGAAGAGTCTTTAAACAAAGGTCACATGGGGTTGACCTCCAAGCTGGTTTGTGCTCTCCTCCCTAAGACGTACCTGTACGGACAGTAGCCTAGGTCAGAGAGCTGGAGAACATCCAGCAAGCTCCACACCGCTGTCAGCCAACATTCCAGAGAGAGACTGAGAGTCCTGTCTCACTCATGCTTCCTGAGGAAACAACAGTCACTTCCTGCTCTATTAGGGAAAGCAAAGGCTGGGCGCAGTGATAACCATGCAGAGGTAGAGGCCAAACCCTCCCACCTCACAACCCCTTACTTCTCGCTCTCTCTCGCTCTCTCTCGCTCTCTCTCTCTTGCTCTCGCTCTCGCTCTCGCTCTCTCTCCACCTTCCTTGCTTTCGTTGACTGTCCCGCCCAACATATGTTAAGTTCCTCTTGGTCAGTTCAGTGTCGTTCTCGACAGTTACCTCTTCACAGTCCGCCATGTGGGACCGCAAACGGCCTTCTCACAGGATGAGCACCTGCCATCTCCTCTTCCTCCTCCTCTTAACATGTAAGGGTGAAACATTTTTTTGTTTCCTTTTCACACATTGGCTCAAAGGTCTGGGCTTATCTAGGTAAATGCTGTTTTTGTGGTCGTTTATCATGTTGATTTTGTTGCCAATTTTTTTCTCTCTGTTTTCGGTTTGGCTTTGTGGATCCTCTTTTGTCAGGCCAGGTCAGAGTGAAAGCGGGTAAGTACGTCTCTATTTCAGTTCTGCTAGGACAGCAACATTCAAAAAGTTCCTTTAGCGATGATAAAGGCAGTTTCTTATATCCATAGAGTTTTATGGTAACCTGCATATTTACACTGAGTAGACAGCAACCTATTATGTCAATTAGTCAGCAGCAGTAATAGGCCACAGTCTTTATCAGTATTTCTGTATGGCTTCGAAGAGGACAGAAGGCATCTGTGTTTAGTGTTGTTGTGGTGGTAGCTGCTGATAAAGAGGTAGCCTGTGAAGTGATGGAAAAGCATTGTTGCTCACAGCTATGGGAGCCTATCTGTCCCTGTCGTCACACACACAATCTCTCCAGCTTTGGAAAAAGTCGCCATCTGACTGAAGAGTGAGTCAGCTCAGAAACAATGACCTAACAGCAGACAACCCAACTGCATGTGTTGAGCCACATCTCATCTTTATTAGGCAGTTCAGTGCTTAATATGTCCTGAGCAACACTGAACAAAATGGTTATTTATTCCTATTCCCAGTATGTTCAAGATGTCTGTGAGGGTCTTTGGTTCCTGTTCAACTGTATAGTGTCCACGCCATGCCAGGGGGTTCTCCCCCATGTGGCTGCTTGTACTGTATGTATCACAGCTGGTCATGTGTGAGGGGGTCTCCTACGTGTGGCAGGTTGTATGGGTGTGGGATGAGGGGGAGGCAGGTTATGTGGTTATGGAGGTGAGGGGTAGATGTGTTAGGGGTAAGGGGGGGGGGGGGGACTGGTTATCTGGTTGTGGAGGTGAGGGGTAGATGGCTGGTTGTATGGGTGAGGGGGAGAAAGGTTATTGTGTGGGAAGTTGTATGTGTGAGGAGTGAGGGGGTGACAGGTTATCTGGTTGTGTGTAAAGGGTGAGGGGTATTCCCCAGTGTGGCTGGTTGAATAGCTGAAGGGGAGACAGGTCCAGATTATCTGTTGTCTGGTGCCCTGGGCATGGAGTAGTTGAGGGTGGGGACACACACTCTAAAATAGCATGGTTCTCCAGAGAGTCTCCATGTTTTGTTTATTTATAAAAATGCATTTCCTTCCTCTGCCCATTGGGCCCCCTTCTTCTCTCAGGACAGCATTTGGAGGTAATGGGTAGGAGTTCAGCAAAACTATCTGATAAACGACGAGTCATAAGAATAAATATGCTGTGCATATCAATAGAAATAAATTAATCACTGGTGATAATGAACATTGTTAAACTTACTTAAGGCATTTCCTTCAAGTATGCTCTGCTCAGTCAAAATATATGACCTATAAGCATGTATGCTGCCTTTTGTTACTTTGACTTTTATTTACTTAGATGTCAGTGTTGATAACGTCGGCATCCAGATGGACCCTAATCCCAGTGTGGAGAGGGCTGCACAAGTCACCGTAAAATGCTCCGCCACTATCAGCAGAGGACAATCCGCTCCCAGGGTTGAGCTGACCATCACGAAGGATAACAAATTGGTTATGAATACCACAGATGAAAAAGCCTGGGAATACCCCATCGAATCAGCAAGAGCATCAGACATGGGGACTTACAGGTGCCTCTGGTCTGCCCAAGGAAAGCGAGGCTCCAGTGAAGGGCAGAAACTAAAAGTGACAGGTCAGATTTTCAAAAAGTTTGGTTGTGGCTCTGTTGCGTCTCAGTTCATTTTTGTATGGGATTGGGGAAAATGCTATTCTTGTAGTGTTTTAGTGTATTGTTTACCTATATATTTATAATCTCTATTCCTTTTTTTATTAGGGCCCGAGCACCAGAGGTGCAAAGCCCTATTGCTTCTTCTTCTTCTTCTTCTTGCTTTCTTTTCAAACTCAAACTTTTTCAAGGCACCTTCTCTGCGTGAAAACTCATGTTTGTACCGTAGCCCCATTTAGTGAAATGGGTAAATGTATAAATTGGAATTATGAATTGCAAATATCTTGAACTGAGAAGGTGGGATCTGTACAAAATTTGTCAGCAGTACAGCAGTACACCCTTTAAAAACACAGTAAATACCATGAAATGTGGCCCGCAAAGGGGTGCTGTATTTTTACAAAATGACATTTTGGCTGTTATTATGATTTTAAAACTTTTTACTTACATTCCATTGAATCTCATGCACTGGAACACCCATCCATGCCTGCTTCCAACAGAAATAATTTCCCACAAATTTTAAAACAATGCATACAAATTTAAACAAACTCTTCATAGGGCATTCATCCAAATCCCACCAAATTTGATATACATCATCTGCAGATGATAGCAACAAAAAGTTATCAGAGGATATATCTTGAGGTGAGCTGTTTCAAAGTTAAACCACAATCAAAATAGCTTGAGAGTCAATATTTTGTCTTCTAATCTCTCGTATTTCATAAAACTTGACACATTAAATCTACACAGTGTTCTTAGCAGGCACGCCAAATATCGTGAAATTTCGTCATTGGGGCAGTGCTCTAACCCTCCAAGCCAGAAGTCCGAAAAAGTTTTCATTAAATAACTCGCCAACCGTTTCACCAAAGACCAGGGGCGATTTTAGCATCTTATCACACAACACTATTATTGCATATAATATATTATTCATTTTGCACTGAGCCAGGGGGTGCCGAGCAGTTTCACGGGGGTGCCTTGGCACCCCTAAAAATGGTCTAGATTCGCCCCTGCCAAAGACCATTTATTTTGGTTTGTCAGTGACACAGAGGCATATCAGCCCCGCCCATGAACACTCATTCGTAGCATAGCACCAGCTAGGGACATGGGTAAATGTAAAAATGGGATTTTAAATTGCCAATATGTTGGATCGAGAAGGAGGGTACTACATGTACAATCAGCAAAACAACCTTTGGAAGCATGGCAGGAACCGTGGCATTTCATGCATAGGAGGCGCTGAAATTTTACAAGATCACATTTTGGCTATTATCTGTAGAGCAATATAGTTTTACCTAGGTTCATTTTCCTTATATTTAGTGAGACATCTTGCATGACCTGTCCATGCCCACTTCCAGTGATGAAAATATTGAAATACAAAAACAAAATCAGGTGAGAAGTGAGAAAAACAGGATTCAGGCGAACAGAACAGGCGAAATGTCATGGGTTGTGGGACCGGAGGGGAAAGGGGCCCTTTATTGCCATTTGTGGCTATATTTTCTATTGTATTGCCTACTGGTGCAGGGCTAAGATTTTTGGTATTGCATTACAAAAATATAATTTGTGATGAAGCAAGGAAACTTTTTTCCTCTATTTATGCTTCAGCTGCTGTGACAGTTAAAGGTACAATGTGTGTACAACTCTACCTGTGTTTATCTGACAGGCCTTTTTGTTAAATTAAAAGTGTCCCCATACTGCCCCTTAAAGTTACTCAGATGTCCCTGCACATAATATGTATGTGCTAATACATCTTCTTCTGTCACTGAAAACTGTGTTAATGTGTGATCTATATTTCCATTTAGGTACTGCAATTCCTATCCTGCGTTTAGATAAGCGTTTCATCCAAGAGGGAGATGAGGTGAATGCCACATGCAGTGCTGAAGAAGAGAGAGGTCCATTCATCTTTTCATTCTCCGTGGACAACAAAGAGGTTCACGAAGGCCCAACAGAGTCACCAAATTATAATGTAAAACTACAGCTTAAAAAGAGAGGCCCTAACAAACTGACCTGCCAATACAAGGTCAAATTGTACAGTGATACTGTGAAATCTAATGACAGTGAGCCTGTTATAATTGATGTCAAAGGTAAGAAGTTGTTAAAATCCTCTTCACACCAATGCCTTTACCCAGGTTGCTCTTTCATGCGATAGGGTTTAACTCTGGTGTCTGACTCAGCTTTATAACCCTGCTTTCGATCTAGGTTGGACATGGTTGTTTTTGTTCTTTGCTTTACCGAAGACATTTTTCATTTACTTTACATGGGCCAACATCTTATATTTGCCAAACTAAATTGTGATTGCGATGTGTTGGTTTAATTACCTCATGCAAATGTCTTGCATGCAGCACCTGTAGCATGTGCACTCCTCCTGTCATACTTCAATCATGTGATCCTTTCTTGCATTGAGTTACTTGTATCTATTTGTGACCTGAGCCCACCAGGGTCAACTGATTTGGTGTGAATAGACAAAACATGGTTTGAGCACAGGTCAACTTTGTTGACTGGACTCAGCTGACATAACTTCTGTGATCGTTAAAGTTGTAAAGCCTGTAGAAGGCTAAAAATTGTGTGGCAGACAAAGAAAACGTGTTGTTTTCATGAGTCCCGTCATTTATCCCGAGACATGCAATTTCCATGACGCACCATTTCTTTTTTTGCAGAGATAAATGTTCATGTTTCTCTGACTATCACCCCATCCAAGACCATCTTTGAGGCAGACAAATTCAAAGTCTTGTGCGAGGTGACCCCTTCAACGTCAGAGCATTATGTCAGCTTAATGAAGGGTGGGAACATTCTCAACAGTGGACCTGGTAGAACTGAACACACAAGTGCAGCAGCGCAGGCCAGTGACGCTGGAGAGTACATGTGCAAAGTGGAGGTCAATGGTGTTTCCAAGATAAGCAAGGAGATGCTGACAGTTAAAGGTGAGCCTTCAGTAGAAGATTGCAATATAATACACTATGTCCCTAAAGAAACTAAGCTAAATGATTAAGCTTCGCTCTAAGGTCTGTGCAAGTCCCATGAAATGACTTCAGAAACTGGATACAGCTTTTCTTGAACTTGCCTTTTTCAATGTATTGATTCATTATCTGAAGAGCTCAGTTTTTCTTCGGTGTTCTCTGTTTTTTCTGTTCTTCTCGCACATTTATTGAGACCCCTTTGGGCTACTACTGATAGTCAATATATCTTTTAAACACTGTATTAAACTTATCATATGTTCTAAAGAGATTGTCATACACCAAAGATAGTACTTCTTTTGTCTGTACCCTGAGAATTTACATCCAACATCAACTAATCCAACAGAGCTCTTCTCAACACCAACACTGAGCAGTGTCCCTGAAGAACCATTTCAAGATGATATGGTTCAACTTATCTGCCAAAGCACCAACATCTCCTCAGAGAGAATTAAGGAAGTGAAGTACTCCATATTTCAGAACGGAATACCCATATCACTGGCCAACATACCTGACCGGATGCTTGTAAGAGCAGGTCCTTTAGCTGATGGCAACTACACCTGCTTGGCAGAGGCAAAGTCCATCTCAAAGAAAAGTCCACTGATCATCTTCAAATCTAAAGGTTTCCTACCCACCTGTTATCAAGTCATATGTTTTGCACTGTTGCATTGTGTCTGTTCTACAGTGTACAGTGAGAACATTTTGTAATGTAGGAGAAAACTGTGGGTTTATGACATAAATTGTTTTTTTTCTTAATTAACTCTGATGCATGCACACATTTTTATTACCTTCATTAAATTGTGTTCAGATCATTATTCTTATTATCATCATCACTGTTACTACTAGAAACTGTTACTACCTCTTTCATGGAATAGAAGGTGTAGTAAATACACCAAATAAGTTTGGCTTTTTATTATACATTCATTGGGGGCTTTACACAGAAATTACATAGAATTTTTAAACTAATATATGTTACATAGTGTAATTATATATTTCCTGATATGGTCTTCATAAAACATCAAAATCATGAAAAATCATTCCTGCAATTTTTTTTGTGTGTTTGCAGTGCTTGCCTCCAGACCTCAAATTAGCGTCAAGGGAACAGTCATCCTGGGACGCAACTTTCAAATTAAATGCAACTCCAGTGGCACTCTCCCCATAAATTACACGCTGTTCCGAGCCAACACTTCTCTCGGCACACAAACTGTGCATTCCTCATTAAAGGATGCGCTTTTCACCACCAGTATCACCAGGAAGGAACACATCAACAGCTTCTGGTGCCGTGCTCAGAACAGCGGCTCCAAGAAATACAAAGATGGCAGCCGTCTGAATACTTTTGTTGTAGGTAAGGGCATTCTCTTCTAAAGCCCCTCCCACAGTGTGTCCCAAACCACTTTTAGCATATTATTCAATGGTTTGACTAAACTGATTTACGCCATTTGCATAAAGAGGTCAGCATTACATTCATCTTATTACAGAACAGAACATTGACATTATGATTGTCCATTTCCCCTCCTAGAGCCTTTGGGTAAACCTCTCCTGACGACCTTACCCGTCCCAGAGAATGTGGAAGAGGGCAAAGAGCTGATCCTTATCTGCAACGTACCCAGTGGGACACCACCCATCACCTTTAAGTGGTTCTCCACTGGCAGCAAACCCCACCTCTACACCGGCACAGTCGACACAAACTACAGCAACCACACCATCCAGTGGATGGAGATTAAGGACAGTGGCGAATACTACTGTGAGGCATCCAATGCAGCCAACAAAGCCAGCAGCGCCCGGGTCTCCATCAAAGGTGCGATGTGATCTCCATCTTACCCATCATCTATGCACTGAAATCTAGGGATTTAGAGAAGATTTTGATGAGAAAACACATTTTTGTTATATACAGGAAAGGATGTCAACTTTTTTCTGCAATCATGTTTGTACTTTCCAATCCTCTCACTTGTCACAAACTCCTGGAGCTTAATAATATCTAATCAATATACGTCAACCAAACGCAAAAACAGCAACCAAACTGGTGACAGCTGTAACACATGTTGCATGTTGTGCACAGGATCCATAAAATCCTGGACCAGGATTCTTCTTTACAGTGCAGCTCGCACAGTCTTGTAGCCCTCGGGTTTGAATGAAAAGTTATTGTTTTTGAGAATTTCATATTGACAATTTGTAGGCTTACCTCTACTCATTTTCCTCTAAATGTTCCTGTCCATATATCTCTCCACTCTTCTGCAGTGAGTTTGGCCACTTGGAAGAAAGGACTGATCGTTGTTGTCTGCCTGCTCGTGGTCGCGGCCCTGGTCATCGCTGTCATTGTCCGCTACAAGGCCAAGAGAGGTAGAACGACCTACAGTCCACCAGCTTCACAACAAGTCTCCTCACAACGCAGCCTGTGAAAACAAAAACAAACAAACAAACAAAAAAGCAAAGTAAAACAAAACAAAAATACAAAAGCAAAACCCCCCTCTCATCTTTTCTTTTTGCTGCAGGTAAAAGAGAGACGACTACTGAACTGTCAGTGTGAGTTGGCATGCATGCTTGCTTTTCTCTCAACAGTTTGAAGCAGTAAGGTGTAGGGTGTCAGTGGAGACAGAGTGCAGACATTAGTACTAGTGCTCCATAACATTCATTGGTAGAATTTCCGTAAGTCTCTTAGAGGCTAAACTGTCATTTGGGATTTCATTGCATCTGTAGCCTCACAAAGGTGGATTGTTATACTGTATACTTAACTACATACGTATCTTGTACAGTTATGATGAGGTTAGCTATAGTCAGGAGCCTGCTATCAAGCCGGCCCAAACCTTATGGTCTTTCCCATGTGTCTGGAATACCAACCATCACTATCTCCACCATTTCCCAGAAAGCCTGCGGGCCCTAAATCAGATGACTCTCTCGCAGTGAATTTGGGCCATGAGACAGCGTTTTTAAACAAAGGTAGATCTCGCCGTGATCATCTCTCCTGTTTTGATCTGATCCTCGCCATCAACAACTGAATAAATTAACCCACCCACCAATTAACCCTAACCGACCTAACCCATTCAAACTCATTTTTTCTTGTCATGTCACCTGATGGCCATTGTTGTTATATCTCCATATTTTGAGGTATTGATCCAATTTTTCAGAATGACCAGCTGCCCCCCTAATTATGATACTATTAGTGTCTTTAAAGGATACCTGTCAATGCTGGGTCTTTCATTATGTTCATTCAGGGTGAATTCAATGGTTTGCCCACACACGCACCTTTGTTGACCTTGTGTTTGCCGTCACTGTCTTATATAACCTCTGCAATGGCCTGTCTTCCTTTAACATCCCCCATAGAGGAACAAAACCTCAGTGCCTCGGCTTAAGCCATGACCTTCCTCTGTATGAGCGAACAGGAACGCAGGCCTAGACGTGTGCATGTTGCAGCCTGCCTATTGCTCATGATTTTGTTTACATTTCTGTTTGTTTTAGGCCATGTTATGTCTGTGTTTGTCTCTCTGTTTCTCCTGTTTGTGTATGTGTGCATGACTCAGTATAAGCCTTAGCACAGTTTCCTAGTATTGTTCACTCTGAGATTGCAGACGTGGGTTCGAACAGGAGACACACACATTCACCGAAGAGCGTTATACATTTTTTTGCTGCTGCTGTTCCTAGTGTGTTCAGAATATATTGAGTTATACTGCCTGTGCCAAGTGGGCAGGTATGGAGCACTTACTCAACAATGGTGTCATTGCTTTGACATAAGCAGCCATATCATTGGACCTCCTCCTGCCTTCAACCATCTGATTCCAGACGCAGTATCACTCTCGGACACAATGGAGAGGAACGCATCTGTTTGGACATAAAGTAGCGTGGCTCCACCTCCCGACAACGGCTGTCACAGGATCAGCTACAGGCTCCCCAGCAGCAGTGTAGGGTAGAGCCCCTGCACTGATACTTTGGCTCCATCCTTAGATCCATAGAGGAGAACTGAAAGCAAATGTCTCCCAGTGCACGCTGGTGAACTTAAACAAAATGGATGTTCAAAGATACAAAAGAAAACCTGACCAGAGGAGCATAGATGATAAAGGACCTAATAGTTTTTTTCTCTCCTATCACAATGGATCGTTTTTCTCTCCTCACACTCACCTTAGCCTTTACTTGCAGTGTATTTATCTTTTTCTCACAAAAACATAGATGTTATTTATTTAAACACACTTACATGGATTGAGTAGGTTTGTCTTTTAGACAAGATAGTCTGGAAGCCCGATATAGGAAAGTACCAGTTCTCCAGTAGTCCCCCACTAGTTTGTCCTGAATGTCCTGAGTTTTTTGCATTTATCTTTACTCAGAAAAAAAACTAAATTTTATTTATTAATACTCACTTAAATGGATACATTGTCAAGGCTGTTTGCAAAAAAGACTCTAGGTGACATAGGTGGATGCCTGGTATAGGGCAGCAGTCCAGTCTGTTCATTTAATTTGTCCTGTATGTCCTGAAGTGTTGCCATTGTCATGTCATGTCATGTCATACGCCATATGTTCCTAATTGTCTGTCTGCCCTCATTGCATGTGTCCTTTGAAGTCATTTTTGTCATTTTTGCACTGCTTACTGTAGATACATTTACAAGATGGGGGATATATTTTCTCTTGGTTTTCCAAAGCACTTGTAGAATTAAAATGTTGCTGGTTATTTTGGAAATGTGTCTGTCTTTTTTAATTCTGAGATGTTACAAACTAGTGTAAAAAGAAAAGAAAGCCCTTGCCTAGCCTGTAAAGAAGTACATTACCATGTACTTTGTGCCCATTTTGAAATGTAGCCAGGTCCTAATTGTTCCACTGAAACCATTCTTTCTCTGTAGGATTTCCTATTTGATCTCAAGATGTTTTAGTCTGTAGTTTTATTCTGTTAAGTCCATGGGAGATTGAGCCTGTGTGTGTATGTTCAGTCTGGCATTCTTCTCTCTTAGGATGTGTGTGTGTGTGTGTGTGTGTGTGTGTGTGTGTGTGTGTGTGTGTGTGTGTGTGTGTGTGTGTGTGTGTGTGTGTGTGTGTCTGTGTGTCTGTGTGTGTCTGTGTCTGTGTGTGTCTGTGTGTGTAAGCTTGTGCATGTAAGTGTGTGCGTGTGTGTGTGTGCAAGCGTGTGCATGCATGTGTGAACAAAGGCATGTGTTTCAAGCCAAATGCAAGCAGCAGACTGAGGAAATCGACTGATTACAATGAAGGGGAAACAATACAGCTGGATTAAAAAACAATCAGTTCCTGTTTAGTGATACAGTTCTGGTCATCTAAACCAGTAGGGTTGAGAGAGAGCACACTGTCCCCATTTCTTAACTTCTTTTGCTCTCCCATTCTGTCTTTCAACCTAAACAAGTTCACTACCTTATTTTTTTTGTCCCTCTCCTTTTGTCTTCCAGTGGGCGTGAACGTTGGACCAAGTGTTTGGACTACTGAAAGGCCATCTAGCTCAGGTAACACTGTTGCCATGGCAACTGTTATAGTATTTCCACTTCAGCTGGAGCTTCCTTCATAACGGTTCTATGTTGTCTTTATGCATCTCCCTCAGACAGCAGTGATCGAAGCAGCATACAATCCCACCATGGCCCTGAGGTGGAATACACAGAGGTTGTCCATCCACAGCCTGTAGACCCAGCCAGAGGTGAGGACTCGCACACTTTCTGCAGGTACATCAGCTAGGTCCTTCAGCAGAGAAATATTCATTTAAGACATGCCCCCACACTAGTAAATCAATGTGATAGAGACAAGCAAGGCTTTTCTTATACTCTAACCTCTTCTCATTTTTTAGTCCTTTCTCCTTTCCTGCCTTTTTTTTTTGAGTGATTTCCTCTGGCCTCTTACCTTCATGTCATGTCTCCACACTTAGCTATGCTAGCACGAGTCTCTCTGAGAGAGAACACAGTTTCTGTTTCCTGACATTCTTGGACTCTGATAAGAGAATGAGGCTTTCCTGGGTGTGGTGTAATTGCTCTTAATTGAGACAGACGTGTTACGAGTCAAGATGAACTGATTTTTTTTTTTAGAAACATCTCCTATGTGCAATTCACAAACAGGAAGGGTGGAGCTAATTGCTTTGATAATTCCAATGCCACTCACAGCTAGCTGCTCCTGCTACCTCAGATCCTGTCTGGTCATGTCTGCCTTCACTAGGTCATGACTAAGGATTGTTTTATAAAACGTCAAATCTTATACTCCTACTGTTTTAATAGGGTCAAAAATGCTAAGGTTAATTTAATACATAGTGTACCTTATATAACTAAATTGTGACATTGCATTATTTAATTCCTAGGAATAGACCTGTGTTTGATTTTCTGTGTGGGCTGTTTGTTTTGTGTGTGTGTGTATGTTTGTTTGTGCCTCCTCTGTGCAGTTCCTTTAAAGAAGGGCACAGATACAGTGTACAGTGAGCTCCAAACAGGCACCCAAGGTAAGCAAACACACACACACACACACACACACACACACACACACACACACACACACACACACATCCCGGGAGAGAAGAAGAATGATAGACTGAACATACTATAGATTGTAGTTGTTACATGTATCACACAGACTCCACAGCCCTATTCTTGTCTATTGAGATTTGGCTAGGATAATCATTTGTTTAAAATTGGCCTGTTGAAATTATTTTAAAATGCGTTTTTTTTGCTGACCAAAGCATTCCAATACTTTCTGCTTCCTATCCCTTTAAAGGCTACTTCTCGATATTATTTCTCCACCTTAAGAACGGAGAACCAGTAAAATAGCTGCTAGTCTTTGAATTATAAACAACATGAATGTCAATTACTGTGTACTTTATGAGAGGCACTTTCTCTTATCTTGGAAGTTGAACATTAATGCAAATAACACTTATCTAAGGCTCAGTTTCACTCTGTTAAACAATAAGCCAACCCGGAACAAGGAAGGGTGCATGATCAGCTGTATTGTAAGACACATAGATGCTCCAGTGGTCTTTTTTTATCTTCTGTGGTTGTGTTTAACGCTGTGAAGCACTGAGTGAGGTCACCACAGAAGGTTTGGGTGGAGGCTCTGTTCTCGCCACAAATGTGTGGACACACCCAAGGCCCGCATCTTCACCCCATGCATCATCACACACATTGTGCAGTCATCTGCAAAACAAGAATTGGTTGTGTTCACACGTCTGTGGACAAACCTATTCACATGTGCACATGCTTTGTTAGATATCAGGTGTCGTTTGTTTGTTTCATTATTCACAGGATAAGGTGTTCAACCTTTAAAGGTGTGAGTTTTTGAACATGCTATAAAAGATTGCTTCCTGCAACAGTCAGTGTGGTTATATGCACAGAGAAATCTGATTAAAGTATTAATCTGAGTATTTAGAATCATGAAATATCTCTGTTTACATGCCAAGTAAACACACAGAAATCTATTTTTCTAATTTTACCTGGATTTGTTGAGTTACATGCCAACTTCTAATCGAAGTAAGGGGAATAATCAAACTGGAATCTGATTATTTGTTTACATAATTACATAAAATAATTACATAAAAGTCCACATTGTATTCTATGGACCCCAGTATCCTTTAGTACGTTCAATGTCCCATTCCTGTCAAATCATTGTGACTGTACACCTTAGAAATAGTTCACTAAACATCCAAGTTTAAATCCAGAGTGTATGAGTTCAGTGTTATATTGTAAATTTCACTGTTTACATATTGGCAGGTCCCTCTACACCGGCTTACATTTAGACTGCTTTTACACATGGAGCAAGTTATAAGTCAAATTACATCCTCTTTATGTTTTTTCTTTTCCCCAGATCCATCTGAGCATGTAGATAATGTAAGTAGAACTTTGCCTCTCCTTTCCCCCTCTCTCCTTGTGTGCCACTCCTGCTTTTTTACCTCACTCCCCTTTCACCTCTCCTCTCCTTTACCCTAACCTTGGACACCCTACAGGATATCTGTTGGTGGCTGAGAGTTCTTAGCTAAACACTAACATGTCAAATGGCTTTGATATACTGTGCGTACACTGCTAACTTATTCCTTTGACAGAGCACTTCCAGGCATTTAGGCTTTTTCAGTAACCCACTAACTGTAGATACTTCTTCTCCTAATGGCTGTTATTGCCGATCAAAAGTTGCAGTGGCTTTCAATCATCATCAAGTTTCTGAAAGAGGTGGCCTCCATATTGACCCTTGAGTTGTTGAATGAATGGCACACACAGTGGATATGGCACTTCTTTGTTGTTTGTGTCTGCACACTCAAACCGGTCATCAAATATCCAGGATGGTGTGACATTCCGCAGACCTACTAACACACAAAAGTGTACGGAAGCCTTTTCTGTGACGTACACAACCACCTGCATGCATGTGTGTGTAGTGCATATACTCTTGCACACATTCTTTCTTACAACACACACACACACACACACACACACACACACACACACATACACACACACACACACACATACTGACTCACTCTCCTGCTCACTCACCAGTATAAAACAGGCTATTTAAGAGCAGAGTGCTGATTGTGCTATGGGTAAGGGGGAAACGACGCTCAGATTTTCCGTAGGGAGAACAAAGAGAAACAGGGTTGGGGCTTCCTCTCCCATCAGGCACTAGGATCTTGTGTAGCCAGTCAGGAATCTCTCTCTCAAACACACACATGCACAAACATGCACACATACACACACACACAGTTTCTCTCTCACACACTTTAACGCACACACAGACCAATAAAGACACACTCAAACATACACACACATGCCACCCCCGTCCACCCACACACCCATACACACACATACAAGCATAGTAGCCACACTGTCCACACATTCATACATATGGCCTGCTTACACATCTGATTTTCAACAGTCCAAACAGCCCAACAGGCATGCTACAAAGCCTCTCAGTGCTACCTTTGGCTTTGTAGAGTACAAGCACAATACCATATTTAGTGAAACACTCCAGACCTACTGCTTATTTAGGCTTAGACATTGTGTTCAGAGGGAACTCGAATACAAAAGTCCAGGATGTGACTGTTTCTTGTGGGAAGTTGAATCATTAAGATATGTGAGTCAGCCAGGTGAAAATGAGACATTTGGGCAAGACTTAATGAGGACTCCTTCACCATGTCCTAATGTTTAATGAGATCACTGGTTTGGAATTTGCAACACTTTAATTATAACAACAACAACAACAGTGACATTTTTATTGAATGTAGCAAACAGTGACATTTGCTCTAGTTTCTTGTGTAGAAGTAACTAGAGTATAACTGCATGCACTACTGAGAGGACCACTGTAGTACACCAACTTTGAAATAACATGTTTTATTTGGGCCTGTGTGCGTATGTGTATTTATCGATCTTGTATGTATGTGTATGTGTGTGTGTGTGTGTGTGTGTGTGTGTGTGTGTGTGTGTTTAACAGGGTGCAGTGGAGTATGCAGAGCTAAACCATGACCTTCCTGAGCCAGTAGACTAACCGTGTCTCTGAAGTAGAGATGATATCACACCACCACTGATCCCTCTGCCTCTTGCCTTAAAACGCTCTCCTGCTCTTCAGAATAGCAATGTTTTGAACTGAAAGCCAGAGGAGTTTTTATCATAAGTCTGGGTTAAGGTGTAAAGTATCATCTCACAGTGTCAAGGTAATGAAAGAGTACCAAGAAGTCTTTTGTGTAAATTTGGTTTATGTGTAAATTTGTCACATTGATTGCGAATAGGTAGAGATAGATTCTTCATGCTGAAGGCAGTGTTTTCTAGACTGGAGTTTTTATCTTTAAGAACTGACATTAACATTTTTTAAGAACATACTAAATTATTTCTTCAACTGATTTTTATTATCAAAGCATATTTTACAACAATTGTCACCAGTGTTGTCCTATTTTTTGTCTGCTTTTATGGATCTTTACAAGTGCTTATACATTTTTAAATATATATTTTTGTATCTTTTTTAAATTGTTATTCTGTGCCTGCCAGATCTGTCATGATATTTCACGTTTTGTAGGTTGACTGTCTGTAGGTACTAGATACAATGACTGCAATTTTATTTTGTGGTGGTAACCGTTTTTTTTTTCAGCAAAGCTAACAATTATTTACTGATATTTGAAATATGACATTGTTGTTCAGTAAACTGCCATGGAAAAATGTGACTCCTTCAATACAATTAAGATGAACTCTTTCCTTGTATCACAGAACAGAAAAGTTTGCCTTAACCTTAAAGGAGTCTGATTTTTCCATTAGCATTTACTGAACAGCCTTGTCATGTTCCACTCTCACATCTAGTTGTAAAATGTTAGTCAAGTCTAAGGAGCTGTTAAACCTTGCCCCCTATATCCCGCATGTGTTGTGGCCATCCGCCAAAAACCCTTTTTTATGGCATGTCCATGAAAGGTGGTACAGAATTTAAATCGGGAGCACAAATCCCACAGAATAAAGATAGGCTGTCTTTGATGTCCCGATTTGGTACAGTGAGAGAGACCGTTTGTCAGGAAAGAGAGAGGATCGTACAAAAACACAGATTTCCGCTCCAGTGCCGCTGGGACTAGGAGATAACTCTTCAAATGCCATGGGCCATGTGTCCCCACCCCACAGAAACACCGGCATTTGGCGGCCATTTTGACCTGGCACACAGCTAAGTAAAGAGGCCCTATCATTTGAATGTAATTAGGAGAACTGCCCATTTTGGCACATGAGCCAGGACTTGATGACATTATTTCCTGCCCAGGAAATGCCACTATCAAGAGTGGTGACGATGACTCTCAGTCTGTATGATAGCTGCTGGAAGACTATGAAAAAGATTTACACATCAACTTTTATAATATGCTGGCTTAGGTTTGTATCAAACAGAGGTGGAATCTCTTGATAAATGTCAGAAGTTTTTTTGCCCGAGGTTTGAGTTTTATATTTATCAATGTAAGCATTTGTGCTGTCTGTGAAATGCATGCCTGTTGCATGGATGAAAACTTATGGAATAAACAGCCTCAGAGATTGTCGAGCAGAAATGAGGAAGTGGACGGCCTGTGAGCCTTATATGGTGTAGATGAGTCACATGTACAGAACTGTGTTCTGCCTGATATTTGCACTGTGAACACACTTTCATAAAAAAGCTGCATGTTTTCAAGGAAATTAGATGAGCAAATTGACTGCAAAGGTCACACATATTTTGAGATAAAAGAAACATCTGTATCCATTTAACAGACATCCTTCACAGCATGAAGGATACCTATTGTTGCTGATGAGTGTTGTCAGCAAAATCAGAATCTGAGATCACATATCTGCAACTCTAATTACACAATGAAAACATTATCATGATATTTTATTCAACTATTAATATTTACTCAACTATTACTGTTTTGGTACATAAACATAGAAATGGTAAACTACTGCAAAGACTAATAAGCAATATTTCAATTTACTTTATTATTATTTCTAATGTAAAGGTCAGAATATGATGTGGACAATAAAAGTATGGTTATAATATTTTGCAGATACTTTTAACCAAAGTCACTTTAGAACAAAAGTGACATTATAATATTAGAATAATATCAGAAAGTCCATATTGTGATGGCATGATGGATATCACATTCAGCAAATTTGTCACAGCAAGTTTAAGCTCTAACCTTTGACCTCTAAAAATGGACTATCTGTACCAAATGTGTGCCTCAAGGCATTGTTCAGGTGTAGTAGTCACAAATATGACACTGTCATGATCACAATGCACTTCAATGATGACCTTTTACCAAAAGAGTGAATTGCCCTTCCATAACTGGGGAGGTACTACCTTTTACATTTTACATGAATTACAGTACACCCTGTAATATGACTTTTACCTTCAAAATGTTAGCAGTGAATGTTTAAGACTAGCTGTTTAGGACTAGCTGACTAGCAATCTTAAGATATCCTGTTCAGATGATGAGTCAGACAAGTGGTCACACTGACCTTGAACTTTGATTCAACTCTGAAAATCAAACAAGTTCATTTTTGAGTCCAGCTCAACATTTATGTCGATTTTGAAGAAAATGAATTGTGACATTGTTGTTCACAAGATTCGGAGGAACAGACATATCACCATGTACAGACTGACGAGAGGAGCAAAGTGATGAGGAGAAAAGTTTAAGGATAGCAATGATATCGCAATATAGGGATCCAGGAAAACTGGAAATATTTCACAAAACTCTTTTCAAATAAAACAGAGCAAAGAGCAGGAATTATGCACAATAAATCGCATGAACAGGTGTACTCCTTTTCATATCTACCCTCTTCATCTCGCCAATATTGAATGTACCCTATCCAATCCCTTCATCTGTCCGCACTTCATCCAAACTACAAATATTGCTGTATATCCCCTCTATATCATGCATACATGTTCATAATGCATCTGATGTATATCTCTATATTTTTATAGCACACCTGAATACCTGTTTATATCTTATATATATATATATATATATATATATATATATATATATATATATATCATACATATTCATATTTTTATAGCACACCTGTACCCTTGTTTATAGTATATGTATATAGTATATTATATTCTAATACCGCCCCTGCATTTCTGTTTATAATACATCTGTTTATATCGCTTGTGTATATTAATACATAATTCCCTCCCTGTTCATACTGCCCTATTTATTTGTATATAATTCACTACAAACTACACTGTTATATCTGCTGTGTATTTCTTGTATATACTCTACATACTGTATACACACTTTCTGCTCCTTGCACTTCTTAGATGCATTTTGTTACCCTGTATTTATACATGTGTAATGACAGTAAAGTTTAATTTAATCTAATCTAATCTAATATTTACCCACATCCATTTAATGAGGACCCACCATGAGCCTTGACTTAGGACACCAAACTGCACCATTATGGTATAGTTTGTGTAACAATATAGGTGTCAAGATTTGGAATTAGGGCATCAATAAAGGATTGCACACATGTTGTACAAAATATGCCAAATCCCTCAGCCATTCAGTCAGTATGATTTCTGTGAAACTGTAATTGTACTGACTAACTCCACTAGAGGGAGCTTCACTTTGTCAGAAACTGATGTCTTTGCTGTAGATGTCCTTTAGATCACCACCCTGTGGACGGTATCATGAACTGCTTCCTCATCAAATATCAAACTTTATGTTTGCATAGGTATTATGATATTCTGCGATAGTGACAATTTCCAATTATTTGATATAGAGTATCACTGTATTATTGGGCAAGATAAACAAGATTTTTATATAGTGTTCTATAAATACATGTTTTGATACCTATGGGAGGTTTTCATTTCATCTCCAGCTTTCTAGTGACTTCTAGGAGCCAACTGTCTGTATTTATAACCACATCATCGTGTTACTTTGTCATTAAGCCAATTTAGTTGTGTCATTTGGTCAGTCATTCATGCTATTCAAAGGGCCCAAGCTGAGGCACCTCCTGTTATAAACTTTCATGCAAAGGTGGTTCCATCTTTAAATCCCTAGCTGTAATTGTCTGTGTTTACAGGGGAAACTTACCAAGGTGGACATGTACTGACAAAACTATCAAAACTCAATTAACCAAAATGTAACCTATTCCCCTATTTCAGTTGTTCTGAGTCGTAGTCTGACAATTTTCAATGCACCATTGCTTCCTCATATTCTTCACCTCATGGCTCATAGTCAATATCCTTTCAGTCCTTACACTCTTTATTGTCATATTTACGTTGAACTAACCCAAAAAAGGTTTTTTCACCCATACAAGCAAAATTTTTACCTCTATCCCTTCATACAACAGCTCTCTGATTTAATGCTACAGAAAGACTCATTGTATATTTTAATGTGAAGAACTTTGAGTCCTCCAAAACCTTAAATGTTTTGCTTTCTCTGACTTCCACACATATCTCTTATCTCACATATCCATTTTCATACACAGTCTTGTCATGTCACACTATCTCCACTAGAGGGTGTCGACTGAGGAAGGCAGTTCCACTAAAGGGCCAAAACTGCAACGGGTAAACTGAAGAATTTTATTCAGGTAAGGCAGTGTCATTTGGAATTGTAAAAAGGAAGCCTAATTATAATCTGACAACAGTTCAACTTTACATATTCTGTTGCTCTGTCAGGAGTGAGTTGCTTGCTGCAACACATAGTACCATATCTTTATGCTTTATGTTTTGTTGTTCAATCTCAGAAATAAGTCTCTGGTTCCACTAGGCTATAAACCATAATTGGTGGGTCCTTCCTTTTAAGCTCTTAAGATTAACGGTCAGTTTCCTGCTTGCTGCCTTTGCTAAATGCATCAGCCCAACAGTTAGTGCCCTATTACAGTTTACATTACTTCAGTTTTTAGCTGTAAATACTCAGAGGCGTATTTGCTGTCCAACACTACTTTAAAGCCCATCAAAAAAGCTGGACATGGCATATGCAGCAGAGCAGCATAGCGCGTCACAAGCGAGCCTGCTCTTAATTGTGATTTCCTCCACACAATGACCTCAAGGTGAAGCGGTGAGCGGGATGGAGGGGTTGGCATGGCAACAGCTCCCCCTCCCCTTCTTTAAATTAGTGGAGATATGCGTCATTCGTCAGCCTTTCTGTCTTGATAACAAGGAGCTGATTAGAAACCAATTTAAGTCTCATTCCATTTAGAGGCACAGGATGTATCCATCTCTGCAAAATGAAAACTGTATTTTTGGCTCTAACAATCTCATCGTGTTTATTTCATTGTCTAAGAGGTTTTCTTAGCATCTGTTAATTCTTACCTCTGTTGAATTGATTGGAAAATGCTTATCAAAAGCAAACTTCCTGTACAGTGTGCCAAGGCAAGTAATGAATCTCTACATTGCTTACCAAGTGGAATACAGTGTTACTTGACACAGTTGGTTAAAGACCAAATACCAGATGGTCACCTTTGTTGTGCTTTTTACCTTTATTTCATATTTTAAATTGTATGTTCTGAACAAGTCCCTTGCACATATCTGATATCTACTATTAATAGCAATGCATACAGCATTATTGTCCAAAATTGTGTGGTTGTGACAAAACGATGAATGGGTAATTTATACCAACTATCTCAATAATTTGTTATCGGTCAGCTTATTTGCTTGTATGGCTGTTGGTCCTCATCCATCAAGTGTTTAACAGGGGTACTGTAACATCAACAACACAATCTTTGTCATTCATTCCCCATTCTTCTTCTGGGGTTGGTATTGTTAAGGTCAGGAGAACCAACGTGTTGCCATGAAGAGGGCAAGAGTACAAAACATGCCCTGGCACAGTCATATGACCCAGCTTAAACACCCTTCTATTTACTTTTGTTGATTCACACCAGTAGATTACAGAAAAGTGATATTAACCACACACACACACACACAAACAGGCACACACAGAGTTTTTGTGCAGACAAACATGAGCTTTTCCTTGTCACAAACACCATTACAAGAACTGGTGTAACTGGAGTTCTTTGACAAGCAAGAACCCAAAGAAGGAAACAAAGGTACTTGTCTTCCTCATATTTAATACTGGTAGGCTGACGTGGCTAAGTCTGGTGTGGGTTACTACTGCAACACAAGCCTTTCCTCATACCCAGCAGGCCTATAGCAGTCAGGCATGGCACAAGCAGGGCATGTCAGTGGTCTGAGGTTAAGAACTTGCCTTAGGCTATCGCTGACTCATTGATGTGGTGTGACTGGTAAAAGGAAACAAAACTGACAGCAAGTATGAGTGTATCACTATGAGTAGCCTAGGCCTACCAAACAAATAGCCTACCATTCGAGCACGATGTTCTAATGTTTTCATGAGACATTAATAGGCTTCTAGATATGTTTCAGTCAGCTAATGATGCATTTTAGCAACAAAAAATACACATGCGACAGAAAGTTATGCTGATATGATATCCTATTGCATTCTTTGCATTTTAGTTTTGTTATAGTTTGGTAAGTGCATGGGTTTAGTTCCCTTGACAGTAGCACAACAAAAAAAGCCTACAATAGCCTACTTACTAGCCGAGTGTAAACGTGCAAAGGACACGTACACGTTTGAGTGGGGACAAATAAAACCGCATCTGTGTAAACACCTAAGAAAACTACACTATTCTGATGAATTCTTACATGTAGTTCACAGAGAAGTTGCAGATGTTATTCAAGATTGTGACATGGTGCCTAAAGATGTATGTAGCCTAGGCTACCATTACCTCGATAGGCTGGAAATGTTTAAATTACAGTAGGCTATGTCATTAAATGCTACAATACAGGCCGTACATGTTTACATAGCTTACGGCATGTTTCTAATAGTCCTAAGACTTACTGCAGCTTAGACAACTCATCGAGAGATGCTATGTCGATATATTTGTCTGTGAACTACTCTCCCTCAGAGAAATGATAGATTTTGGTTATCTCGCTGCTGTTATGCATCCTATGAATCGTTTGCTTCGAACGATGATGAACTGATTTGTAAAATATATTCTAATTTATGGAAATAAATCGACTTCAAGTTTACAAATGTTCTAGAAACAATGTGACGTTTTCATCATTTGAATTCATCACCCCTTACTCTAACTCTACAGTGAAAACAACAACCTGCAAGAATGTTGCTTAACATCTTTTACTTCCAGGTAGTATGTGCCGTGGTCCAGTCACAATTCAACACGAACAGCATTCAACCTCATAAATGCGCACGCGCAGATTGATTGACCTCTCCAGTTCTGCACGCACTGCCACGTTAGAAGCGGCAGAGACAAAATACAGGCGACGGTTACCGGGAAATATACATTAAACGACGTAAAGTGTCTGCCTGTGAATTAGCCGGCTTTAGTTCAAAAATCTGCCTTTTCTTCCGCCGCCAAGTGCAACCATGCTTAAGTTTTTGTTACTCTGTACCCTAGCTGTGGCAAGCAGGGCTGATATTGCCGAAGAAGAAGATGTTCTTGTGTTGAAGAAAAGTAACTTCGATGAGGCGCTGAAAGCGCATCCACACATTCTGGTTGAATTTTGTAAGTATCCCGCCTGTATGCGTCCATGTTATCTTAACGTACGTGTTCATCTCAGAATGACACCGCGCTGTCACAGATTAAGTTAGGTATGATTTGCACTCTGTGATGCTTGATCAGGTATGCAGGACGACACTTGCACAGCAACCGTTAGCAAAGTGACTAGAAAGCTAGCTTTTGTATCCTTACATTCGCAAGTGTTACTAAATTATGGGAATGGTTTTCATAACAAGCTATGACAGTTTGTTACATCTCTGTTCCTTTACACTTTACATGGAGTAGTCGATATTTGCTGATTATCGTGGCGTGAGGTACTGCCTAGCAAATGTTTGCTAACGTCAAAGTTCTCAGTTGGTATCCATTGAATAGTTAGCTATCAGTTAGCTAGCTAATGCTGTTAGCTTGTTTCTTAGCATGATGAAGTTGGATCAAAGCATAGTCTGTATGGGTCAGAGGCGTTGGATGCAGAGCTACCGTTTCGTTGATTTGTGAGATGGCCGTCCACAATTTTACCGTTGTAATAAACGAATTAATGGGTAATTCATACCAAATATCTCAAGCGCGTTTGTTGTCGGTCAACTTGTGTATTACCTAATATTGCTTGTTTGACTGTTAGTCCCCCGCAAGCACCAAGTTTCACACCATTGTTATTGGTAACGTTAAACCTGTGGGTTAGGCTTGTTTCATGACGTGGTGTTAAATGGGTCAGACTACATGCTATTGAGATACCTCCGAGGTGTGTCTGAATTGGGTGCATGGCAGGTCGTTCCTGTCAATTGTAGCTGGTCTTTTATAACAATATTTTGTTAGGTGTGCAAGATTAGAGGAATGCAGTAGAGTGTATTGATTCCATATCCGTGCTGAAGGCCTTGAGGATATGACTCCAGGGTGTCTCAGATGGGTTCCATTTGTTGTTTTCTGCTTGTGGTGGCGGGAGTTTCGGTTTCGCTTGTAAAATGACCGTAATTTGAATAAATCGTATCATAGTAAAGCTATTATGGAGTCATTCATTGGTGAATTGGTTCTGAATTTCTACTTAAATATCATCTCCATGTTGGAGTGCAAACAGGGGCGCCGTACCACGACTTCATTGGCTGTCCTGAAGCGATCCCACAGATGTGCACGACAGCCCCTTCACCCAGTCAAACTACTCCACGATGTTGAAGTTCCAATGAATAGTGAAGGGGGAGGGTGAAATAATGGCCTCCTCACCGTAGTTGATAGACGGGCGGGGCGAAGGGGTGGTTGGTTGACGTGTACATCGGACAGCCGGGTTGAGGAACTTTTGCAAACGCTTGTGGTTAGACATTTTTCGCCTGTTTTATTGAATAAACACAATTGATTTTGTTTGTTACTTTTTATAAAAAGTTGTACGGAATTGCGCTTAACATTGCGGAAAAGCCGAGTACACTTTATCCAGGTGAACTTAGGACTTTGCACTGACAACGGGACGGCCACTAATGGGCTGTATACCAAGCAGGGGACGTGTCGAAATGCATGACTTCCCTTTGTCCAACGTTTAAGTTGTGGTTGGAGGAGAGGCGCGTCTCTTTGCATTGCTGAAATAGGCCAGCAAGATATATTGTAAATGCGTGTATTCACATAGGCCCAATGCGTAGACTAGACTAAAAGTCTGTCTGCGTGTTTTGCTTTTAATATGCCTCTTGGCAGAAAACATTAGCAAATAAAGATATGTAAGGCTGAATACACAGACAGAACACCGTGCCATTCTGCATTAGTAGTTGCATGAGTAGTTACTTGCGCTACTAGTTGGTTTCTGTTCCCTTTGACATTTTTGAAGGTGAACTAGTGAAAGTGTCTAGTTGATGATAATGTTCATTCCTTTGCATTTCCCCTTATCTGAAAAAGCATAGCCTGTGAAAACTGGAAAGTTCAGCCTGTTAAATGCAGATTGTCCTCTATACATTTTTGACTGGTAGTTGTGATTTTGCTGTTAATATGCATTTTAGAATAAGCTCTGGAGAACTGTAGATCGGTTGAGGCAGTCAGATAAATGCACACATATGGTACAGTCACATTGTGATGTTTTGTCTTGCATGAGTAGTTCCCCGCAAGACTAGTTGGTTTCCATTCCTGTTTCTCACTAACATAAGTGAAAGTGAGCTGGTGAAAGTATTGATGCTGACCCACATTCATTCATCCTCCTAGAATAAGAAATGTGTTTTCAGGTGCTGATGGTCAGTAACATGGGCAGAAATGCAATAGACAATACAACAAAATACCATATTTGCAATCAGTACACCATATCGTTAGCTTCATAGCATAATTGCCCAAGTCATTTTTTGGTCAAATTGAGATTTTTGCACAACTTTACTCCCCTACCACTTCTGCATCATCCTGTCTGTCTGCCTATGTCATTGGCCAATCACAACACTCATAAAAGTAAAAAAAAACATAGCTGCCTAAGTCATTCATTTGATGCAGATTATGCCTATGACTTAGGCAGTTTTACCATTGGACTTAGGCAGTTTTTATACAATCAATTTGACTTAAAGCAGATTATGCCTATGACTTAGGCAGTTTTTCTGAGAATATAAAATAAACATTACATCTTCTCAGCCATTTTGCATACATCAAAACTGCCTAAGTCACTTTTATTTGATAAAAAAAATGATGTTCGGTTTTGTTCTTTTTCCAAACTTTTTCTCACATCTACATGAATGTTCTGTGAAAATATCAATAAAAAATATGCATGTGATTTTTAGAAAATGTGTTTTTTCTTGTTTTCCAAAAACACAAAAAAATGACTTAGGCAATTATGCTATCAAGCTAACGATATACAGCTTGTGTACAAGAGGCAACAGAATTTACACAATATGTGATGGTCTCGCTAAGTCAGCGTTGTGTTGTCTGTGCAGATGCACCATGGTGCGGCCACTGCAAGGCCCTGGCCCCCGAGTACGCCAAAGCCGCCGGCATGCTGAAGTCAGAGAACTCCGAGATCCGCCTGGGCAAGGTGGACGCCACCGAGGAGTCCGAGCTGGCTCAAGAGTTCGGCGTGCGTGGCTACCCCACCATCAAGTTCTTCAAGGGCGGAGAGAAGGAGTCCCCTAAGGAGTACACCGGTGAGTCCCACACTTTTTCAGTTTTGAATTCAACCTTAGTCACCGGACATGTCACCACATTGCTTAATAATAATAATAATAATAATAATAATAAAACAGATTTGTATATATATAACATTAATGTTGGCATTCAAAGCTTAGTGCTTTGTGCGTCAGAATCTGATCTATTTTCATACGAAAGAGCCAAAGTGCTCTGAAAACCAGTAGTCTGCTTTTGGCCACAATGATCACAGGCGGAATAATTCTGGTCCTTGGCTTTAACCAGAATCATTCATGTGAAATTAAGCGCCAACAGTTTAGCAGTTAGGACTATTTAAACCTGTTGACTCTCGCCAGTGTGGCGATGTGTGCTCGTTTGTAGATAAACGACTTCCACATGCTTTTAACGTGACCCCAGCTGGAAGGGGGTTGGGTGACTGTGATGACTGTGTGAGTAAGTACTGTCTGTGGAGTGTGGAGACTCCTCCTTCAGTCCAAGTGAGAGGGAGATGTGCAGTACCGCACGTTGCCTTGTGGTTTAGCAGGGCTGGCCCAGTCTGGGAAGGGCCTGAGTGGTAGCCAAGTCTCTGTCTCTCTCTTTCTCTCTCTCTCTCTCTGTGTCTCTCTCTCTCTGTGTCTCTCTCTCTCTGTGTCTCTCTCTCTCTCTCTGTGTCTCTCTCTCTCTCTCTGTGTCTCTCTCTCTCTCTGTGTCTCTGTCTGTCTCTCTTTCTGTCTGTCTGTCTCCCTCCCTCAAAAACCAGCAGCCAGCGGGTGGTAGGAGGGAGGGAGGCCACACCTCGGCCATGCAGCTGCTGCTGCTACACGCGGTTGGCCCCTAAAGGCATTGCAGGACTGTTGCATCACAAACCATTCAGCTTCGGTGGGCGTCCACATGCCATGGTCTATCCGTGTGATTGTGTGCAGGCAGTACAGTTTAGTCCACAGCTCAGCTTGGGAGACAAAAACAATGTCATGCCTTGGGGAATGTTTTTGTTACCTTTTAGTTTTCAGTGAAGCTGGGCAGGTCTGTCTATAAAGTCTGCTTGATGTTACAGGAAGTTGTTGAAAAGTGCTTATCCATGGTTTTAAATAATCGAACCATTTTCATAACACAGTTTTTGTGGAACAGGAGAAAGATCATTCATGTAAAAATGGTAGCACAGTATTGTATGTCATTCAGATAAAGTGTGTATTTTACAATTGGTTCCCCAGAGTTGGTAAAAAAGTTAAAACATTTGTGGATTGACTACAGTAAAAAAAAAAAAAAAACACTGAAACAGTTCCAGGTCTCTGTTTGCTCTCAAGGCGACTGTGAGAAAAGGTTGGATTGCCTCTCTGCCTCTGTTGACCGACGACCAGTGTTTGCTCAGTACCAGCAGTGTTGCTTGTCTCCATTCAGCCCCGACCGCAATCACATGTGCCTATTGTCCTCTTTTCTCTCCCTGCAGCTGGCAGGACCGCCGATGACATAGTCAACTGGCTGAAGAAGCGCACAGGCCCCGCCGCCACCACCCTGACCGAGGTCACCCAGGCCGAGTCCCTGATGGCCGACAACGAGGTTGCCGTCATCGGCTTTTTCAAGGTGAGGCAATCCACCCGCATGCTCCACGCTGCTGGCAGGAACTGGTTGTAGCATGCGTTCAGAATTGGCACTACAGATTTATTATGCAAGCTGCGCATTATGCAAGGTTCAATGCATATGCAAATACATGTCATCAAAAGTGTGGAAGTGACACAGCAGCAAACTTCTTTAATGCCTTTAAATGATTTACATAAGGAGTCAGACAGTGCATTGAGCGATTGTGTAGAGTGGACACCAGTGATACTACAGTATAAAAAAATGTGTGTATATATATATTAAAGAAATATAGGTAATGCTCCAATTAGTGTTCTTAGTGGGTTTTTGTCCATGTTCCTTAAAAATGAAATTCCTGAACTGCCCCTCCAACCCGGTGAGATAACATTGTCATGTTTTGTTCAGGATGTGGAGTCTGATGATGCCAAGGCCTTCCTGAAGGCTGCTGAGGCTGTTGATGACATTCCTTTTGGCATTACCTCAGACGCCGCTGTCTACACCAAGTATGAGATGTCCAAAGATGGGGTTGTCCTCTTCAAAAAGGTATGCAACAGCTGACATCACCAAGTCAATCCAATGTCACAGTGTTGTGAGTTGTAGGAATTTTACTTCCGATTTGGCCCATTTCTGTGAAGGGCAATGAGTCATTACGTTTGTGTATATAT
The DNA here is from genome assembly GCA_030347295.1 of Setipinna tenuifilis. Lineage (NCBI taxonomy): Eukaryota > Metazoa > Chordata > Actinopteri > Clupeiformes > Engraulidae > Setipinna > Setipinna tenuifilis. The sequence continues at coordinate 4,966,171 of CM059281.1, forward strand.
TTTCAATATATCATGCAGCCAGTGTCACAACATACACTATTGCTATATGCATATCACAAAACATGACTAGCTGCAGTAAATGGTACTTTTCTTAAATCAGATTGAGCCTTAACACCCTCTCCCATAGCATAGTCTGCTCCCCGTTGAAAGATATTAAAACTCAACATTTAATTATGTTTAATTTCTTATGAAGTCGTATCGTCATTGCAACAAGAACCCCGTCATTGCAACATTATCACACATCGTACATTGTCATGCAGCTCTACCACTAAGTATGGAAAGAGGATGTGCGCTTGGCACACACCTCCAGCCCTGCACCCAATTCTGCAAGTAGAGCACAGCTTATAAGGTGACTTATAAGGGTGACTACACCAGCGGAGGCCTATAGCCAGGCCCACTTTTGATTCGGGTCAGGTAACATGATCCAGACAGTGGCGTCGATTCCCCCAGTGGTATCAAGTCATGGTTGCTAATATTGGCCTTGGTTTAACATTCTGTGGATAACCTGTCTTCACGGTATAGACTGTGTCAGGGCGTCGATGTCAGCCATTTCTTAAAGACTTTTAAGGAATTTTTGAATATTCACCTTAGTGAGCTGTGAAATTGCATTATTTGCATTTGATCCATATTGTACTTGTGAGTGCATTAAATTGGACCAGTGAACAAGTGAACATGCACACCTGTATTTTTTTTTTTGTTTTTTTTTTTTAATAAAGTGCTATCCCCACTACCCACACACATCAGTAAAAAGGGACCAGGGCAGGCTATTGGGGAGAGAATTTTTACATGTGTTAACCAGAGCATCGGTTTTCGCAGAATCATGCAGTTAGCTCAAGTCAGTTTGACTAACTTTTTAGCTAAACGGCTAAATGGAAGATTGTCGTCAGGCAATAGTAATTAGATCAGATGTGTGATTAGATAAGCGCTGCATATTTTTGCAGTTTTGACAGTCTACCCTTTCGTCGCCTGATATCTGAAGCGCTGGCATTCCAGCTCCTTCGAAGAAGCGACCGACACATAAGTCGTCTGGACCGTCTCTCAGTCATTTTGATATGTTGCCAGTGCAGAATAGGTCATCTGGTCAGCCAATGTATCTTATACGACTTTGAAAGACCCGTGCCAGCATCAACGCCCAATAAGTCTTTTAAAAACCACAGCAGGAAACGCTTCCATTTATAAGCCTGGGCTCTTCCTATTTTAATCCACCAACATGAGCCCTCTATTTCTGATTGGTATAAGGGGTAAATATTTTAATCAGACTTGAGATTTTTTTTTGCCACATTTATTGTACAAACTAAAGAAATCGTTTATGAATTATGTGATGTATGTAGGATTGCAGCCAAAACTGGTACTGCAGTCAGATTTTAGAACACTATAAAACATTATTCCCTCTCCAAAGGCAAAACATGAAATCAAAATCCAGAACCGATTTAGATTTTTAACATGTTTCCTTAATCTCTGGTGATTTAGCAGGAGGATCAGTATTACTTGCTGCATAATTTCTTGCACGTAGCACCTTAAACTTTATAAATGTATCCCCCTGGACCTCCTCATACTAAGTGCCTATTTGTGTATTCCTCACGTGTTTGTCTTTGGTGTAGTAAGTGGAGCCGTTTGTGTCCTTAGGTGGCGATTGGCTGTGGTTTTCCCTCATGTTTCTTAAAGCTTAACCTCCGCATTGCCCTCACAGCCCTAATGAGGCATTGATGAGATTGTTATGCCTTAACACCCCAGCAGCCACTATGCCACACCACCACCCCCCAAACTCTCCTAGTCGTGTCTCTCTCTCTCGCTCTCGCTTTGCTCTCTCGCTGTTGCTACCCAGCTGCTGCTCACGAGCGTAATCCAACCCTCGTCACTTCCATTCCCTACCAAAGCCCCATCTGTGCAGGCAGCGGCTGCCTTGGAGGCTCTGCTTTAATTTCGATAAACAGCTGCGGGGGCTTGTTTATTGCACATGGGGCGAGTCACACAGGGGGGAGACCTGTTTTGTTGTGTATTCCTGGTCAATGTCAGTAACTGTTGTGGTGGGCCAGCTATGCGGCGTGGCCTCCACAGGCCACCAGTCGCTGCCTAGTACTATTCTTAACACCCAATAAAACTGTGTTTAGACTGCTCGGTCGTCCCGGTCAGGCAGGGGTCTTCAGTTGCAGGGTTTGTGGGGGGGGGGGGGGGGTGTTAAGGCTGTGAGGGGTTTGGTAAATCTATATTAAGTTTATTGGATGTTTTATAGGCTTACTGTCATGAAAGCTAAGCTGAGGTCATGAAAGATACAATAAAGACTATTATCCTGTTTTGTATGTAAACAAAATGTAGGTTTCTTTTGTTGTTGCTGTGTATAACTGACAAAGGAAAGTCCTCTCTAAAGAAAACCTGATGTTATTTAGTTTATTGAGCCAATGAAGCACTCGCCTTAATCATGTATTTGTTGTTCTTGCATCTCCTTGTCTCTCCAGTTTGATGAAGGCCGCAACACCTTTGATGGCGAAATGACAAAGGATACTCTCCTGTCCTTCATCAAGGCCAACCAGCTGCCCCTGGTCATTGAGTTTACTGAGCAGGTAACCCCCCTCACTCTTTCCTCTCTTCTGGACTGACTATTTAGATAGCTTTGGTAACTCTTTCCGAGTCGACTCCTGTGTTTTATCTGCGTTTTAACCTTTTTCTTTTGTCATAGACGGCCCCCAAGATCTTCGGAGGAGACATCAAGTCCCACATCCTGTTGTTCGTCCCCAAGGCTGCCTCTGACTTCCAGGACAAAATGGACCAGTTCAAGAAAGCAGCAGAAGGCTTCAAGGGAAAAGTGGGTACCACCCTGTTCACAGCACTTAAAAACTTGAGCAGTTGTTAAGCAGGTTAGATTATAACTGCAGAGCTTATACATCACTTTAGGGTGTTTTAATATCTTTTCCCTGCCTTGTCGTCTGTCTTCTCCCTAGATCCTGTTCATCTACATCGACAGCGATATTGATGACAACCAGCGTATCCTGGAGTTTTTCGGCCTGAAGAAGGAGGAGTGCCCAGCCATCCGCCTGATCACCCTGGAGGACGAGATGACCAAGTACAAGCCCGAGACCAGCGACATCACCGCCGACAACATCATCTCCTTCTGCACAGCTTTCACTGATGGCAAGCTCAAGGTAAGTCACGGTCAACTCCACCAATTACCCCTGTGCCGTCTCACTGCTTCCTGGGGGTTATGACTAACCGCACCAAATGTTTCTGTCCCATCTCGCTTCTAACGGTAGGGTACAAGGGGTCAACACGTCATCTTTACATTCCGATAGCTATGAACACATTAGATTGTTCAACAAAAGAATACATAATCTGCTTTAAAAAAAAAAAACACCCTCACAGTCGATTTCAGTGGCTTGATTAGATGGCCTACTTTTCTGTCAAGAAACCTTCCTGCTTACTGATTCCTGTTACTTGTACTCAATTTCGGAAGGAAGGAAAAGGTGGAGAATTTCTCTTTGTAAGTTTTAAGACTTGTAAAGCCATCTTCTTTAGAATCTTATACCCTGCCTTTCAGTAGTCTGCCTTCTCTATCCAGTGCTTATGTGACTGAGTGCAGGGTATTTGGTGCTAATTTGCATCGGCCCTGTATTCACCTCAGTCTCTCTGTTCACACAGTTTACAACAGCTTCATAGACCAAGAGGCCACTAGATTTGGAACCAAAGTCCACAGGAAGTGTGGATTAAACTGTTGGCTGTAGCACCATGTGCTGCCCTTGCAGTGTCTAGCTAGCAAACTCGGTCACTTGAGTCAACAGGAACTGAACGTATCAGGGCCCCTATGTGCTGCTGCAAATGTCGTTGTAGTGAGCACAGACTGTGCCGTACTGTCAGGACAGTGATTGCTGATGCCAACAGGGTGCTCTGAGACACTTACGTCAGGGCTGTCGCACGTCCCGACCCGCACAGACAGACTGTCATTGAGCCAGTGGTGCACACGGGAAAGTGAGACCAAGTTACTGGGCTTCCTCTGTGGTCATACACGCACACGGAAACTGATTAGTGCAGGGCTGCAGGAACCTCTGGTAGCTATGCAGCTTTGCTGTGGAAATCGAGTTGGGGGATTAACATGGTGTGCTGATATTTGTTTGATTCGTTAGCCAGCACCGTAACAATGTAGCCAGCTGCCCTTAGACTTCAAATATTACTAAAGGCGATAAACGCTACAACAAGATTAGAGTCGGCTTTATTTGGCCAAGCATGCTTACGCCTGCAAGGAATTTGCCCGTTGGCTCTGCTAGTCACTCATACAGCAAAAGGTCAAAGACAGTATAGTCAGCTAATTTGGCCTGCATATAATATGCAGACATGACTGTACATGCTATATACAGATGATGTATTTATGCATGATTAAATCTCAAGCAATACACAAGCTATATGAATCTAAAAAATGTGTACAAGAATCTAAATGTACAAACAATATACAAACATACCAGCGATAAACCGCAATTCACAAACGGCAATGCACATAAAGTGAAGTGACAGACAAATTGACTGGACATTTTAACGCAACTTTCAATGCAGTAAACTGATTATTTCCCATTTCTTGATGTACTGGCTAAGTAACTGTAACTGTAATGGTGACCTTTTGAAAGTGAGCTCATCACCCTCCCTCTTGTGTCTGTAGCCCCACCTCATGAGCCAGGACATTCCCGAAGACTGGGACAAGAACCCTGTGAAGGTGTTGGTGGGAAAGAACTTCGAAGACGTGGCATTTAATCCCAGCAAGAACGTCTTTGTTGAATTTTGTAAGTATTTCCTTGTCAAAGCCCTGTCCCGTCACCCCCCCCCCCCCACCCAGCCCAATGTTGAATTATGGATTGACACCAAGACCTTGGAAGTGCAATGGAAGTAACTCACTATTGACAAAGGTGATCAAGAGTGTTTGAAGTGGAAAGGTATGACTGCTAGCGCTTGACAACCTATAGAAATGTGGATTCGACTAAATCGGCAAGCAAAATCAAATGTTTGAATGTTTTACGCCATTAAGGACAAGGCCATCATGACTAGATCCAACACACAAAAACTTGACATTGCTTTTTAGCGTCTATCAATTTTTTTACACCTTTTGTAGTTTTTGTTGTGAACGTGCTGATAAAGCAGCATATGTTGTTTAGCAGTTTAAGTTTGCTTTGACCTCTAGCATGACAGCTATTCCAGCAAATCTCCTCAACCAGCTGGTAGCCCAGCTCACTTTCACATGTGAATTACATGATTTATTTTGAGGAGGCTTTGCTTCATTGCACTGTGGGGATTGGGAGGTTGGCGTGGGGGGGTAGTTGCGAGGAGAAGAGAGAGGAAGGACTCTGGGTGTGAAACGTGAGTCTTTCCTGCGAGCCTGGCTTCTCCTACGCTTGCTTGCTCGCTAAGCTCCATGTCGTTATGGGGAGGCCTGTGGCGGTGAACAGATCAAATCCTCCACGCTTGTCTGCCAGTCATGGCAAGATACAGAGTAGGAAAACGGTTGGATAAATTTAGTGGCCGGCGGTGCTATTTCCGTGGCCGCCACTTCCCAAATTTGCCTTCCCGTGCCGACCCAGCTGTGAGGAGAGGGAGGAATTTTTTCCACGGCTGCACTTTTAATATGTCTGTCAGCATCAAAGGGGGAGATGGCGAGAGATAAGGACCCCCCCTCCACAGCGTGGGGCTTTTCCTGTTGAGATGTATGGGGTGCCCATGGGCGAGGGGGGCCCATTTGGCTCAGCGCACGTGCCGAGGGGCTTGCATGTCTGCAGATGCCCCCTGCGGTGGGCAGGGGGGCTAGGGCTGAGCTCAGATGGGGAGCAAGGGCACACCTGTCTGCCTGTAATCGAGCCGATGCACTGATATTTTCCCCAGGAGTGTTTTAATTAAAGGAAATTGTCCCACTCATTTGGATCATGTGGGGATGCCTAATACATGACCTAAGTAGTGGCACTCTGTTTATCTTTTGTGGTTAATGATCTTCTAATGTAAAGAAAAACATGATTCACTGGACATCTTATTGATAATTGTTAATATTTTATCTCATATGAATGTTGGTTATATTTTCCTTGTCATTAAGGGTAGATGGATAAATGGATAGATACTTTATTAATCCTGAAAGAAATTAAGGAATGCTATGTACAGATCCATGATTAGTGAACCTCTCCCTTTTCCCATGCAGACGCCCCATGGTGCGGCCACTGCAAACAGCTCGCCCCCATCTGGGACCAGCTAGGCGAGAAGTACAAGGACCACAAAGACATCATGGTGGCCAAGATGGACTCCACAGCCAACGAGATCGAAGCCGTCAAAGTCCACAGCTTCCCCACACTCAAGTTCTTCCCAGCTGGTGATGAGCACAAGGTGGGTAACTTGCAGTCATTCATGATTTATGCAGGGAGATTAACAAATCACAAAACAAATTATCCCATTAAAAGCACACACATTGACGATATACAGGCAATAAATAACCAGACGTTTTAAAGAGAAAAGATCAAGAAGAATTGTGTGGGAATTTGATTTAATTCTATACTTGTAATAAACAGGCTTGGGGAGTAACGGAATACATGTAACGGCGTTAAGTAAAAGGATACAAAAAAAAAGTAACTGTATTCCCCTACAGTTACAAAAAATGAAGGCGTACTCAGATTACAGGTACATTTAGTGGAAATTGGGATTATTTAGCAGGATTACAATTTGAAAACATTTTACGTTATTTATTTCTTTTTTATTTCAAACTGGAGATGGAGGGGAAGCGACAAACTATCCTACAGACATGCATGCGCGCGCGCAGTTACACAACGGGCGAAATCGGGACTGACATGTCTCAGTAAAGACCGTCTCTGGTTCACTTCACTTGAACTTCGCGTCGTCGTCCGGCAGCATTGGCATGACTTCAACCAAGAACGCATTTAATGGGTGGAAATTTCGACATCACTTTATTTAGTAATCCGAAAGTAATCAAGTTACATTACTTTAATATTATGGTTCTTGGATTACGTTACTGAATACATATTTTATGGGGTAACTAGTAACTTTACCAGAATACATTTCTAAAGTAACCCTCCCAACCCTGGTAATAAAGTAAATAAAGGGCTTTAGCATTAGTTAAAATTGCTTCTACCAATGCACTAAACCAAACTACTCAGAATGAATTAGAAGAGTCCCCCCTCTCCCCCAACCACCACCAGATCAGGTGATCTAAATGTGGTAGATTTAATTAACAAGTGCTGTGCATGCAAATACTTACACACCCACCAAAGTGCTTGTCTCAGTTTCACCATTACCAACCATTTCAGCTGGTTTGTGGTCTTGTCCTTAAATTTTCCTGATTTAAGTAACTGTATTTGAACAGACTTGGTTGGATTTGCACCTTTAGTATATTTTTAAGGGTCTTCATTAACATGGTTGAGAGAACCTTATACCAGCACACTGCTTTGCATCACAAGCAGAGAAAATCAACATTTGAATAGATTTGCCAGCTGGAATTAAACTCCATCATGCAAAGTAGTACAACTCCTCCTTGGCATGATTTTTTGTGTGCGTGCCTGTGTGGTTTCCTGTCTTTGCTCTACCAACTAGACTTCAAAGCCTTTACAGTTTACAGCCTTTACTTGTTGTGGCTTTGATGGGCCCTCTTAGCTTCAGCGCTTACAAACACTTTTCACAGACCTACTTCTCTTCACTCTAACAAAAAAAAATTCTGAAGAGGTTCTAGATCACAGAGGTAAATGCTCCCATTGATTTGGGCTGTCCTGGCACAGACCCCAAGACTTCAGTTGAGGGGCTTTGTCAGCTCACAGCAAATAGCTCACAATAGGTGCTCCCAACTTCACTCTATCAAGAGCACATCAAGGTCTGATGTACTCCCAGAAGCAACCCATGACTTAAGTATAGACAGCTGGAATGGCCATGAGCTTGAAGATCATGTATGTGTTGAGATGGATACGCCATCAACTCCCAAGCTATACTCCCTGGTGATGTTTGGTGGCCAAGGCTGTAAGGAGTGGTGCGTGCAGCAGCATATTTTGTTGATGGCACAACGCCCGAACAGGGTAAGCAATAGATTGCGGTGCATGTGGCACGACTCGTGTTGAAAGACGAGATGCTTTAATACCTGTCAAGAGTTTGGGGTCTTTTTTGCAAACCTTGTCAACCCTCCACAACCTCTTCATCGGGGTCACAATCTCGCCCTATGGGGTCTCACGTTTCCTCACACAATTTAACACCATTAAATATGGTGTCATGAGTTATTTTTGATGGTCCAGGCAATGTTGCAACCCCCCCCCCCCAAATACCCCCACCCCCTCTCCAATGCACACAAACACAGGCATGCACTTATATTCCCCTCCCCCCACCAGTCCATCCACAAAGAGAGCCCCCCAGGAGTGTTTAGCCTCCTGATTTAGAAGTGCTTGTTTTCGGGCAGCTTGTAAACACGTGCAGAAACCAGAACCCACTTCTCCATTATGACCCCTCCCCCACCCCCTCCACACACACACACACATATGCACCACTGCATACCAGCACCTATAGGTATGGTCAAAGCTTTCCAATAGATGCCCATATATATATATTACGCCCACTCTCTATGCCGATGCCTCTTGCTTGGCTGGAGAATACGATCAGGGAGGTGGAAGGGCTGAGTGAAGGGGGTTAATCGTCTTTCAGTGCGGCCATTGGTGGCTGCAGTTGTTGACATGGTCTGCATGCTTGGGGCTAGTGTAGTTCTTAAGGTGGACCAAATAAACATGACCAGCTCTGCAGACCACGCACAGAGGTAATCTGTGGTCGCATGTTTTAAAAGCTTGGGCAGTAGTTTGCATGCCTCCTTAGGTTTGTCAGGCATGTCTGTGCAAGCAAGAAATACCTTTGTTGGAAAGTATATTTTTGTGTATGGAATTATCAACACAAATGAGTTTGCTCTTAGAAAAACAGTCATAGGTTACGTTGGTTTTCCGTTTGATCTCCATTTAAGGAGGAACTTTTATGGCGCATTCTCCAATGCACTTGGAGGTTAATTCGATGCTGTCAATGATACATACTTGCCTAGACAATGTGAGCCCATTAATTCTTACCAACCATACCATGTTTTTTTGTACTTCAATCTGAAAATGAAATTTGTACCCCAAATCGACTTTTTTCCATGATTGTCAAATATCCCAAGAGAGACAGGGTTGTGTATTAAAAGAACTACTTGCACATGTATTGTAACATGCATTATAAAAGAATAATACAACTGCAGTGTCTGACTGAAGGAGTCGTTTACATAACATGGTAAACAAAGTCGCCGGCTACACAATTTTAACATGTACAGGAAATGCCTTTCATGATTGCACAACCAGCTTGCTTCAACACAGCCTTGGGTTTAATTCACCCATTCTGATATCTGGTTTTAGTGTCACTAATACACACGTGGCTCTAGTATGCACACTTGCAGAGAAGTGTCAAGAATTCAGTCTCACAGTTCTGTTTTCGTGTACAATAATAGTTAATAGCCAACCTCAGTGTAAGCTGCTCATCTACTAAAAGTCTAGAATTGCAGAGTGTTAAGGTCACACATGTAACCATTAGGATTTCTGTTGAAAAGTTCTAGTTTCTGAGCAATGGCTGCTCTTGCAAGTACAAGTTTTCTACATTAGCATGTTTGCAGTACTAAATATTGCCTATTTTTTACTTTTAATCTGTTTATGTTGAAACCAAGTCAATTTGCGGTTTGGCATACCTTCTTTTTTCCATCACAGATCATTGTGTACCTCACCTCTTGATCAGTCCTGTGTACAATTAACACCTCTCTGCTCAAATGCAGCAAGCACTGCTGTAGAGGACTACCATGCTGACCAAGTCCCAAAACAGCCCGCCACTTTCAGCATGTGACTTAGCAACACTGAGGGAAGTGTCAGCTGAGAGACTAGACTCTGCTCAAAAGTCTCAAGGGGGCCTCCTGTATTAAATCACCTAATCAGTCTGATCCCCAGGCCCCTCTTTTGGGTGTCCTTCTGAGTACACAGTCAAAGGTCAACAGCTTAATATCAGCACGGTGAAATTATGATTAGTGAAGATCAGTGATGTGTCAAAGGGAGAACGCACATAAAGGTCATTTACGCGCCAATTTAAAATTGAAATAAATCATTTGCTTGCCATTTTGTCATTGCTAATGTTATTCACCTTTCTTTTTACCACTACACCACTAAAGACTAACTAGAAGAAAAATTCTAGCATCTGGGATGTTATCTGGGGTGTTTTTTTTTTTCAATCAAGAGGGTCTTTTCCTTTTGAGCTGCTTCTTGATGTTTTGTAGAATTACCAATGTTCACAGATGGAGTTATTTTGCTGTTGTAATATTAATGTGTCTCCTACTGATCTCTGCTTCCAGGTGATTGATTACAATGGCGAAAGAACATTAGATGGCTTCACAAAGTTTTTGGAGAGCGGAGGAAAGGAAGGTGGTGCCCCAGCTGGAGATGATGACGAAGATGAGGGAGAAGTAAGTGACCATCTCCATGGATACCACAACATACAATCACCCTACCATATCCTCCTAGCCTTTCCATTAGTTACACCCTCATGTTGGCTTGTAAGGCCTGGGTTGGTAACTGCAAGTTTTGAAGAGCTACACCGCAGGAATTTGCTGGTCTTTTACCACTGCAAGAAAAAAAAACACTGCATACTGACCCAGGCCTATAGGCTTGTGTTTATTGTCAGACATTCCATTAATTTTTAAGGTGTATGAGCCAACTGCTTTATCTTTTAAACAGCTCAACACCAGCAGTGCATTTCACCCCACAGTGCTACTGAAACCTGCCTTTGGCTTAAGATCCTCATCAGCTCTGTCCTCCAGTCTATCCATTTCACATAAATGGAGGGAAGCCAGCCTGTAGATGTTAAACTGTTAGTGCAGTTGGACTCGCATCTCCTGCTTGGGATTGTGTCAAACCTGGGTCATGGGATGGTATCATTCAAAGGCATTCTTGGCCTAGTGCAGCCATATATCAGCCTGACTCTGACCCAAGTATCATGTCCACTCTGGAATGGGTGTTGATGTGTTTCTGGGGCCAAAGCCTTGGCAAGAGTAGGTGTCCATTTGTAAGACCCAGATTAAACTGGTCTTTAGTTGACTGCAGGTGCAGGGCAAATGAATGCATTTTGGGTGCCTGTTTAAATGTCTTCCAAAAGAAACACGATGGTTTGACACCTAGGTTAGTTGTGTCACAAGGCCCTGAACACCTGACCTCTGGAGGTATTGGGTGCAGGCTCAGCCAGCAGTGACCTCCTTTTTTTGTAAACCACAATTAAATCTCGAATCGAAAAGTTTAAAGAGAAATATTAGAGGAAATGTACGTGACTGTCAATATAATTTAACCACGGTAAAGGAATTTCTAAAACTAAACAAAGTTATCAGTATATTGGCAAAGTTTTTAGAAATTATACCTCTTGTGAAATCTGAGAGGTTTTGGCCCCCAGAGCTTTTTGACCGTCCTTTAAAGGGGTCGGTAAATGGGGCAACGGTTAAGCTACACTTACATCAACCTAGTGCATAGCTGCATGTACGGACCAAGGTGCCTCTAGGCATAAGAGGTTTTAGGTTTTTCGTAATTCCCAACTTGCAGATGCGTGGTAGTCACATCTTTATGAACAAGCCAAGTAGCCTCAGGAAAGGCTACTATAACGAACATTCCAGAGCTACTGTTCTGTTGATACAGGTATCCAACCAAATAATTTTCTATTCTCTTAACCCTGCACTGCTATAACTACCTCACTAAAAATTGTTTACTCTAATCTTGACATAATCGGTGCAGAGGCATCAAATGGGGACACTATTTCTAACATCAAGTTGGTAGCTATTTCTCAGTTCCTTGCAGTGTATCAAGGTATGCACTGAAGCGGTTATTAAAGTTATTTTGTGTGCATCAGTCAGTAGATATGTTCATGGCAGATTTTAGTATGTTTAAAATATACAGATTGGATACAAGCATATGGTTGCATACTGTAAATTATGATTTGGGCGGTGCATGAATCTTAATTTCCTTGCACCATGCATATGACACATTTGTCAGGGCAGGTTTTATGGGTTCTAGAATGATCTGGACCCTCATGGCTGCTGGTGTCTAATCAGCCACTCCCGGACACAAAAGGGGGCAACCTGGGCTGAAGCCATTTCCCCTCAATACTCCAGGCTCTTCTAGGAAGGCTAATTCCAGAACTTGACTGCTTGCTAATGCCTGGGCCAGCTGTCAGTGTTGTTTACCATCCTGTGTTTTTGCATTCTGTCATGGTCTTTCTACGCCCACATCTCTTGGTCACAACACTAGTTGATATTCTGGTTAGGAGGAAAGCCTTGTAGAATAGTAATAATGACTTTATGTTGCATCATATTGGACACAAATAAATGTTGCCTAGCTTAATCCTGTTTACTTTTCTGAACATATTTTCTTGGGTTAATTTGCTGTGTAACCCTGATCTATAGCTTCAGTGTGGTATTAATCTCTGGTTATATTTTACCAAAATTCTTTTTAAAACTAGATTCCTATTATGAATTTCCTAAGTACTGTTATTCAAAAAACCATAGATGAGGATGAGGTCCCACTTAAAATATTCTGCTAATGCTGATAGCCATTCAGAGCTTTGTATGTGGAGTCCGTCAGAGTTCAATTCTTGGGCCTAGTTTGGTTGAACGCTGAGCAGATTATTGACATTATTTATTTTTTACCAAACAGGAAATTGATGACATGAGTGACATTGAAGATGGGGACTCAGATGGACACGATGAGTTATAAGAGAGGGATCAACATGGAAGAAGCAGAGATGACCCCCACCCCCCCTCGCAACACACCCCGCAACATCACCACCACCGTCACCACCACCACCACCACCCTCAACCTCCCTGTCCTTCGAACACTAATGCGCAACTGCCTCCCCAGCAGCTAAGCATTGGAGGAGCCACCACAAAGCTCCTGTAGCTGCCACCACCCTCTCCTCAGGCCCAGAAAGACTGCTTTTGTCCCCCAGCAGGCACTCAACCAGATGGCACCAAGGGAATTCTGTTGGAACCCACTTTGGTGTTTGTTTAGCCTGTTTTGGCTATAGTACATAATGCATTAATTGAATAAGTGTTGTGGGCCCTGCTTTTTAAAAGTCAAATGTTCAAAAATTCAGCCCACACATCCATAGGCTACTTGAACCAGTACTGTGACCTGTAAGCCAGTGGCAGTAAATTGCCTGCAGAGTAGGAAGAGGAAGCCAGTAATATACATTTTTTTTTCTTCTGCGAAATTTAGTCTGAGGGAGAGTATTGGCAGAAATGTGGTGTGTGTATGGACTGACCTCTCAGGGCACTGGGGCCACGTATAGATATTCAAACATATATAAATATATACTGTAAAAAGTTAAGAATAAAAAGAATGCGTTATATGCTACAAGCAGTCAGAAATAACATGTTAATGTAGCTGACCAATCACTTGGTTCTATGTTTTCACATATCTCTTTTAGGTCTCCCATTGTTGATCTGTTGTATGTTTTTTTTGTTCTTTACTGGGCTACTGAACCTTTTAAAAAGAAAACTTGGAGAGCTTATTTTATTTAATTTTTTATGTATAATCTGTTCTCTGTAATCCATATAGTAGTGGCCCTAGCAGCCGCAGCAGCACTCTGTTCGCCTGGGCGCCATGTTGGCACCAGGTCTCCCAGTTTCCTTTGCAGATTTGGGATCAGTGGTAAAGGGTGATGCAGTGGTCATGTTCCATGTCCTGTTGCACTGAGTTCAGAAACCATCTTGAGATTTTTCCACAGCAGTTACTGAAATGGCTGAAGTTAACATTTGTTATCAGTGTGTAGTCATGGGAAATGTGCAACAGTCCTCCAGCCTGCTTCCTCACCCCAGCAGCCACCTGCTTTTTACCCCCCCAACCCCACTCCCCAACCCCCCCAATTCTTTTGTCACGTGCTTCAGTGGTGGTGCTCTCCCCAATGGAGGGTTCCGGGTGGTTATGAGTGTGTGTGGTCATGATTACAGGGAGGGGCAGAGTGTGTTTGTGTGTGTGTGTGTGTGCATGTGTGAGTGTATGGTTGTGAGTAAATGTGAGATCTGCTTGTTTCCCTTACGTCCAAGGGCAGGGGTTGTGAATGTAAAGGGTTATTTTTTTATGCGTGCTAGGTTTTTTTTGTTTTCCTAAGGGTTTATTTTGAAGGGAGGGAGGGTGGCTTGATCTGAAGGGTGGGCCTGTGGTGAAGGGACATGGGTTTGTAAAGTATTGAACAGTTCTGAAGTAAGAAAAAGCATTCCATCACATTCAAATCGACATGGAGAAGTAAACTGGTGGCCAAATAAAGTGGAAAAAAATTGGAAAAAAACTTGTCCTTTTTTATTATGTGTAAGCCTTTGCACTCATCACATCAGTAGTTTAGAGACATATTAGATAATTATACAAAATCATATCAAAGTTTAATAAGTATTATCAAATTTATATAGTAGCATTTATTATTTAATCCAGTAGACACGACTGGTCCTTTTGCATCTTTGTGTGGCCTGTAAGTGTCTTTGATCATGGGCTTGTGACGGATTGAGTAACGTGAGCATAATAAGTGACATGATGGCCTCCTGCAGAATGCCATGGCCGGAGATCAGAGCAGCTGCGATGGTGTGTATGGCATGCATTTCCTTAAATGTAATATAAGCTGGCATAAACGTGAACGGTTGACCATAAAGTTGACATTGGTCTTGAGTCTATCAAAATTGCTGAGACATGGAGAAACTTGTTAGCGCCTTTCTGTTTTTTTTTTTCAGTAGAGATTGTTCCAGTTAAAGCTTTTGCACACAAAGAAATAAAAACCAAAATACAACCAGCCAAAATACATTTAAAACATTGCTAATTGCATGAATACATTTTCAACAGGTCAAAGTCTAAAATTATGTTTCTATTTTTTAATGTTTACCTACTTTTCAAAGGGAAAAAATGTAATTGATAAAGGAAATCATGATCATTATAAAAATGATCATGGGCATATACTGATCACATGGCAAAAGTGGCACAACAACTGCCAATCAGTCTACCTTTCCCTGTACCACTGCCATTTGTGAGTTGCTTGAGAAGGTAAAGCTAGAAAAGAGCAGAATGAGCTAAAGTCAAGCTGGGGCAGCAGAAGTAAAGCTGGCCATGACTTGGAGTTATTCCCCAAAGCTGATGTCATTGTTGACCAAAAAAGGTTACACAATATTAGTTGTGTGGCAAAGGTTTCGTTATGGCCAAAGTGACATGGAGCAAAAAAGTCGTTATGTGAGATATGTCTGTGCCTCCAAAGACAGGTTTCAATGCTCTTAAACTGTCAGTATCAGGGTGGGGGATTATGATAAAAACTAGATATTGCACTATATGGGAAAATATGTAATCTTTTTTGCCATATCACTAATCACTATTTTTATTTGTTTGTCACTGAAAAGACAAATGTAGACTAAAAATACTGCCGTCACGTAGGACCCTTAGAACAGTCTAGAAGGAGTGATTGCATTAACTGACAGACTGAATCAGTCTAATATGAATCATTTACAGCTATTAGCCATCACTGTCCAGCTATTCCACCAATGTATTGCTCGTCTCTCACAGATGTTTGGATGATTGTTTACCCCAAGGCTATTTTTTGCAAGTCATCACATTCATCCTATTCATGGTTGTAATGGTGGATGGCGCACTTAAGTTGTAAACCTTTTTTTTTAACCCTTGCCAGCACTGTTTACTAGAAGTTAGCCCTGGCCTGTTCGCTGCGTGACTAAAGGCGGTAAAGATATCAGGGCCACATGAATGGTGGAGAGGCTCTGCCAGAGGGATGACTGCGGTTTAAAAAAAGTCCCTCATGGGTCTGTCATGAAAAACAGAAGCTGAGGTTACTCATAGCTGGACGAGGCTCAAGCAGCAGTGACAGTATGCTGGGCAGGACCAGTTCAGGCCACTCATCTTCTAATTTAGTCACTTGATCTGTGAGATGACAAGTCCCCAAAATAGCCCCACTGAGGGTATATAGAGCCCTGGGGGCAGGCCCTCTCATTCAGACCCCACTCTTACCACACTACCTACCTACCCAGACGGACAGACAAGCGAGGCATTCCTAGCACAACAGCAGAAGACTGCCAGCATCGCAGAATAACTACACCAAGCGCAGCAGAAAGCCTCCAGAGACAAAGACCCTTCTGAAGCCTTAAGAACACAGAGGACTGTATTGCTTCTGCGTCTTCTGACACCTTTGACCTTTCCCGAGACTTTTTGAGAAGATGAAGTACCTGAAGTATACCATCTCCAAGCCCGTCAGTTACAGCAACTGTGTGGCAAAGGACCGTGGGACACTGGCATATGCCAGGGCCGCCACATCCATCAAACCAGTCCGCAGCGTCCACTTCCCCAATGACATTGTCTTCCAGGACTATGTGCGCACGGGCGAGCTGGAGCGCATTGGCCGCTTCATCCGGGCCAAGAGAGTGGACCTCGACACCATCTACCACTCAGGTGAGTTGCATTGCTTGACTAGACCTCTCAAAGTAATGCTGAAGATACCAAGAGGATACCAACATGCATGTTTTAATCACCTTTTCAGTGTTAATCACGCAAGGTCAGATCTAGTCTGTAGACTCACTAGATATTCCCAAGTAGTTTGAGTGCACTACTTGCGAAGAACAAAGAAAGACTTTGCGATAGATAGATAAATGCACATGTGTCACTGTTGCAGGAACAATGAAAACACTGTAGCAGCTCTCTGTTTAGCAGCATATAAAACAAAAGTACTTAAGTGCAAGAAGCATTGTGCATTACATTTTTTGTCTTTCCTGTCTGACTGTAGGCATGGCAGCCATTCATGAGGCAGTGCTGACTGGCAACCTGGCCTGTGTGAAGCTCCTGGTGGAATATGGCGCTGACATCCACCAGCGGGACGAGGAAGGCTGGACCCCTCTTCACATGGCCTGCAGCGATGGCTTCCCAGAAATCGCAAAGTAAGCCAACCACTTCAGCTTTACCCAAAACCTACTACACACACATTGATATAGTTCACCTACCACACACACAAGTCCTCTGACTGTACATGACCCCAAATTAGGCACAGAGGAGAACGTGCACGCACACACACGCACACACTCTAAGGTCACATGAAACAAAGCACCTTGAAGGGGAAACTAAACCAGAGGATGGTACAGATGCTTGAGCCTTACATAGCTCTGCCCTTTTGCCCTCTGCTCCGCGCGAGCATGCAAGGTCTGAGTGCCTTCGCGGCCAAGGTCCCCTGTTCGAGGGGATATATCACGCACTAACCAAGGCTATTTCTCTTTTCTGCTCTTTCAGGTATCTCCTTTCTCTGGGCGCCGACGTAAACGCAGAGAACGAGGACGGAGACAAGCCCGCCGACCTCATCGACCCCGACTGCAAGGAGCTGGTGGAGCTGTTCGGGGTAGGCGAGGACTGAGCTCTCTGAAGACGCACACATCTCAACTGCATCCACGTTCTCCTACTCGTGTTTGTTGCCGGGGTGACGGAAAGGAACGTGCAAAGTTCCGCCGGTCCATCGACTCTCCGCCACGAGAGACGACTCCCAGGCAGACTTGACGTAGGGGATTATTGGAGATAGTCGCTAACTGCGGTTGGTGGCTTATTGAAGGGACTGTGGCGTGTTCGTGCTGCAAGGAGCTTCCGGCCTACAGTGTACACTTCTGTTAGGCTCAGTGGAAAGAAAATAACGAAGGCCTTGATGTTTGCATTGTAAAACAAGAACTAGGCCATGATGCTTCATTTGAACACCTCATTTTTTACTGTAGCCTATATGTGTTTTTTGTTTTTTTGTAAAATGCTGCTAGCGTTTTTGTGTTAATTGTTTACAGACAGTTTTAACGTTTTTGTTTTCAATTTTCAACAGCAATAATATACAGCGTGTTAAAGTTGTGATGCACACCATTTGTATTGTTTTTCACTCATATTTATTTTTATACTTTTTCAATAAAGTCTTTTAAAATCACCTGTGCAGTCCACTTCACATTTGCTTCTGCGAGTCAAAACATATAAGATTTCTCTAATCTCTGTTTTGACGATTGTATGAATGCGCTTAAGGGTACAACGGACAGCTAAGTTGTAGTTTTAAAAATACTTTTTGTAGCGAGATACAGTGTGTTCTTCATGACAAAGGGAAGCATCTTAAGACGGTTAATGCAAGAGTGGATAGTGATGACAGTGTACTATTAGAGAGCGCAATCCATTGGTGCAATCACACTATATGACTATGCAGATTTTACAACGCAGAAAAAGGAAGTTGTTAGGAGAGTCATTATGCTGTCCTTAAGTGCCATACACTGTTAAAAAAAATAGTTAAAAAATAGGAAAGTTAGCTGACATAAAATTGTCATACGATTGTATTATTGTTCTGATATTATCTTAAAACTCACTAGCTGGTTTAATGTAAGGATGAAATTGATTTTTTTCTGTTGGTAGGCTATTAAAAGGGGCATTATGAAATGCTTGCAGGTATAGCTGCCCTTTGAAGAGCAGATCTTGGGCACCGAAGCCCTCTAGTGGACAATATAAGTAGGGTAAATTCGGGGAAATTGGGCCACTTTTTGGCAAATGTGGGAAAGATCTATGAAATCCAAGGGTGAAAATAATAAAAAGCCAAAAATTAAGTTTGTTCTTATAAAGTCAATTGTATTTTACTATTCTTTGGTGACAAGAATGTGTTTTATGTAATATATATATAAAATGTAAAATGGGCCACCTGTTGAATGACAAGGCACAGAATTTCATGAAAACTCAAGGAAATCTAATATTTAAGTGTAATGAAGTTAATCTGCATTTAAATTGTGTTTGGTGTTTGTATATACTTTATACTTTAAGACTTAGTTCAAAAATATGTGACAGAAATGACAAAAATAGATCACAACTGAAATCATCTGGATAGGCATGTGTTTGTCACCCTCAGAGGTCTCCCTCTGGTAACCTAAATTACATTTGATCATTCCAAGCCAGGCTGTCCAACAAGATGCAGGGTAATGTGGATGAATCCTTCAAATCTAGTTTTTCCCCCTTTATAGTAGCCAACAAGGTTGTCACACCTTAAAATAGGCTGGCAAGGGAGAGGCAACTGTTAAGTAGCCTAATACAAAATTTGCATCAAATTAATTTGTACAATTTCATTGTGTAACTATGTTTAATTGTAACTGTCCACAGTGTGGCCCTCAGACTAAAGCTGTTGTCCACCCCTGCTTTAAACTATACCTAGCCTACACAGCGCATATGTCTGCTATTGTGCACATAAAAGCGGTGCATTTATTACCACAAACATGTCGTAAATGTCTCAAACTTTTTTCCTCGAAGATGGACACGTTGTTGTGAAAAAGGTAGAAAATTACTGACAGAAATTCTCATTAAAAAGGTAGCCCATTTTAGCTGAAAGAGGTGGCCCACTTTAACTTAGCATTTTCAGCAAAATGGGCCAATGGGTTTTCTGAGTTTTTGAGAATTTTTTAACATTTCTAATGTAACTACAACTATGTTTCCCTTATTAAATGAATGTATTCAAATCTAAAAATGCAGTGCTTTTCTAGTTTTAACTATGCCTGAAAATTATATTATCCTTATTTTAAGAAGAAATTTTGTTAGTGACCATTTAGCTTTTTCTGCCACTGTCCATATAAGGGTTCGCCCTGCCCACCACAGACACATCAGGGGATTCAGGGGACTTAAAACACATTCAGTAATGATGTTACAACAATTTAAATATATTCATGATGAGATGAGACATGCACTGCTTATCTGGCCCATTTTACCTGATGGCCCAATTTACCTGAATTCTCCCTACTGATACTGCTGAGGATCATTTGGTAAGCTACATCTCTCTTATTACTATGGGGCATCAGTGTTTGATGAGGTATAATTGCAGTGGGAACAATAGCACAATTATACTGACCCAAAGGGGATACCATCCCTCCCTTTCTATTATGGCTTCATGGAATTCTATGAATTCTATAAGAGTACATTATTTAAGACCCCGCTCATCCTGCACACCTTTTCTTTGAACTCCTTCCCTTTAGCAGGTGCTACAGATCCCTACACACAAAGGCAACCAGACACAACAACAGCTTCTTTCCCTTTGCATTACTCTACTGAACTGCTGAACAGCTGACTGCGTCCACTTCTCTCAGCATTGTACACTGCACTATATTTTTTACTTTAATTGCATTGTTCATCTTGCACATCACACTGCACTTACCCATGCCCAAAATCTTACTGCATGTGTACATTGTTTTGTATGGTACTGTACTATATTTGTAGAACATGTGCCAATATGTATATTATGTTACCTGCAATTGTTGATCCTGTTGTACAGTAAGTCTTATATATCACTTTTGTCTTTTCATCACTACATATGTATATGTTGAATGTATACCAGTCAACATCTGCCAGAATGTACTGCTGCTTATTTTGGCTACTGGCAGGCTCTTTGGAAGTCAAGTGCATTCAGTTGACCATGTGGCACAGCATACTTAAAACTTAGGTCTATATGGATATAATGATTTTTGTTTGATTCCTCTACACCTGAATTTCTGTAGTATAAAATAGCTTTTTAATGTGTGCATTGGCAACTAAGAAAGAAGAACACATGTCACAATACCATTGCCCTTTACTTCAAAACAATGCAATCATTCTCTCAATATAAAAAGTGAAATGAAAAAAAACATGAATGGTTTTTTTTGTTGCACTTCATGTCCACATATATGACCATCATATTTGTCTCTGTAAGTTCACAGTGTTGGCGCACAACTGCACATGGCCTCACTCCTTAAACTTCCACTCCTGTCGACACATGGGGCACTGCTGCTGCACCTGTTGAGAGTTGAGCCACTTGAGGATGCAGTGCATGTGGAAACAGTGGGAACACTGGCCCCAGACCAGCGGGCAGTCGTCTCCAGGAACCTTACCTGGAAACACAAGAGTGAGAAGGTGACTGCTGGCACAACAGAATGACAATGAAATGCAATCAGGATGTCATCAAAACCCATTTAAAGGGACTTACATCTACTTCATCTACAAACTCCTACCTTAACTGGTGACAAATTGTACTGTGACAAAAAACAAGTACTCCTGCTAATCATTCTGCAAGAGCACTTGAACCACACGTGCATCAAATCAGGATTTAAAAGTATGCACCTTTAAGCAACGGCATGAATGCTGCACTCCCTGGAGAAAGAAGTGTTTTGACTACGTACCCAAGGCCTATTCTCCATGTTAAACTAAGAAAATAAATATATGAATGTCGCAAACACCCTTCAGGGCATAATAAAACTTACTTAAGCTGTAGAATGCTTGCATGTGAACGCAACAAGCCCAGCAATTTCGCAAAAGCAGGTTAGCGCAGTCTTCGCAGGAAAAGAATAGACATTTGGGGGCCCTTGCGTGCAACAGGCCATTTCTCCGACTATATTTAGTCTTTCTTGTCTAACAAACGTCTTGTACTTGCGATTGGACACCTTGAAATCACAAACAGCTTTAGTTGTAACATAATTTAAACGTTAGCCTATTGCTAACTAACACAGAGTAGGATACTTACAGTCGGGACAGCATCCATTGAATGGTGCGCGGCAGATACCACAGTTGTCATCATTGGCCACCCAGGACCAAGATGCCACGCCGTTCCACTGTTTTATTTTCACCTTCATGTCAGAATAGCCTGGGGATAACACAAAGGAACATCCGTGAAATGGCTTGTTTATTTTGGTCTAGGCCTACACAGTTGACAGATTCAGTCAGAAGACGAGGTAAAGCTATGCTAGCTGTGCTAATGTTTCTGCGTCTGACAAAAGACAGACGTGTTAGTCAAATAAGTTAGCATTTTGAGATAGCACAGTCCAGCTAAGTATGTAAATGTATGTGAATCTTGGAACTAAGACTGTCCTTACTCTTAAAACTTAAGTGCAGTCACTGATCCTCCTCTGTCCATGTTACCCATCGATGTTATGTTACCCTCTCGAATATCCCTCTCCAGGACATGTTTATTTCTAAGCGACTCTCCACAGCGCCACCTGTTGGGTTGGAGATGCATTAACTGGAGGGAGAGGTGCACATATAAAAGGAAAGCATTTTGAGATGGGCCTCTTTCTCCTTTGCTCTGTTCACAACCTGAATCACCCGGTGAGGCAAAGTAAATTCACCTGGTCTAATAACTTCTCTCATAGCCTGTTTTTAGCATAAGAAGGTCAAGGTCCCAACATTCTTCAGCCCATTTATCATTTATTTTTCTAACTGAAAGTTGAGGCCCACATTCACACATCTGTGCAGTGACACATTTGTGCAGTGCAGTTTGCAAGGCCAAAACTAGAGAAGTGTGGTTAATGACAGTGTCACAGTAGATATCCATATAAGGTCGAAAAAACAGACAATGCTGTAAAGCCTGGGTCAGGTAAAGAGGGAAGTAAGAAGTGGCCAGAGGTATTTTTAAGTACAGTTAAGTACATCTTATCTAATTTGGCCATATGATTGTCAAAGACAACACACTGGATCCCATACTCTCAGCCAAATTTGCAGTATGTCAGCACCACTTTTAAATTAAAACCTTCACTGATGACTGTCCAAGTGACAGAAATATAAATGTAAGTTAATACACTGTGTAGTGTTCAGCTGAAGTGCCGAATATGTCAGTATGTCTCAGTGATGGCCTCAAGGTTGCCTTTTAATACACACTGAAGAATAAGCACTACATTTAGAAAGAGCATGACAGACAGATGGGCATTGTATTTCTTTATTTATTTGGTGTTTGTCAAACTATAAAAATATATTCTTTGTTTGTTGTCTGAATAACAATACACGAAATGAATGTTGTCTTAGTCTTTCAGTCTCTTCTCCACTTACTGTATATTTCACACCACAGAACTGAGACCGGATGTCTTGGCTTAAGTGAGCGCTAAAGACTTTGACAGGTTGCACCTGGGTCTGACAGTGACTTAGAGAAGGGTCAGTTGATGAAAGTGGAAAATATGTGAAATGCGTCTTGAAACTGGAATGTTATTTTATGGGCAAGAGACATAGTCTATGTCTGCCAAAATCTGCCAGTCTTCCTGTGTACTCTTATGTGCCTTTAGAAAGGATGAATATGTTTAGAAATGCTTCCTCTGTTTGATACTTAAATATCTATAAAAAAGAAAAACAGAACAGGGAGGAACATTTCAGCACACAAGATCTTCCTGTGTACTCCCATGTGCATGTAGAAGAAATAAATATGCAGATGCTTTCTTGCCCGCCTAACTTATCAAAATATCTGTTTAAAAAGAAAAGCAGAACATAGACACGTGCAAAAAGGAAATATGTTTCACCGCACTACTGAGGTTTTGGGGGTGTGCATTTGAACTTGAAAGACCATATAACAAAAACCCAGAGTGTGCACAAACATTTGGGTAGCTGAAGCAGAGTGAGACAGAAGATGGCAGAAGAAATATATGCAAATGTTGATGTCATTGAAATGAGTTCTACTCCTCCAGCAGGAAAAGAGAGTAGTGCTTATACCAATTTGAGAACTGAGGATGCTGTAGCCTCCAAACCCTCTGGAGCAGTGAAGAACTACTCCAGATGGGCCACTGGGAGTCTGGGAATGCTGTGTGTTCTGCTGCTTGCACTCAGCATAGGTTTAAGTTACAAATACATGAAGGAGAGAGGCCAGCTACAGGCTGAGACAGAACGTCTGCTAACCAGCTACATGGACATTGCCATGGAGAGGGAAAAGTTACTGGCCAATAATATCAACCTGACCAGACAGGTGGACCAGCTACGTGTCACCGAAGGCGAGCTTCAAGACAGAATCTCTAAATTGAAAAAACGATGTCCCTCAGGATGGATATATTTCAACACCAAATGTTACCTCAACATTTCTTTAGAGAAAACAACTTGGTCTGAAAGCAGAAAACACTGCCAAACCCACGGAGGAGACCTGGTGATCATCAGCAGCAGGGAGGAGCAGGTCTTCATTCATGGACTGGGGAACAAAGTTTGGATTGGCCTGAGTAAAGAGCAGGGAGTGTGGAAATGGGTGGATAATTTGCAAATGTCCACCAGTTACTGGGCTCAAGGGCAACCCGATAAAAATGAGAAGTGTGTTCTCAATTTCCAACCAAGTAAACCCTTGCTGAGCTGGCATGATTACCCATGCAACGAGAAGCACCACTTTATTTGTAAGATTTCTGCTTACATGTAGACAATTTCAAATTTTCATGGGAAACAATTA
The DNA here is from genome assembly GCA_030347295.1 of Setipinna tenuifilis. NCBI lineage: Eukaryota > Metazoa > Chordata > Actinopteri > Clupeiformes > Engraulidae > Setipinna > Setipinna tenuifilis. Next base: position 4,990,384 of record CM059281.1, read on the forward strand.
ATGACATCGTAATTTTAACTAATTGATGGTCTGTCAATGTCTGTCTTTACTTTTATTACTTATCATAGAGTTTATCTTTGTATCCACACAAGCTTTAAACCCTTGTTGTATTTTGTTGTACTTTCTTTGTACTTGTACGTGTTACACCAGGGATCTATAAACCATTTACACGTTTGTCTTACATAAATGTGCATGACCAGGGTTGTTGTATTATTTAAAAGCCATTTTTGGATTTTTTTGAGGAAGAAAAAATGTGAATCTATGCAAGAAAGATTAACTAAGAGGAAATGAAAGTCACTTTTGTCAGTCCAGTTATTTTTTAAATCTTTCCTTTCACTTGCTTAATAAACAGATAATAGCCCATGTATTATATCAATAACAATGAGGACATTAACAATAATGTATTCTTGGCAAATATGAACATCACATTTTGTGGAGGACTGTTCTCATTTGAAAAGCAAGGTCAGCTTTAATGTTTATCACTTCAGTTATGTCAAAAGTAAATTGGTTTTACATGGCTTTCCCTTCCATTTCCATTACGATTTTATCAGTTTTTGCTTTTAATCAGAGGGGTTACTAATTTTTTGTCTGATATCTGCTTGAGTCTTGAAATAAAATGTCTTCAAAAGGCAGACTTACCATCCATCTTTTTTTTACCATCAACCTTTATATTTTACATACTTTTATTCTACTTAATATACTTTTATATTAACATTTCACCAGGACCTTAAAAATGAGAGTTTGCACTTTACACTGCATTCATAATTCAAATGGTGCAGACTCGCTAGTATTCAAAACCTTTTATGACATTAAAAAACCTAATTCCACAAGGGCTGCATGTATAGGCTGCAGAACACACATACACACACACACACACACACACACACACACACACACACACCATCAGTCAATAGTTTTAGAACATCATACTTTTCCCATTTTTTCTACTTTTCCCTAATCATTCAGTTGTCATTGCACTCTGGTTGGAAACTGAAAGCACAGAACAAATAAGCAATTTGAGTTGAAAAAGAAATCATGGAATCAATTTATAAAAACCGAAATGTATTCTAAACACTGGATACAGCAAAACAGCCCTTACCATCACACTTCCTCCTCCATGTTTGACAGTTGATGTCACACACTGTGGAACTATCCTCTTGCCTACTTGACGGTGTATAAATGTCCTGCACGATGAACCAGAGATTTGAAATTTTGGGTTGTCAGTCCATAATACCTTCTTCAAGTCTTCAGTAGTCCAATGGCTGTGTTTCATGGCCCAGGAGACCTTCTTCATCTTATGTTGATGTCTTAGCAGTGGCTTTCTTGCTGCGACTAGTCCTTTCAAACATGCAGCTCGAAGTCTTCTCTTCACAGTTGAAACCGAGACTTGCTTACTATGACCACTATTAAGCTGTGCTTGAAGCTGTTGTCCTGTGAGCCGCTATCACGCAAGCTGTTAACTCTTAGAAACTTGTCCTCTGATTCAGTTGTAGCTTTGGGTCTGCCAGACTGCTTCCTGTCAGTTTCCCTCCACTTTCTGAGTGCCATTTGATTGTGAAGAAAACTGTACTTACTGACACCTTGACTTCCTTTTCAATTTCCCTGTAGGAAAGACCACCACTTTTAAGTGTTATGATGGTCTGACTCTCTTCCAATGTTAATAGCCTTTTGCTTGCCATTTCTGTAGCAACACACTACTTTCTGCAGACTGCAGTACACATGATTGTCACCTGATGCTCCTAAGGGTCTGGTGTTGTAAGTAATCAAGAAAAGTTGGAACACCTGTAGGAATTTGTAGCATCAGCTGTCAAAGCTGATTCAACTATTGCTGCTGAACAGGTAACCCACTTTGTGTTCCCTGAAAAAAGGCCTTTTTGTATAATTCTAAAATGTACGTTAGTTTTAAGTTTTGGGTAACCAGATCGTTTTTAACCTCTGGCTGTTTAGCACTTACCTTTGTACCATGTGAAGGTATTCACTGGACTTCCACTACTTGAATTGCAATAAATAACTGGAAAAATGAGGGTGAACTTTTGACCGGTAGTGTGTGAATACACCAACATAACACCCACACCCACACACACAACAGTGCATCTTCAGTCCAGTTAACATGTTTTACCATATAACAAAGCAGCCATTGTAGGTGCTTGATATTTCTAAAAAAAAAAAGATTTACCTTTGGAAATAACGAACAGGTTAGGAAGGAAGGTGTTTACATGCATATTAGCATACATATCAGAAGGAGGTAATTACTTTTTTGCTTGACTGGGCAATTTCTTTTATTCCTGGGAAAAGTTTATTTATTCCAAATCACATGATTCTACCTGTGCACTCAATATTGGTGATTTCAGTTATGAAATTTCTCTTTTACCTGGCTGAGAACTAAAGTATCAGCTGATTTAGTGAACGGCTAGAACAAATTCACAGTACAAGATTATAGCTTCTGAGGCCAGGTATCCCCATCATTGCCTGAAAAGTTATATCTTCCATAGTGACAGTTTCAGACACTATGTTGATATATTTATGTTGTAGACACGCCTGCATCACATTTCACTTTTTGCCGTACTCTCTGGTTGAGTGAGATTGAGTCTGCAAAAGGCTCTAAGAATGGGACATTGTCTAGTTGTAGTTATTTGTCTATACAAATCAGTCATCACGTCAGCAGCACCCATTTATTGTAAACTTTGGAAAGAGTAAAAAATAAACAAAAAACTAAAGTTTGAACAAACTCTCAACTGTAAGGGAAAGAGGGGATTTTTTACAGCACATAGGAATGTACTTAAGTCATTGATCTCTGGGCAAGAATCCTAAACATAAATTGTCTGAAGAGGTTAGCTTAGCATGCACATCCAGTCTGAGAGATGTTAGCTTAAAGCATGATGAACCTTACATATACACACATATTACCGAGTACATGGAAAGCCATTCATTCCATGCACCTTAGTACTAATGGTGGCACAGGCCGCCCTTCACCTGATTTCTGCCCCTTGGAGCGCTAGGCAAGGTGAGCACATCTTGATGCATGAGGAAACATGCACAACTACCCAAAAATGAATTAACTATATGTATCTACCAATGTGGTCTCTGTGAGCCATCAGCTTTAAATCAATCCATAAAATTAATCAATGACTAATTCCCAAATCCTTTAATCAATTAACCATCTTCTATTGGACCATCAGAAATTAGTGTGAATCAATAATGTAAACAATGTCTCTTACCACCTCTCGCTTATGTACACCATTCAGAAACCTGAAAACAACAACTGAACTCAAAGAAAACCTTAATATAAAGTCTGTTGAACCAATTTGCCCATGTCGTCAGAAGGATGAAAAGCTTATTCTCCAACATGATTCCCTTTTTAAACATCATTTAATTGGGGAAGATATATATTTATATACACTAACACTGTACATTATTCACATGGACATCCATCGTCTCCTGCTATCCATTTTAAAGAGGAGCCAAGGGAGATACAGTTGGAAAGAAAAAAACTGTGCTTGGACTCCTTGAGCTAGTCAGTATAAATATAAATACCTATGACATTGTCATGGACCAGACAGCGTTACAGATACTGATGTACAAAATGACACATAGCCTTCCTAAGCGGAAACTAAAGGTGTTTGTGGAGGAGATGTCATCTGTGGTGAATGTAGTGGATACACCTGCAGGGGGGAGAGAGAGGGAGGGACGGCAGGGGTTGGCGGGGATGAAGGGTGGTGGACGAGTCCATCATCGTGGGCGGAGCATGGCTCTGTACATCGCGAAGCCCAGTACCACAAACACGGTGGCCCCGACGCTGGCCTTCAACCAGAAGGTGGAGCTCTTAAGATCAGCCTGGGTCATGTGCCTGGTGAAGGGATGGAGGGACAATGAGAAAGAGGGAGGGGGGAGAGAGAGGGAGAGAAGGAGGGAGGGAGGGAGGAAGAGAGGGCAGGAGAGATGAAAAAAGAAACAGCAAAGAGCAGAAGGGTTTAAAAAAACTGATGAGGAGCAGAATAAATAGCCGCTTGAGTCTAAACTGCATAGAGACTTGTACGAGGAGAGACTAATGCTTGTATGGAACATGCAGTGACATAAAACAGGAACCTAATGTAATGGGATGTGTAGCCTGCTCTTGGCTAAATGCTACAATGGGACTTAAATGTTTGTTCTATCTCTTAAGTCAACAGAAAGGAATACTCAAACTATGTCCCATCATTGTGCTCTACCAAGCAAAAAAAAGAACATGATCAGCACAGTGTATTTAAAAACACCAACGATTTCTGAATCCTGCTAGTGTGCACAGATGTGACACCTTACCATGACAGAGGAAGGAGATGTGCGAAAGTGTGAAGACTGATGTGACTTGGAGACGGGACTGTGAGAGTGAAAATAAATTCTGACATTTGGATGGCATGCACACAGACTTGGAACTGTGAAACAATCTAATGAGAGCCCATGAGTCATGGAGACGATGGAAACAGAATCGTAAAAGAGGAGACATGAAAAGGTCCACTAGTTCCTTATTTTTTAAAGTAACATGCACACATGAAGATGAAAAAGTGTCTTCAAATGAAAGTAAATGACTGAATGACAAAAAAAACAAAAATGAAGACAAGCCATGGCCTGGCAAACGTTGAGAGGCAATGAAATGAAATGAAATGATGAATGGATATCACACTGATGGAAGTACACCAAAAAGAACAGAATGATAAGAGGAGAGGATGTCGTTTTGGTTGAATGAGGAGTAGGAACCTGCGGAATATGACGGTGTAGAGTTTAGCCTTGACCGTCTGCATCAGCTCCGAGTTGAGGAAGTTCTGACAGAGACAGAAGGTGCACCGGTTGCACGTGCACATGCAGCGCAGACGAGCGTGGCTGAGAATTAGAGACACACACACACACCGACCAAGTAGAAGATAGCATGGCACACGCCCGCACACACACCCACACACACACCAGAGGTGTTTAACAGTTGTAAGAAAAAGGATGTTTACCAGTGCACAAATCCAAGAAGGGGACACACACACACCTATTATGCATGCAAAAATACTTATGTACACGACCCATTTAAGTGTGTTTAACGTGTACAAACACAAACAGAAATAGAGACAGAGAGAAAGAGAAAGAGAGAGAGAAAGAAAAAATAAAGCATGTTGTTTTTGCACACCACTGACGGTGACCCCGTTGACTCTTACACAGAATATACAGTAGAAAACACTGGTCACAACAGAGTGAGTGAAGACGACTGGTCGTCATGATTAAGCCCCTCATGCACAGAACCTGTTACACATACCTACCTGTTTGTTATTAGCTTCAAAACACTCACTGAAGACAAACTGAATTAAACATTATAGCACGTCATATGCTTCAGATTATGTTTACTGGATTAAATGAGGAGGAGGAGGAGGACCGTGCATTGGTGCACCCTGAGCTGCTTATGCAGTTGGACTGATGTTAAGATGGACGTGTATTACATAATCCGGGGATGACCTGCGAGTTGCAACAGAGTAAACAGTCCTTCATGGAGTTCAGGCCTGCCCTTCTTCGCTCTGACTGTACACACGATTCAGCTGCTATGCATCTACACACATTACATGTCATTTTACATGTCAGTGTGTCAATTACACTTACATTTTATTACATGTCATTTTTTTCTCCACAGTTTAACTGGTAAAAAAGGAGGCCAGATGCAGTCAATTAGCAGCTAAATGAATATGTAGGGAACAAAACAATGTAACTCACACCCTATGTTGTAAATTATATATCAAACGAGGAGACGATTTCAGACATGGCCACAGTAAGACGTCGATGTCCACATACTGTGAAAACATTGCACATCAGGGGCCACTAAGGTCTAGTATCCTCAGTATAAACATAACTCTGTGAGAAACTTTAAAACATTTGCAGGCTGTGCATAGTGCATAGTATAGTAACAAAATGTACTTTCTCTAAGAACTGAATGTACTGATATTGGAAAAAACTGTAATGGGAAAACAACATCCTGTAGCTGCAACATATTTTCTATGTTTTTCTTTTCCTTTACTGTAACCACTGGATTCTGCTCACAGGTTTTTGCTTGTTGCTGTTACATTAACAAACCTTAAAACAGTACAATTCTAAGCTTTTTTCCCCTCTATCTGTTGTCCAGTCTCTTTTATGTTACAAGGTTCTACAAGGGTTTTTATTTGACCCGGTCAAATCGAATGCTGTTTTCTGATTGCCTGGTGGGGTATACATTAATTCTGCTGAACCGTTCAATTATGGAAAGTAGTTCTAAATTCTGGCATAAAGTTTAATCACCGATCCATATCAATGCCACAAGGAATGGTAACAATAACAACCATATAGCCGAATGTAATGGTTGCTTTTCTGCCCTCAGACAATCTCCGCTTCACGTCAGGAAGTCATTTGTCAGCCAGCGTTGATTAATTCGGTCAAATGCACACCTCGGTTATCCCTTACTTAACACAATTTGTCTTGTTATTTGTCTATTTATGTCTTAATAAGCACTCTGAGCTGCTTATCATTATTATTATTATTACAAGTTTTAGCAGCAGCAGCACTAGCATGTGGCTGTAGCAGCAGCAGCTGTAGGGTGGGTGTGGGTGTGAGACTTACGGGTACATGGCCATGGTGCTGAGCTTGACGAAGATGTCCCTGCTGGGTGCAGCGGCCGTGTTGCAGGTGTAGGACTGTGGCGGCGGCATCTTGTGCTTGCGGCAAAACTCCAGCGGTGTCATGGCATACTGCTGCTTCACCTCTGGCAGGTCCGCCTTGGAGGCCACCATCATGCATGGCATCTTGCTATCCATGAAGTATTGCTGTGGGTAGAAAACAAGACCTGGCTGCTGACTACTGCCATTGTGTGTGTGTGTGTGTGTGTGTGTGTGTGTGTGTGTGTGTGTAAAAGGGACAGAATGTGTGTGTGTGTGGTTGTGTTTACACAATTTATAGCTAAACCAGTTCCGGACAGAAATGGAACTCTCTGATGACCACTCCCAATGCTTTCACTCATTTCAAAAGTGGGAACTCATTCACAATGCTAAGCCACCTCTCTGCCTTATTAGGCTCCATATACACTTATGTACACTGTACCCAAGTAGGTTGACAGCAGGTTAATGCAGACCTGGCCAGATACAAACCTTAAAGACCTTTGCACAGTACTCAAATGAGAAGGGATTGCTGCTGTCGTAGATGAGGCACACCACATCACAGGACAGCTCTGCATCCGAGAGGAAATCAAAATCTGGGAAGACCTCGTGGAGCTGGGGGGGAGAGTGAAGAGGAAAACGTTCCAACTTTACTCAGGATGCTTCCTAATACAAAGAAAATAGCTTTGGGCCTTTGTGATTAACTGCACTGTCATACCGCTGGCATTATTCAGAAGCTCCCTACTGAGACACCCAGCCAAATTCATTTCCTCGCACATGTTGCCTGTTGCTGTTCCAAGTTCAGTCAACCTTAATCATTTTCCCCCAGGAAAAGATGCATTGCTAAAAGCGTGAGGAATGTTTTCAGCAGCTGACACATTAACTCGCCAATTTATATTCATTGTAGGACTTTTTAGGTATTCCACATAAAATCTACCCCAAAACTGCTGAAGAAGCTCTACAGAACAACTCATTTCGATAAGTGCCTTTCCTAAAAGCCAGATACATTACTGAGACAATAGCAGAGGAGCTTACCAGCAAGTACTTCTCCTGACCGTAGACGTAGGCAGTGCTGATGGCGTAGTAGGACTTGTGTTCTTCATTTATTGTTCTCTGGCGCTGCAGGAAGGGTGTCCAAAGATGGAACACATAACCAAGAACAGAATAGACAGTTAAAAAAGAGTCGTTTTGTCTGCAACGTTCTAGGACACCATAATAAAATGACTAGCTTGTCAGAATTGACTGTGGACATTGGAACTCGACACAACGATGACACATTGTCCTGTAATATGGCCAATCTCTCAATGAAGATGCTTCAAGAATTTGAGGTTCTAGTATAACATGATCGACCTCTAAATGACAATTGCATAAGACAAAAAAATTGTGTACTCTGACATTGTCATAACCACATAAAAACAAGGGCATTATTTAGATGATTTCCAAAATGGTAACTGTTGCTACTGATGGTGATCGTACAGCAGTGATACCTCTGTATGGGTCTTTTTCTGGCCTGGCTTACGTCTAGACTGAAGAGAATACATAGCCAAGTGTGCTAACCATGATATTCCTTCCCAGGAAAGCTTGCAGGAAGCCACTCTTGCCACTGCCACTGGCGCCGAAGACGTTACAGCGGAAAACATTGCGCTGGGTTTGCTTCTTCTGCAGGTCAATCTTCTTGTCTCGAGTCACTACAGGGGGGGAGGGCAGAGTAGACAGATGCATAAACAAAGCAGTATGAAAGACAGGAAGACAGTGACTCAGACAAAGAGATGCGAGCATCTATTTTCAAACAGTAATGGAAATTGATTAGTTCTGCCTATAATAGCCCAAGACATCTCAAAAGTGTATAGCTGCTCTTCTTTCTCCTTGTTGATTTCTGTCCCTTGTTCAAGACAGGCACTAAACATTTGTCTGTTGTTTCTTAAAATCATTATTATTAAAGAATAATTAACATTTTTGTTTAAGTTATTCAGTGTTCACTCTGTCATTCAGCTTCCTGATTAAAAGAGAAATATTCCTGCTTAACAACTTTTCTAATCTTATTAAAACAGAGATGTTTGTCAGTGCTGAGATCAGTTGATGCAGAGTTGGTTTCACTCAGTACTTCACATTTCATTGCTAGGATAACAATGTATAACAGAAAGCGCTCACCTGTTACTGCAGCTGCCTGCGACTCCTGTTCAGCAATAATTGAGTAACCTAGGTAACCCAGGTACTCCAGACACCGCTGGACATCTAGGTATGTGGTTAGCCTGAACAAAAAACACACACAAGAACAACATTTTACTTTACCAATGTAGCAACGCTAAGTAACCACAGGAAAATTGGGAGCTGTGATATTCCTATGACATACTTGTATAGTAGTTGGATTCTTTGGCTAAATTTAAGTGACTAGGAGTCCTCTCCTCTCTAGTCAGAGATATTGGAGTTTTGGGAGATCTGGTGCATAAATACTTTGCAGTTGCTAAGGCACTCAAAAGTGCTGGCTATATAACTTCTCATGGAGCAAACAGTAAGAAATGCTACCCTGTCTGACAATCTATACACCACTATGTAGGGCTCAAAATGCCATCCTGCAGTGCTAACACAGAAGACTGTGTATTTGTTCATAAGATGGCACGCACGTCCACTGGGAGAGGTAGCCCTGGTAGGTGATCCAGCCTTGGTCATTGGTGCAGACAGTGTTGTTGACATCAGGACCCCAGGGCATGTAGGGGAAGACATCAAACAGGTCCTTCAGCTCATCTGGGGAAAGGGCACAGTCCCTGTCCTGTAGCCAGACAAAACACATCAGTCAAGAGTTTGGAAATCATGGGGCAATCTACAGACATAAATAATTTACAATAGTCCTCAGAATTTCCACTAGCCATGGAATTTCTGGCATCAATTTTGTGGACAATATCAGGAATTTAATGAAGAAAGCAGGATTATTTCTGGAAAATGACTACTGTGAATCATTTCTTTAAGTATCCTACTACAACTGAAATTGTGTTGTTATATATTCATGAACTATTTTAAGGTCACAAAGAAATAGCCACTATCACAAATACTGATACAAGGACATACATTTCTCTAAACAAAGCACTTCATTTGATTTAAAAGTCAATTTAATGAACACTCAAAACCATTACACAGAAGTAGTAGGATTGCCAGATGGCTAGTGGTGATTAAGTGGAAGTTAGTATTTAGTCACGTTAAGCCTGCATTGCCTGTTGTCAGCAACTGCGTGATGCGGGGGTGCGTGACAGTCACCTTGTCATGCTTGTCGAAGATGCTCTGGAGGAAGAGGTAAGCATTATGGTTGAGCTCAGTGGTGCAGTCGGGAGGTATTTTTAACCTGTGGCGACATAAACGTTATGTTCAGATTAAGGACTGCACCCAAGGGGGCCTGGATTAGAGGTCGGAATAGCTGGATTACACCAGTGCTCCTCAAAAGGTGCTCAGGGGGATGGCCACTGAGTTCCACAGCATGGGGGTGGCGTGTGGGAGGGTTAATTAGTGTCAGGGCAAATCAGTGTTTCCATCGCCCCAGTCAACTACCTGCTGGACTTACACCTCTGAGCCCACAGGCTCCTCTGCATAGGACCACCTGCTAGGCCAGCAGCAGATTAATGAGCTAACAGGGCTTCACAAGTTCATAGTCACCAGTAGATAAGAGTGCCACTGAAACAAACTTAACCCCTCTTAGACCAGATCTGGTCATGCATCAAGACAGCTTAAAGCATGAGGGTCTTAGTATTTTCTTGAGCTGCCTAGTTGATCTGCGTGATTTTGACACAGGTGTATTAATTTCTGATACCAAGTTATTATTAGTGTATTCACACCAAAGGCTACTAAAGCGACAAGACTGAAGTAATTCACATTCTGTGGACAAAAGCGACAAAAGAGATTAGAGCAACAAAAAGTTACAAATGAAAAGAACAAGTTAAAGAGAGCTTAACTTTACACAAATTAGCTGTGATTTGTCTTGGCTGTAAACTGATCGAAATCAATCTGAATGTAGACTTCTTTAAACCTATAAGATGGAACATTTGAATCTTCCATGTCATCAATGGCAGGGGTAGCATGACAAAACACACAAAAATGTAGCTTTTTTACAGCTTAAGTAGCTTTTGGTGTGAACATACCATTAGAGTACAAAAAACTATCCAGTCTTGTTACATCAACAAAGCATCCAGAAGCTCAATCAACTGATATAAAAAAAAACAGCTGTTCAATTGTCAGTACAGACATGCTCACAGTCTCATGCAAGACAGACGGACAGACAGACTCACGGGGGAAAGAGGTAGTCCTGGTGGAGCTCCAGGTCGTCGTCATAGCCAAACCTGCGCAGGACGGTCCAGGTGGTCTCATGCCGGCCTCTCTGGATGAAGAGGGTGTGCAGGAACAGGAAGCCTGAGTGGGGGACACCACAGTTACCCCTGGCCCATACTACATACAAGACTGGGATACTATAGTTACCTGTGGCCCATACTACATACAAGACTGGGATACTATAGTTACCCCTGGCCCATACTACATACAAGACTGGGATACTATAGTTACCCCTGGCCCATACTACATACAAGACTGGGATACTATAGTTACCTGTGGTCGATACTACATCCAAGACTGGGATACTATAGTTAACTGTGGCCCATAACAGATATATAGGACAGTATGGCTACGTGTGGCTCATACCAGATATATGACTGGGACACGACAGGTAACTGCTGGTCCATACCACATATGAGCAGTTCATGGGAAAAATTGGCATAGCAATCACATCTTTCAAGTTACTCCCCACTATCAGTGCCTGCACTGAAACCCCAGCTTTTTCAAAAGTAATCCTGTGAGTAAACAAGTATAGTTTCCAGCTGGAAGCATTTAAAAATGGCATTTACTTATAAAATAATACTTAGAATTATTATTTCACTTTCTGCATTTTGTGACCATGCATGTTTTTCCTGTGGACTACTCATGTATCACTGGGGCACATTGGTTACATCTGCACAATTGTAGGCCTTTGCTGGGATCTCTTTAAGGTATATTACAGAGTTGTGGACATTCTGCAGCTAGTTATGGATGTTAACAAGCTCAAACTTTGCATCAGTAACAAAACCATGTTAATCAAATGAGTTTTGTGCAAGTAAGTGGGGCTTCAAAACAAATCACTATTTTTAAGCTTGGAGTGAAAACAAAGTAAAAAATCTGTGTGTGTGTGTGTGTGTGTGTGTGTGTGTGTGTGTGTGTGTGTGTGTTCACATGTGTGTATTATACCATTCAGCGTTAGGCCGTTGTCAGAGACTCCATCGCTGATGTTCTTCTTCACAACATTCTTCACGTCCTCCAGTGCTTGCGCAGCCAGGGGGGTGTTAAAGCATGTCCTCTGGGGCAGCGCAAAGCACACACAGTGTTCTAATGCACCGCACTCACGCACAGACAGACTGACCACAAAACACCTGCACCAAACTCAAAACAGCAAAAAGGACACAATGTGCTTTCGGCACAGGTGTTACTTTCACTGCCACTTCATCACATTTTATATTATTCACATAATAAGAAGTCAATCCAAGTCCCATAAATATAATGCCACAAATCAGATACACATGAAAATCTGTCAAGACTAGAACAAACACATCATGCGGAGAAACACTTCAGGAGTTTCTTTGAAAAACAAAAGAGGACATGCAGCTATCTGCAGTCAACACCAAAAAACAACCACAATCTATTTCACGACCCTCCGTACTTCTGACAGTCTAGCCAACCATGGAGTCTGTGCTGGCACAAGATAGCAGAGCTGATTACAATTAGCCGTGCCTGGATGCTGGCTTTAAAGACTGAATACGCTCAGCCCTGACCCTCTGCCTCAGACTCTTATTCAGTCTCTCTCATGCATATTCCCTCCCACCCACCCACATGCATTCACATGCTTCCATACATTTCTTTACAGCACAGCAGTCAATTCCAGTCTTCCACCAATGACTCATGTTGTGGCCCATATGAGTCTCGGTTACAGTATCTTTGTATGTGTCCACACAGTAGTACTAAACCAGGATAAAGGATAAAGGTTCTTACCTGAAAGAAGTTGAGTTCGTTGTCATTGAGGATGCCATCATTGTCCAAATCTGACACCTTAAAGATGCGGGTTAGGGCCCTCAAACAAGCTGGCTTCATCTGTAAACACAAGATTCACAGACGATTATGTCTGAACCTGTTTTCATACATCGCAGAAAGTGAAACCTAGCTCAACACGTAACGTACACACAGACACACACAGAGCTCGACATGTAAGGCACACACAGACACACACAGAGCTCAACATGTAAGGCTATCTACTGTACCTCCTTCTGGTCAGGGCAGTAGAGGGGTCCAGTTGGGTGCAGAACGGCCTTCTGAGCATAGTAGAAAAGCTCCGAAATATTCTTCAGGTTTTTGGCAGAACACTTGAAAGAACAAAATCACACAAACATTGCTGTGCATTTTGTCAATAGTAACATTAAGCACTATAGCATCATGTAGAATGTTTTAGAAGGCACCCTGGTTTTCTAATCTAAAACACAGTTCGTCTTTCACTTCTAACTGGTTAAAAACTGATGCTCTTAATGTTCCATTGGCCCCAGGCAGCTTAGATTTTCAGGATGTGGGCCGTCAAGACAAAAGTTTGGCCACCCCTGACCTACAGCTCTTGCAAGTACATGCATGTGAGACAGCACTAGCTGCCTGTGGATATAGAATGGTAAAGGTGCTATATGTAGGATTGTGGCCAAAACTGGTACTGCAATCAAATTCAAAATATTGTAAAGTGTTGTTCCCCCTCAAGTGGCAAAATATAAAATGAAAACATAAAATGTTTTTGCGGGCTGTAAATGCAAAATATTCTGGCTGTACTATTCCTTCCAGTAAAGTCAGTGTTTCAATTTAACATGTTTTGCTAATCTATCGTAACATATCAAGACCATTTTATGATCACTTGCGTAAATCTTTTATACCCAGCACACATGCGCTACAGACATGGTATAGCCTGCTCACTACCTTCAAACAGCTTGTTTTTAGGTGCGTTCATGATATTGAGACTCCTTTACTCCACTACCTTTTCTGTTTCATCCTAATAAATCATAATCCTAATCATAAACCCTCATAACCATAAAACTGATTAGATAACATTCCTGAAAGTTGATCTGTGGGCAGACACCTGCCTGCACGTGTGGTTGTTGTTGCCTTTAAAAACTCGTCCGAGAGACTCACACGAATAATAAAAAAAAAAACACTTCAATAATGGCGAACTATTCCAGCCCAGGCCCTTTATTAACCAGGTTTCCATACAGTTTATTGGTGTGCATTTTAGTTATTCAAATAATAATATTCCTCACTTGAAAACACTTGAAATGACCAATGATCTTCTAATTTTGGGTGTAAAACAGCCACTGATGGGCATCTTGTTAAGCCCACTTATTACAAATGCATATAGCTTATGTAAAAAAAAACAGTTGAATGAAAACCTGACTATTGACTCAAAGTTAGTGCTAGTGATTCACTGACAGCACTGAGTGGAACTAGACAGTATGAATGGAAGGGCCTGTGGCCTCAAGAGTATCTCAATAATGTTGTTGTGTCTATTGTCCACTCCCAGAGAAGAGATCAGACTGAGAGATTAAGTGCTCAGCATGACCAATCTGTGTCTGGGGCAGAGACAAGCTTAACACCTTCTCACCTAGCGACAGAGCTTATTTGCTCATCACCGTCAACTGCAACAAAGTGACAATGGCAAAAAAAGCTTTCACATTGATTATTGGAACCCATCAGCCTCTCTGCGGCTTGACCTCAAGCAACATGGGGTTACTTTCTATAAATCACACATTTGTCAAAGACTAAAAAGAGACACTGCAAAGTGTCAGGAATGGAAGTGGAAAGTGAGTGGAAAGATAACACTGCAAGGTGTCAGGAATGGAAAGAAAACACAGTCTAGATTCACTGTATATACTGCTGTACTCAGTTCAGGGTGTGATAAAATGCTAACCACCATGGCAACCCATCTCTACTAATGGAACCAACAGCCACTGTTCACAGCACCTCATGTTTACCACGTGATGAGTCATCGTGGCCTTCAGATGAAAACACAGTCAGAGGCACACTGAGCAGAGCCGGTTGAAAAAACATGTCTAACAGGAGCTATGTGTAAGAAATTAATGGCAATTATTAATTAAATTGTCACGATATGTCACCAGAGAGGAAGGGAAAATGATAAATTGAAATACTGATTTCACTGACAGCAACCAGAATATTCTCCTTTTTAAAACTTACTTTACAGCCCACAAATTCTATATATTCTATATATATTGTTCTGAATTTGACTGCAATGTGTTCTGAATTTGACTGCAGTACCGGCTTTCTCAGTCCAATATATGGCACCTTTGAAAACAGTAGTTTGCTACGGAAAAGTGTCGGAACCAAAGGTTGTGGGGTTGGTGAGGACATGTATGGGTTTGGCCTCTGTGTTCTTTCGAAGAATCATGGTGCAGCCTTGGTGTCTCACCTCCACACAGGTCTCGATCTCGGTGTACTTGTTCATGATGGGCAGGATGGTCTCCATGCTGCTGTGCTCCACCAGGTCCGACTTGTTGCCCACCAGGATGAGGGGGATCCTGCCCAACAGAGCACATGTCAGACAGGCAGGAAAACACTACCAGCTTAGAGAGATTACAGAAAAAATGTGTATGAATAAAGCCATGTCATTATACAGCAAATATGGACAAGTTATCATTTTGTACTTTATGACTTTGTACTTTGAAAGTTGTACTATTACCTTAATTTCCATTATTTTCTTATCTTACTGATTAAATATAGTCAACCCAACAACCCCACCTATTCTCTAAACATTACTAGATTTCACTAAATTTTTACCTAAATAAGCTAGAGGAGTTGACAAGATTTTTATGTTCACAAGTACACTTAAATTGAGCTGTAATTTAACAGGGTAACTGTTTTAAATGACCATGATTTTTATTTCATGAAGAATGAGTGTCAGACAGACCTGCTGTCCTTGTCTGTTCTGTCATTTATAAGTGGAATCCAGTGACTAGTGACCTAAATCAAACAAAACATACATTGGAAATGGAATATAAAAAAGACATTTAACAACTCGGACAATGCAAAAAACTCCTGCATTTCCAGGCATTTAGCCGATGAATCATGAGTCTTAAGTGAGCTTGCTGACCACCTTACCTTTTCAATGGAGTTCTTGTTGTTGACTGAATAGACAATGCATATGACATTGGCCTGCAATGGACACAGTACATAATTAGCTGTGGAATTCCACCATGCATGGACATTGCTGCAGACATCCTCACCATCATGACTCCCACCTTAGTTATCTCTTGATACAGCTGCTCGTCAGTCTGTTCGGCCTCTGTGGAAAGACCAAGGGATTAATAATTATATTACATTACATTAGACTTAACAGACACTTTTTATCAAAGCGACCCACAAAATCGGATACAAATCAAGCTACAGATATGCAGAGGAGAACAGAGTAAGCAAGAATGTAACAAAGTGAGTACCGTAAAGTACAGAAAAATGCTGAGAAGGAGGTTAGTTTAGCATTGTTAGGAAGGGTAGGGAGGTTAAGTTAGTACTGTTAGAAAGGCAAAAAAATGCTCACAGAAAAGGGTCTTTAAGAGCTTTAATCAGACTCTACTGTTGCGGCACACATGTGGCCCTAAACTAGGGATCGCCTGACAGGGTTCCCACTGTAAGTCAAACTTAATATTCCCCAACTTAACCTGACTAAAGAGCTGACTTTCCATGCCCTTTTGATTAAACATGCGACACAGGGCAGGCTGGAGTATGCTGGTTTTAGCTTGCAATACTCTTTAATTGGTGCAAAACAAGACTGACATTTCATAACTCTCTGTGTCTTCATCAGTCACGACTGCTGTCCTACTGAGAAGCACCCAATTCCTGCAGATTTACAGGATTAATGGGTGGATCGAGTGGCCTATTCTCCTGTAATTGTACCATAACAAACCTGGGGTCTTAGCCGAAAAAAAAGAAAACAACAACAACAACAACAACAACAAGATAGTTTAGCCCAATTAATCTGAATTCTCCATTTCCAGCTTCAGGTGACTTCAAAACAAAACTTTAACAGCAGGAGAGGGAGGAGATTACAATAATATTAATTTTTTACAGGTTGATTTCACTGAGCTGAGACATGTAGCCTGATAGAAATTTTAATGGCTGGAACAGACTGTATTGACATTCTATGATTTTCCAGAAGTTAAAAGTTAAGTGACTACAATTTATTGTGATTACACAGGACACCACAAGACACACAACAAAACTGTGTCACGACAATGGCGCCCAGGGAGCAGTGTGTGGGGACAGTGCAATGGTCAGGGTACCTCAGTGGCACCTCTGGCAGTTACCTTGACCACCAGGCCTCCACTGCCACATTACAGATATCCCCTGACAGTGCTGTATTGCTGACTCCTTACCTGAGTAGTCAACGATGTGCGTAGGTACTCGTTCCGGTGTGACATCAGCAGGAATGGTTATCTCCTCAGCGCGGTACGGCACCTGATATGGAGATTCAGTTCAGCATGATATACTAAACCTCAGAGGCTACTTTGTATTATGTGAATAAACTGTGGATTTACTTTCTCCAAAAGTTATTGAATCAACTTGTATAAAAGTACTTGGTGTGCCATAAGTTTGGACACATAGAAAAACATCACAATCACAAAATAGCCCCAAAATGTATTACATACATACATCATATACTTTCACCATCTCCTCTCTATTTATTGACATGCAACCTTTTAATAATAACAAAAACTGGCCCAGACTTATGGAACACCATGCAAACAAAATAATATTTTAAATATAACAGTCCAGCACTTTACTGCTGTCTTATCCAAGACCTTTGGTTTACATACCACATCAGGGAATTCCTCTGTGACCAGTGACATGATCAGGGAGGTCTTCCCTACTTTGGCTGTAATGGAAAAACCACAACAGACGTTGACAACATACCCTACTGAGTCATTGCTATAAAGCGCTTGAACTTGCCCCAAAATAGCACAGTATCCTCATATATAATTGACGATACAGTCTTTATGCATTGTAACCCATTTTTAAGTTTTATGTAGGGCAGTTTTCGAACAACTTCAGACTGCTGACCTCATACACCACACAGTCACACAGCTGCTGGCCTTACACATCAGACAGTGAATACTGGAATACCCCCAGGTTCAGTTTGATATGACAAACATTTGGATGTTCAGGTGGTTTTAGTTCTATCGTCTTGTTTATAGGTTACCTGACTTGTTCTTGAAACAATGGGAGCATTGTTCTTGGAGCACGACTCACTACATACTAGGCTCCACACGTATGTGTGAGTATGACAGTGCTACTTCATATTACTGCAATAATGGACTACAAAGTACAAACCTTAGCAGGATCATGCATAAAGCTAATCTGACCCAGAGCACTGTAAGCCACAATAGTTTCCTATGGGCTATTTATTTATTTCGCAAACGGAGTATCAGTAAAATTAAACTACTCTTAGACTTTACCAAACGCACAAATTATTTTATTTTCATACTTCTCGATTGATAGCAGAGGCAGACGTACAACCTAATCAATATGTTGTGACCGTACGACTATTTACAGTCAAAACACGCATGACACAAAACATGCTGATAGTTTTCTGTAGTTCACCTTGCTATAAAACAATAGTAAGCCATAACAATTAAGACTTCGTCAAAACAGGAATTCTAGCTACGTTTCCCATTACTTAACCGAGTACAGGGAGCTATAGAAAGGATTAAACAATGTTAGTAATCATACGCTCAATGTTGTTCTGTTCTTAAACGCGTCTTCCATGCAGGTAGCTACATAAATATCCTTCATTTGAATAGGCTACCTCATTAAAAACTCACATAAGCTGTACTGCAACATACTTGAGAATGTACATGTTACAACACAACAATCGTCCAGTTTATTACTCATCTTTCCTAATGACACTTTCGTCAGTGGTGGTCCAATCAAAACCATAGCCAGTAATAGAACGTCCAGACTGGAGAAAACACTGCACTTACGTTCTCCAACGAGTAATATCCTCACGTCCTTTCGCATGCTTTCCAATTTGTCTGTCAGACTCGGCAAGTCTCTGATCGAAAAGCATTTAAGGTGTCATGCGGTAAGGCAGCAAGGTTGAAAGCAGATCTGACGTTTTCAGAAGTGCGCAGAATTCTGTGGGCCCCGACGAACACCAGAAGCTGTTTGGTTTAATTTAAGTGCTGTTTTGTCAATTTGCCCTCAGTCCTTTAATTGACACGCAGAAACCGGACACGTATTTTGTAAGGTGCACATCAGCATCAGCGTATGTAGCAGTTCCTTCTGTGGTGTTGCTTATCGGTTGTCCGCTGGGCTGATTCTCTCACATCAAGGTACAGGCAGAGTACACGCCTCCACCAGCTGACCTTCATTCGTACGAGTGAAAGAGTGGGACAAGCAGTACGGATTGCGATAGCGCACTATTCCTAAAGCAAGGCAGGCCCAATGATTGGTTTTGTAAAAAATTACAGTGGGCCTACATCTGATGAAACCGTGTCAAAAGTCAATGTGCTATTTGCAAACGTCATTACAATCTCTAAAGACAGACATAGAACAACATAATAAAAGGGACAGAAAATATTATGTTTAATATCAATATTCACATTTCCATGGTAATAAGACACAACATTCATTTTTTTAATATATCCAGTTATATCTTGAAAGATCGCC
Organism: Setipinna tenuifilis; assembly: GCA_030347295.1. NCBI lineage: Eukaryota > Metazoa > Chordata > Actinopteri > Clupeiformes > Engraulidae > Setipinna > Setipinna tenuifilis. The sequence goes on from CM059281.1 coordinate 5,009,784, forward strand.
CTCTCTTCATGATTTTCTGCGGTTCATATCTGCTTCCACTGAAATTAGAAAGAGAAAGCCCATCACTGGCGCGGTGAGTCATGTCAATCATTTCCTTCCAACAGCATGGCTGAGTGATATTACCTCAGGTGTACAAAAGACAGGTAGGGCTGTTCAGTTTGAAATAGTATATATAATTGCGGCGCCCAACAATCTCAAAAGCAACATAATTGAGCTCAAACAACTACATTGTCACATTTAATTTTACAAATAGGCTTAGGTGATCAGGCTTTCATTGTGGATTGTTTGCCACCATAACCACACCATAAGAAATAAAATTCAATGGTGATTTCAATGTTGATCAAAATGATAATCATTATCTTTTTTTCATAATCAAGAAGCCCCAAAGACAGTCCTGTATAGTATGCTTGACTGAAGCCCATGAGATGAGTCCTGTATGATTTGTTAAGATAGCGCTGATGAGATGTATGTGATGTGAGTGGTGGTTCTTACTGGCATAGTGCTGGGGAAGCATGGGCTGAGCGATGACCTGTCTAAAGGCCTCAATCCATTCCTTCTGGTCCTGCTCACGCTCACACATGAACACAAACTGCCGGTCCGGTGTGTCCACGGCAATCCCGCACTTCCACTTGTTGCGCAGGGTGCTTCTGGGGATGCACTCTCTCACCGCGTAGCCATGAGCCTCTGTGCCGATAAACACCGCCCCCAACTCCAGGGCATCCTGAAACACAAGTAAGGCATCTAATCAAATGTCACTCGGTGCATAAATTACACAGACTGGTTTCCCTTTGGCTAAAAATATGTATTATGTCTGTGTGAGAGGCAATATTTTGGGGCAGCATACAGTTAAGTACATGAATTTTATGGAGAGAAGCAAGTTTCCATACATGTATCTACATATGTCTATATATAGTCATCCCTCTGGCTGTTAATAGATTATGCTCAGGGTAATATTTGCTAATAAAAAAAAAAATTCACTGTCTCCAAAAACGTAATATTACAAATACATACCATTGGTGTTTTAAAGTAGAGCAGCCTTCTGTCCACAGAAAAAAGCATGAACCATCTTCTCTTGAAGGGCTCCCTTTGCTTGTCCATGATGAAGTAAAAAGACTTCTTAAAATTTCTACTGTCATTAGTGTCATCCCACAAATTATGTGCTAATTTAGTACTATACCTAAACATAAAATAGATCTAACCTCTCTTAGATAAACTGCAAATAGTATATTACACAAAACCATACCTGCAGCAAATATTGCATATTGCATATTGCATGCAGAGATGTAATGCACCAACCTTTGGTCCTGTCTTTTCCATGTAGCCCTCTTTGAGACTACTTCTGGTTAGTAATGGTAAAAGCTGCTTGACAAAAACACAATATTCTGACTGACTGACACATGACTGGTGGAAATAAAAAATAAACAAGTAAACACTATCAGACACATCAACACATACATTATGATGAATAAAGTCTGTCAAAACATTTGGAACGATAGATGGATTAGCAGCATGTCAGTACCTGACTGTCACTGCTTGGAGAAAGGGCCATTTTCAGGTAGGCAAAGCGTGCACCTCGGATTGCATTAAACCAGTTCACAATCTCCTGAAAAACAGATATATAAGGATGAATGACGCAGTCAGTAGCTGGCAGCGATTTTCCATATGCAACAATAATATCTAACCATAAGCCCTGAAGACCTGCTAATACAAAACATTTGACAGTATACATTTTTTAAGGTAACCAGAGGTGTCTCTCCCAGCTTTAGAAATCTAAAAACCTATATATTTGATCCAACCACTTTCTGAATTAGCTGATCCTAATGAACACACAAATAATCAGACAGGTAGATCGGCTCATCAGTAAAATGATCTCTTCTTTGATTATAGAAGCAGCAAGAATACATGGCAAGGATTTCTACTGTCTAAGCTGGTACCGACAGGTCTGGCGGTAACAAATTTGGCTTTACAAGATGGTTGGTCCTCACCTGGCCACTGTCATGGTACACAAAGAGGTTTCTGGTACGGTCCTCTTTCACGTAGGAAATCTGCAGACCATGATGGTGGCCTATCTTCTCTGGCTGGAAGGCTGCGTTCAGGTCCCTCAATGGGATGACGGCTTTGGGCCCTCGCGACACCTGTGGTCAAGTGGGATTTAGAAATGTTACCAAACTAGAAGACAAAATGTTGTCATTGGAGGCTCTAAGTATGGTTTTACCAAGTAATTATTGTCCCTGGTTCAATGTTCAAGTTGAAAAAAGAAACACTTGCCTATTTCTAAACAGCATTACTAAGCAATATTCAATGACATGCATTTGTGACATTTTATTTTACAGTTTTCAATGTAAATAGATCATATTTGCTTGAATTTGAGGTGATTTGTATATTGTGGGCAAACAACCTGGCCTTTGATCCAGGGACAATCACTTGGCAAAAAAAAAATAGTCCAGGGATGATGGTGATGGAACCAAATAAAAGCAAACAAGGTAATGTTTAGGAATGTTTGTAGTAACAAGGCATATAAATAACTATCACCCACAACTACTTTCAAGCCTCACAGCTAGTTTCCTCGGTCACTTTCAAAAGTAGCGAAACTCGTGAGTGGGTGGTGACCTTATACTCTGTGCTGTTGCACTGATACCATTCCATTGGACCACTTACATCCTCTTTGTTGTAGTACACAAGCGTGAATTCACGTTCAGACAGAATGAATTTCCTCCTCAAGAACTGTTTGTTGTCCTTGCCTTTCTTCCATAAGACCCCCTCATGGTGACCTGTTTGAGATGAACACCTCAGAATGAATGCTTTGTACCCATAGGTGACATGTGTTAGTACTGGCAGGGAATTGGTTTGTTTACCTGAACTGTAAACTTTTTGGAGGTGCATATGTTCTCCTGTGAACTCCCGCCTTTCATATTTTGCTCGAATCCACTGCTCTCTCAGAACACTTCAAAGAGAAAAAGGTTATTTTTTTATTACAATAAAATAAAACAAGTGAGCAATACCATTGTTTCACATAATTAGACTGTAATGTTAATCTATAGTTATTATTTACTATTTCCATATGGGATTTAATTTCCACTAGTACAGTGATGAACTGAACTGCTTTGACAATTGAATGCTTAAAATGAAGGCGCTTCTTGTCGCCAACTTCTGCAAAAAATCCCCTCTAAATGACCTATTTTTTTGGGGTCATCCCACTTCCCCATAATGGCAAATAACAAAAGACTTACACACAGTCATGTTGCTTTGGTCTGTAATAAAAAGCTGGAACAAACTTCTCATAGTGTGCTTTGACAGCAGAATTGCCATGGGACCTCATAAACTGCACAGAGCAAAACCAGAATGCAGATGTAAGTTTGAAACCCACATGCAAGCATTTAATTGTAGTGAACGTGGTTCAATTCACAAAACTCCAAAGCACCTCAACCATGTCATCTTCCCAGTTGTCCAGACGTATTGACTTGATGCGACTGACATCTGGCAAATCTCTGTGCGTGCCCGAACAGTTCATGCATACAAAGACACCCAATTTGTAGGAGGCCCAGTCTGGGTCTGTGAAACCACTCCGAGATCAACAGGATATAAATAACGAAACAGATGATAATTGGAGTGATAAATGCCTCTTTCAATAATTCATGTATCTAATTTGCTCAACAAATTATACATTAGTATTTACCACAGATAGGAATGCTGTTTACTTTTCTTGGCAGTGTAATGTTAGTTAGATTAAGACTTAAAGCTTTTACTAACTTAGGAAAGTAGCCTAAAGAGTACTCCTGTCTGTGTGTATCATATTATGTACAAACACTCACCAGGTGCCTCACAGTCAGCACAAAAGCTGTTGTTGGGCTGTTTAACCATTTCCAAAAGGATATTCTTGTTTCTGTCCCAGGACCCCATAGGTGCAGAGAAGATGCCATATTATTGATTTTTTATCCAGCTAGTCCTTCTCCCCATGTTGCCAGAAACTTGTCATCTTCACAAGATATCCACAGTTAGGTGTTAATCATCTCTCCAGTTACTGGTAAACCCTATCTGCATTGAAGAATAATCTTCTCAAAATGTTCTTCTTAATCTACTGTGAAATACAGAAGTAAAGCTCGTACTGTAAGCTATGTTTCCTTTATTGCACAGCTTATTAGTGATCGAACTAGGACCCTGCCCATGAGCTGAGGAAGTGAGGCATCATGACACCCATATGAACATGGAGCACTATGATTATTCAGCGCCTGTTTTGTTTCTTGTTCCCCTTTCCCTGTACAGTGCTGTTATGGACGAGCTAAATGGGAACGTTAATTCTTGTTTTTGAGTTTCACACGGAATTTTATTCGCACGGACTCCGTGACAGCAAGGGGAGAGCACCTGTGTTGTTGACCCACTGTTACTGAGAGAAATACCACGCAATGAGAAGGAAATGTGGATCGCCGGACGTCTTCTCTTCTCTGCGGTCCTAAGAGGTACCTGGCATTACAGAGAATTCGCAAAAGAATGGTGTACAATGTATTTGGTGCAAAATAGAAACCACAAGTTAGTCACATGCTAGTTAACCTTGCCAATACCAGCCAGACGGCTAGCTAGGTGTATTTAGCTCAAACAGAAGTGGGCATGAGCAGTCACACTCAGATTTGATTGTAATGTCTCCACAGGTCATTATGGATTACTCTGTCGTACAACGGGTTCTCTTCCTGAGGTCAAACCTAGATACCTTCAGTGCACATGTTGCTGGCGCAGCCGCATCACTGTTGCTGGGTGCGATGCTTTGAATGGTGTCTTATCCTCGGACATATGCAGTGACGATAAACAATCTTTGGATGCCTTTTACACACCTGAACAGCGAGGTGTCATTCTACAGCTTTTAAATAATGCCACAGAGTCTGAACTTGCGGGCGTAAAATTATTGAGGGGACGCAAGTCTGGAAATATAGTGGACTACAGAAGTAAACATGGGCCATTCACAAACCTCGAAAGTGTCACAAACGTACCTTTGCTGAAGCACAAGAGTGCGGTCATCGTTTTCAACTCAATTCTTAACCCACCTGAGAAAAAAGAGAGAAAGAAATCAAAGATACACTTTGCGAAGTACATCAGGCCTGAGACTGATCGGGAACTCCTAGAGGTAATGTTGCACAGGACGTCCATGCCCTTGCATAGTTCAAGTTGAAGTCATTTATGTGTCACATAATTATAGCAGTTCACAATTTGCAGTGAAATGTGGGACTGGTAAACTCCACAGACTGTAGTTAAAAGTAACTTATATGAAATAAGAATAGGACTTCATAGGACTTCCCTTACACTTCAGATATATTTTTTACAGAGAGCAGTTTTTGCTACACCTCTACTATGCACATTGGTATGTGTAATTATCCTACAACTATCCTCTGTGGATTTTGTTTATATGTTTGGATTGTGCCTATGTGTATGTATGTGACTGGATGCCCTAATTTTACTTTAGGATAAATAATCGATCAATGTATCTATCTATTTGATGACATTTCAGCTCATGCTATAAACTACTGTATTTTTTATGTTTAATGTAAATGCTACCTATTGTTTCAGGATGCTGATTCCATCGTGTCCATCATATGTGGCACCAATAAAGTTGCGTGGGCCCATGTGGACCGTGGGTTGACAGTGCTGGACTGGCAGGGGCAGGAATGCAGTAGTTTCATGACTGGGGCGTACATGGCCTCAGCTTACTTAGCTGATGTAAGGATAAGCACTTAAACCACCACCTTACACACGTCTGTATTGTACTGCTTTTTGTTTCACATACATGGTGTGTTTTTTTCCCAGATTTCAGCAGTTGTGTCACACATTCCTGATGCAGACTTCTTCATCATTGAGAAGCCAGGGATCTCTGTGCAGAACACAACGCTGTTCCCCGTCATGGCTCACCTCCGCACTGTGGAGGCTATGCTGTTCGCCCTGCTGACGCAACGGCAGGAGGCCAGCGGGCCTCCCAGAGTTCTGAACATGATGCGCCTGGGTGTTGGCCGCCACTTTGATCTGATAGTGGGCGAGTCCCGCACCAGCGGAGCGAAGGTGGTACGTCAGATGATGACGGAGTCCGTGACCAAGAAGGCCCCCCGGGTCGTATTCCCACATGACCTGCTAATGAAGTACCGTAACGCTTTCCACATGGGCAGTCGCAACCGTGGTGAAGAGCTGTGCGATGCTCTGCTGCAGGCTGTGGCTTTCTATGAGCTCCTTGGGAAATAGGGCTTTATTTTGGCATCACATACATGCATATTTGACGTTAGGCCATGTCAACACCTTGTGGGTCAGCACAAAGTGAAACTATGGTGGGTGGTTCTTGTATTTGCAGGTTGTTTAGGTTATTTTGTGCTTACAGGTGTTTTCTCCCCAGATGATTGTCACTGGAACCGTTTGTCTTTGAACATTTTAAAAGGTCAACAGAAGATATAATTCAGTAGAAGAAACACTGATCAGGGTTAATGATCCTGACTTATCCATCACTTAATGTTGCCTTTAATCCTCTTGATATGTTATGTGGTCAAAAACTTTTTTTGGTCACTACAATTCCATTTATGTGAATTAAGAGGCTGCAGAACTGTATGAGATGTCTGATCCAACATGAAGTTGAGTGTCTACCAGAAACCATTTAATACCTCCTGAAATGGCATAGCATAAGCTCTGAAAAATAAATTTTTATTTATTGAAAACCGCATGGTGGACTGCAAAAATATTACAACTCATACATTCTACTATAACACATGCAACATATAGAACATACACATATAAGTACAGCATACAGATACTGAGAATGCTTTGAGGTGTGGGGTGTTTTCCTTGGACACATCATGGGAAATCATTAGAGAGGAGCAGCAAGGTACTTTTGGAGAGTCCACTCTGGATCCTCCTCAGATAGTGTGGTTGTCTGAACGAAAAAAAAAAACAACTTTATTTATATAGCACTTTTCATACAAACTTTAGGTTAATGTGCTATACACAGAAAGACAAATTTGTAGACTGATGATAATCAGATACATCAAAAAACGTAATTCATATTATGAATACATGTGCTGCAGAGATCAATATACATATGAAGGTAATATGGCATGAAGAGTATAAATGGGCTCATTACAGACACCTTATCACTTCACCATTTGCAACATTTTTTATTTAGATTGTGTATTACCTCACCAATTTTCAATACATTAATCATAACTGCTACATCAGCTCTGACAAGCAAAATACTGTACACGCCAATCTCTCACCTGTGCTTAGTTCTGCCCTGGTCCTGTAGACTCTCAGACCTACAGATGGTGCGCAGACAGGGCAGGTAGTCAGTGATAACAGCTCGGGTGCTTCCCAATCTGCTGAATGTTCTGCTGGAGAGTATGGCCTTGACGATATCGGTTCGCCCCTCAATAGCACTGAAAAATGGTTTAAAACTCATTTGACATACAGGCTCAACAATCACCACAGAGAATTCCAACTGACTGACTTACACAGGTATGGGCAACCTGTATTGACAAACTACAGTCTAGTGTACTCATTTGAAGAAGACAGACGGAATGAAAATAAATATTCCTTCTAAGCTGAGGCGGACATCCCAGGTTCAGAATGTAAAAGTCCTGCCACATATTTGGTCCAGCCAGTTAACCAGCTGATCCTAATTACCATTCTTCTTGAGATTTATTTTTGCTGTGTTCTTTGTAATGCCAGGCAGCAACTTAATTTCCCCTGGTTGGATAATAAATGTGACTTGACTAGACAGGTAGAGGACCTAATTAGAGAAATCACCTGTATTAAGAGCACAGGCAGTGGGAATACATGGCAGGACTTTTACTTTCCCAAGCTGTTTTGTCCACCTGTGCTGTGACGTAGACACTTTACTGAGCTTGTAGCATTTAAGAGAATTAGAATGCTTTGGAGTGGGACAACTCCTTACCTTGTTTCCCTACGATTAGGCTGGCCCCAGAGGAGGCCTTCTCTGTGGGGAGGTGGAGGTATGGTGAGTTGCTCCAGCACCCGTTTCCACTGGTCTGCTCCCACCTCCTCTCCTAGATGCTGGGCCCTTGCTATGGCCTGCTCCATCTTCACACAGCATCCTCTAAAGCTCCTGCCCTCTACGGCAGCTCTCATTTCAGCTGACCTGTGCCAACACATCTCGTCCTCCTCCTGCTCCTCTCTCGGTTCATCCAGCATGCCGTCTCTTGTCTCTGCTCCAAATCTGACAAATGGCAGGCCAGGTAGGCCGTGCTGTCCGGTTCTCTTCATATGCCTGTCCTGCAGCCAACAATCCATAAAGGACAAGTCATCAAGGAATCCTGTGAGGCCGTCGAAACACTGAGACACCAAACTAGAAGCTTTCTTCTCGGCCATCTGCTCTTCTGACTGGCATATGCGGCGACACTGTCTGACCTTAGACTGATGTGTTGAGACCACATTCTGTTTAAAGTTCAGTTTATACTTCTGTGTTCCTTTCAGAGACAGACAGCGCCTTTTCTTTTGCTTGGAAGCCTCCCTTCCTCCAGGGACTTCATCAAGATCTACAAAAGAAGAGGGTTCCTGGAGGTTCTTAACCTCTGTGTCTTCACATGACCCAGAGTTCAAAATCTTCATGTAGTCTTTAAGGTTGGATGAGATAGTAGTTGGCAGAGGTAAAAGTGACTCCATGTTCAAGTAAAGTAGATTCATTCCTCTTCGCTGGCTTTCTGACAGGACTTCCAGACATCTCCTGTGTTCAGGCATAGTCCAGGAATGCACCTATAGAGAATGCAATAAATCTGTATGATGCAAAAAGTAAGATACAAAAATTGAGCATATACAGAGGCTTGCTCTTCACTAACAATGTAATCTGCCTGACTATATTGAAAGGTTTGCTCACTGAGGTCACTTTGAACATTCTTGCAAGCTCGTGCACTTCCCATGTGTCCAGAACTTCCTGTGATGTCCCAGGAGAGACACCATCACACGCGAACAGATCAGTGGGCTGCTTTAACCTCTCAACAGATTGCTCCTGAACTTGTGACAACTTCTTCACACTTGAAGGACCCTGAGGCGTCACAGCATGGTCCAGCAATGGGGGAGTGGCAAGCCCCCCTCCACTTCTCACCCAAAACTGCAGCTGGAGCAGACACTGCCTAATGTCCCCTCCCTTTACCGCCCACAGGGAGCAGATGTCTCGAGGGTCTGTCCTCACGCTCTCCGCCAAGCACACCAACCGCAGATAGCTGCAAACAACTTCCTGTGTGCAAATAGAATGATGAAAAGCTTATGTAAAATGATTCCACTTCTTTTAATGATCTTTTGAACCTTAGAAGAAATACATCAAGCAATGTGTGGAATTTGTCAGGATTTTGGGTTGTTTTTTATCTTACCACAGGGGGCCTTTTAAAATGTAGCTCTTCCAGGCAGCCATCAAACGTCCCACCAAATAAAGGATCTTTGAGTAATCAACAATCGTTTTTTTTTTTTAACATCAAGAAAGACCATTTCATTATACTGGTATACTGATATTTTACATGTTATATACTAATACTAAGCAACTAAGAGATTCATAAGTGAAAGATGGAGCTTACCAGTGGTAGTTAGGACTACAGGTCTTTTGGTTGTGGCCATAAAGGTCTTGATTGCAGAGAGAAATCCTACATCTTCACTGAAGATAACATCAACCTTCCAACAAGAACAATTTAGGCATTCATTTACTGTGAGTTTCCATGTCAAAATTAACTAAAGCTGCTGTTTAGCTAAAACTGGCTTAATACTGGACTTCTTACCTCCTCAAACAAAATGAGAGACATTAGTGTAGATCTGCCCTTCCTAGTCAGTGAGGGATTGTTGTCTTCTTCATTAATCTCCCGTTTCATTAGAAAGCCTGTCTCTGTATTCTTCTCATTGTTTGGCTCCCCACCATGACCACCTGTAAAAGTAATGCATAAACTTATTCACTCACCGGTCGTTTGTGTGAAAAGATAGTCACTTATAACAAACCATAAACTGGAAAAAATATTCCTTGGTAGCTACCATGTTTAAAGTGACTGTTTTGAGTTCTGTGCTCAGGTTTGTTCCTTTTCTGAAAGAAGTGTGTCAAATCCACAGGGTTCTCTCTCTTATGGGAACGTTTATTACGTGGTGTTGATAGCAGCCTTCGGGTTGATGTGAGCTTGCTGGATAAGTTCATCTTTTCTGCGATTGGGAAAAAATAGGCCATGACACATTCACCTGTATCTGAATCACAAGTCCTGCATCACTAAATGCATACAAAACACTGAGGAACATGCCTATGGAGGTCTGGTGTTCTGTCATTCACGGTAAACTTACGACAAGAGGCTGCAGGTTTAGTTGAGAAGCCAGCAGTGGTATGGGAGGTGAAGTAGGTTGGCTTTGAGGCAACGGCTGTTGAGGAGCCCACCTGATGGGACTGGGTGGCCTCCTTCAGCTGAGTGAGGAGGAGTCGCCCACTGCGCTGAGAGGATGCGTTCACTTCAAACACCTACACAATAACACAAAATAATCAGACACTAACAAGGCATATGCCATAACTACTGTAATATCGTTCATTCTTTTTCTTGCTACATATTAACAAATTAATATGGAGATGCTTTGCATCTGAAAAATTACTGTACTGCTACATTCTCTTTTACCTTAAAGCCCAGCTCCTGGGCACAGGCATACACTGCCGCGGTCTTGCCAATGCCATGTGCGCCACTAATGAGTACAGCATTGCACAGTTCTGTTTTATAATCATCAATAACCACTTCACCTTCAAAATCTCCACTATCCCATGATTCTGGAAAACATTACATAAAATAATTAAACATTAGATATACAGTATGTCACAAAAGTGAGTACACCCCTAACATTTTTGTACATTTTTTAATTATATCTTTTCATGTGAGAAGTCTGAAGATATAACACTTTGATACAATGTAAAGTAGGTGTAAGCTGTACACTGCTTACTTTACATTGTAAAAGTGTTATATCTTCTGCCACACTGCCACATACTGTTTCACAACAGACAGTTAAGCACATTTTCACCTTTACTCTTTTCCCTTCTCATTTCTTCCTTCCGCCTCCTGCACTCTTCCTTATCAGCTCTCAGCTTCCATTCTTTCAACCACCTAAAGCAGACAAAGAGCTATTCAACACAGTAATTTCAAGCACACCCTCATATTATAGTTATTGTCTACTGATACTGAGGCCTCAAGGATAAAGAGTTGGTGTAGTGGCGGGAGTGAATAACCAGCACTGTCCTACACCCTCATCCATGGCTGAGGTGCTGTTGAGCAAGCTGTCCCCATATTGCTACAGGGAGACTCTCCTTATACCAAATATTTCAAAAATTATTCTGGATAAGAGCTAAAGCTAAAGAGCTAAATGACATGTAATGAAGCACAACTGGCATTTAGCATTGAAATAGTTGCTTACTTCTGCAGTCTCTTTACTCCTGCAGCATTTCCTACAACCTCACTGGAGTGTGAAGGCTGGTATTTTTCAGTCCACAAGACATCTTCTCGTGGACATTCTGATGCAGAAAAACAATGCAGAAATCCTGGGTTAGGCACATCAAATTAGTAAATGCTATTGTGATTGCTACTGGATTTTACGGTTTTGTCACCTTTTTCTTTAAACTGTTGTACTGTGTTCTCAGTGTTGCTCCTTGCAATATCTTGCAAACTCAAGGTCACACTAGATGCCAAAGAAGGCCTTGCATTCTCCCTTTGTTGTTGACGCTTTCTTGTCCGACTCAACCTGCTCCGGCACACTTGCCTCCTGGGTGTGTAATCCCATATGACCAGTGGAGGTCCCGTAGGAGAGCCAGGGTCAACGGTTGCATTCTCCCCTGGCCTTTGGTTGGGCCTACGCCGCTTGGGTGATATACCCTGACCTGGTCCCTCAACCCTCCACTTTCTCTTGCCTCTTAAGCGATGGTCTGACATTCCACCAACGTGTGTGTTTTTCTGCAATTCTAAGACAAGTAACAAGCAGAAAAATATCACTGTCCTGGTTGTCATATAGGTTACAGCTGTTCCTTTCTGCAGTCTTTTTCCATGTACCATTTTATAACAAATATACCATATTTTACAGGAAACTACAGAATATCCCAGATCAGTAACACCTGGGTATACATTACGTTCTCAGCGATGAATCATAATTTAATACAGTATGACCAAAAACATGCTTGAAGTACTACACTTACTTACAGAGCCATCCTTTTTAAATAATCTAACAAAATCATTAAGTTGTGTAGTCTTTACGATAATTAGTGTGGTTTCATAGTAACAGTTTCAGGACAGGTGTACCTTGGTTGAGCCATGTTTCCTCATTCCTTGAGTGTTTTTTGGAGAGCACAGTGAACAGTTTTTGGACTGGGAAAAGAGGGTTGGCCACCTTTACTTCCTCTAAAAGCTGCTCAAGGACATCCTCTGGCAGGTCTTCTCTCCATCCTGATGTCTACAACAGAAAGCACCCTATCAGCACATAACTACAGCAGTGTGGTTCATTTTAAACACAGGAGTTCTGTGAATCTATACATACACACACACACACACAACTGTTATTTTGGCACAACACCTGTGGCTTGAGCAATAGATTCCTCCTGACCCTGTGTTTATCCGTCTGTGTAGTGGACAGGGTGATAAGGTCCCAGTTAGACTGATATGACACACTGGAGAAACACACAGGCATTGATCCCCTTAGGTGCCTTAGCAGTGGAGATGTTGGCCAAGAAAGATGCCAAAGCAGATTGTCTGTAAGACATAGACATGATAGTATCAGGCTTTCACATACACACACGCACATACTGTGTTATGGTCAAAGTGGAATCTAACCGTTTGTGTTTTGTAAGACATGTCCCCCAGGCTGAAGTGTCCTCCATGTTGGCAGCTGATGAACACTACCTATACAATCACCAACTAACTTTTTAGCTTTTTCTGGCTGGTGGTTTCTCTGCAGTATTTGTGTGGCTTCAGATTGGGTCTTGTGAGGTAAGTGAATGCCTTGATGGCATGACATGTGAGAATTACTTTGAATGGACTTCCCACCTAACTTAGAAAGGGGGAGATGCTGCTTCTGTTTGTCCAGTCCATGGGCAGGTAACGGGCCAAGATCAGTTGTTTCCACCTCCACATGCTGGCTGGTCTTACCCCAGCTCAGTGTCTGAGAGAGGGGGCTTTCTGCTGAAATGTGCTCTTTGTCTTTTGGCTCTCTTGAAGAATAACTTGGAAGATTCTGAGAGCAATTCTTTCGATGGCTTTTTAATTGGCAATTTAAGAGTGATGGTAGTCCTACTTTTGTAACAGGAACTGTACCTCCATAGTCCTTTTTTGGAGCCTTGTTTACCGTGTCCTCGGAACTGGCTCCAGCGATTACATTTGCTGTCGAAAGAAAGTTGTGCTTCCTGTAACTGACCGCCTCATCACTCTTTCGGCTTCGTGTGACCTTTTGATGTTTAGCTTGTTTCTCAGGTACCACATTGCCTTCTGTCGGTCTAAGGGTCGTGAAAAAGTCCGCTATACTACTAGTTCGGTGCAGATTGGTTTGAGTTTTTCTTTTTGTCGATGACGCCATGGGCAAGAAGGTTCATTTACTTCTCCACAGTTAGATTCGTTTGAAAGTTGCATATTTGTTTATATGCGAGAGCACTATCCGAAATAGTCTTTCGCAGTTTCTGGGGTGTTCACCACCATCTTAGAACAGAGCATTTCAATTCCTTAGCAAACAAAGACCCAATTAATCACTAAGTTGCCTATTCATTTTACTAAAATCACATTACCCGCGACATGTCACAATACACACAGTAATGAACTAGAAATCCCAGATGTTTCCTCATCCAACTTGCTAATCACGCCGCATCCTTACTGTTGCCAGGAACCACCCAGTGCTTCATTGCTATATTGTTAAAAGATGCCCGATTAGCGTTCGCAGAAAAGGCATTCCGATTTGTAATCTACGACATAGACAACAACCTGATCAACTGATACCGAAGTCTTCCTATGTGAAAGTTTCTGCTGATAGTACTACGTTTTAAGCAGCGACCGAAGAAATGCACCCCGCCAAACCAAAATGCCTCGGAAACAATCCACCAATCGGTAGACCAATTGAGTATGTCGTCATCCACGTCAAACCCAGGCACCGCCTCCCCAAAATATCTGGCACCCTGCTGGCACCTCATGTGCCTTATTTCTTCGGCAGGCCACATGAAGTTTTTTTAAACCTTTAAACTATCCATGTTACAATGTACCTCAGACGACTTTTCAAAAAAAGTACTCCGAAAGGCGAATGAAATGATAATTTATTGTTTTTATTTCAAGACAAAAGTTGCATGGGAGTATTTTGTCTGAATGATACTTTCACCTATTATACTACAGGTATACAATTCAAAAAGAGAAAAAAATAAGGTTGCTGCAAATGTTGCACTTTGGCTTGTGTTGAGAACCCATAAGTAACCATTTATTGTTCCACATTCTGCCTCTGCAAAAAGCATTTGTTTCTTTTTTGAGGGATGATTATGGTAAAGACGGTTGAGGATACTGACAAATATGTCAGATTGTTAAACACACCCAAATAAACAACTGCTTCAAATATAAACAAAAGAAAAATGCGCTCTGTTTCGTTTAACGGAATATACAGATCTGTTCAGAAGTATCATTGGGTGGCTAAAAATGGATGATGAAGGTTGACGTAATGCATATGGGTGTCAGTTGATCCTGGAGGTGAGGGAAAGAAAGAAAGAAAGAAAAAAAAACAGCCACATGATGTGTTACCATTTCTGGGATACAGATTTTACAATTTTGTAGCATCTTTAAAACAATGCTTCGCTGAACGTGACTACCTGCAATCATCCCCAGGTTTGTATACCTGTCCCAGGTAGGAATCTTACCAAAAATAACCTTACCAAAATTACACAACAAACAAAGGAGCATAAAGACATTAATTACCTTTATGCCTAACATATTTCCAAATGCATTCATAAGGGGAAAAGGCTTTCAGAAATTCTGAAAAAGTGACCATCCACTGGAATGGGTAGCAAGACAAGTGCTAACATGTGCTAAAATAGACCACTGATCCGACATCAGTTAATGAACACAAATGATCCCAGACTAATAGTATTCCCAACCTACCACAATTCATGTCATCTCGACAGAGCTTTTTCCCCGATTTACTAGGCGAGGACCAACATACTCTAGCCATGATTGTGAGGGGAAAGAGTAAAGCTATCCGATGCTAAAATGGATACTTTTCCTCCACCTCGTAAGTTCATTTCGCATTTCACTATTAATGGCTCATAATTACCAGTCTTAAACAAGTCGATACACTTGCATGTCCTCAGAAACTGAACAAAACAAAACAAAAACAAAAAAAGCGGGGAAAAAAAGGAAACCAGTCTTCCTCTGGCACAGATTCGGTGGTAGGGGGAGGGGTTCGGTTCGGTCAGTCAGACATGGCACTCTTGGTGCGCCGGCCATGTAGCGAGACTCCGGAGGTGAGCGCGTGGCCGTTGCAGACGCCGTGGGTGTCGGCCAGTGCCTCGTCCGTGTCGGGCAGCTCGTCCTTGATCTCGTGCAGGCGCGCCATGGCGCGATCGATGGTAGCGATGGTCACCAGGTTGAAGTCGTGCATGCTGACCAGGTGCAGCAGGAAGTTGCGGCGGAGGTTGCGGCGGATGATGTGCGGCCCACAGTTCTCCACGAACAGCATGATGGCCTGCGGCATCTGGTTGTCGGCTATGAATCTGATGGGAGGAAGTGGGAAATCAGGAATTGGGAATACTTTGCAGAGATAACAAAAACAAATGCTGCATTACTCCATAAATGCCATCTCTTTTTGCTTCCAATGGATCAGGTCCCATTAGCCTTAGTGGGTCAGCATTGGCAAGTTAGAATTATGTGTCTGATGAACACAGTAGGGGATTACCAGCACATGCTGTAATATGCTGTTAGCTTTTTTGAAGTTGACAGCACAGTTTCATGTTTCTGTTACCAGCAAGTATATGCTTATTCATGTAAATGTATTGTAACATATACCCAGACGGGCAAGTAAGTAAACAAACAAGAGCAAACATGTGCTTTACCCATTCTTCATGACGTGGAGATTCCACAGCTTCATCACCTCCTTCTCTCCCTCATTCACGTCTGTAAACTCCTCGATTTGCTGCAAAAGGTCCTCACAGTTACATTCAGAACACTGATTCCCAGGACATAATCAATAGCATAGCCTTCTCATCCTCCTCATCTTTTACACTACGCCAACCCACAGGACATGAGCATGAGTGTCATTCATGTGCAGTGCCATACTTAAAGGCATTGTGTAGAGATCACCTGTAAAAAAGTTAATGCTACATCCACACTAGTCAGTTTTTTTCTGTTTCAGAACTGAAACAATTTGTGTCCCCTACACATCGTTTCTACTTTTGCACGCTGCTGCTTTCAAATGGGTCCATCACTGGCTGCGTTTTTAATCAGTCACGGTTCCAGAGCTCAAAAACGTTGGACTAAGTGTAGAAGACAGGAAGAAACGTGACAACTCTGTTACGTTTCTATTAAGAAACAGACTAAAGTGGACGTAGCCCAAAGTCTTAACGATGTGTCCCTTACTGGGTGGTAAGTCTATTTTATAAGTGGAACCCATCAGTAGTCAGTCACAGAAATGGCAGACAGGGTTTTGTAAAGACACTGATGTAAAGTGGATGGCTCAGGTGCGTATCCTGGATGGCATGAGAGGGAGTCTGACCTTGGACTGACCCTCTGTTGTCCGCCACTACTTTTCACCGTACAAGGTGAGGATCTTTCTATGAAAAATGTCAATACACAAGCCAGTTGTTATCAACACACAAGCCAGTTGGTTATTATTCATCAGGTCACGGAGACAAACACTCACACCCCACCTCAACAAACACTGTTCAAAAGCACTTTAATGAGGCTGGTTATGGGTGGAGGGCAACAGTGTTTTCTCTCTTTGACAGAGGAACAGAAAAAAATCAATGCAGGGTGTCTGCTTAATAGGGTGTGACAGGCATGCCTTCACTAATTTCCCAGTTGCATTTTGTTTGGAGAACTACACTTGGGACTGAGTTTGAGTTCTCCTAGTGTGATTGAAACACCACATTAGAAGTATAACAAAATAAGGCAAAAGAGCAGAGAGGTTCTACTATGGAAACATAGGCTCAGTGTCTCAGCTATTTATGTTAAAGGACTTTACAGTTAAACAGCTGAGTTTCACCATTTTGGTATTCTTTCAGCCAATATCAAGATATGGTGTAAGGGTCTTATTGAATTGAATTACACCAGCAGCATGCTAACTGGCCTAATTCGATTTGGTGATTTATGCTAAAGTAACAGGTGAAGTGTTACAGCCAGATTCCTACTGCCAGAGCCAGAGAGCGGCTAAATGGATTCAGAAATGGTAAAGCTCAACTGTTTAACTCTAAAAGGAGCTGGTAAAAGTTGAATGTTCCTTTAAGGAAACTCTTAATCCTAACTAGCTTCCTGCTGACCATCTTTAAAAAAAAATGGGGAAGGAAAAAAGCTTTGTTAAAGAGTAGACAGTGTTCTATGGTAGTGGAGCATGCACGCACGCACGCATGCACTCTCTTTTTGTTCAGGCAGTATAGATATAAATAGATAAGACCTACAGAGAGGAAAGACTGCACTTATTAGATGTGGTTTCAAAAGATGAGTGAAAATGTAGCCTAAAAGCAGACTATGACCAGAGTTTGGTCAAGAGAAAGTGTAACAGCACTGCCAGCAAGAGTGAGTGGTTGTTCTCTGCCGCTGTGAGCAGTCTCCCTGTACCAAAATGGTACACACACACACCCTTAATTCTCCCCATTTGGTGCTCCATTTTCCATAATGGTACACACACACACAAATTTGTCCCCGTACCATAATGGTCTTCTCTCGGAGCCACTCGGGGTCGCGCTCGTCCTCGCTGTCCACGTCCATCTCCTGGGGCCGCAGCGGCATGCAGCTGTCGCTGTGGAAGTAGAGGCGGTTGTGGCCGCTCACGTAGGTGCGCTGCTGCTCCGGCTCGCCCTCCTCCGACTCCAGGAACTCCGACAGGCTGGGCTTAGTGCGCTTGGGCCTGTGGGCATGCCATGGCAGGAGACGCATGTAAGCGATAGGTGGGAGGGCTATTCAATCTACATTTACATGGACACTTTTCATCCCATTAGACATAAAATAACTAATCTGAATAGAAGTGCACATATAAACACCTCGATCAGAATAAAGTAGTCTGATTGGAAGGGGTGGTAGTAGTTTGTTACTACACAACAAAGTAAAACTCACTTCAGAGGTACCTCCAAAAAGGTGCCTTTACTATTGTCACTCACATCAAAAACAAACAAGCGTGTGTTCTCACCTGCATACCAGGATGTGCGTGACTGCTGTCCTCTTGACTGGACCATTGCGGCTGAAGGCAAAGCCTGGCTGACTGTGGATGTCCTGGGGGTTGCCCACGTACGAGCCGTCGTAGCACTCGTTTATCGACACGTCTATCCGGGCTCCCTTTGGGTGAGGCTGGGTGGCGAGTAAGAGATGACGGTCATCATCAAACATGCAACCGGCACACAGAACAACTGAAGAAAAATACAACTCCTCTTTCTTTACACCAAATCATTGACAATTTCTAGGGTGAGAGCAACACACACACACACACACACACAGTGAGAGGGTATCTCTGGTGTTTTGTTGACAGTAAGTGAGTGGCTCTGGTGTTGTGTGGAAAGTTCTAGAGTGGCTCTGGTGTACGGATAGTTCTAGAGTGGCTCTGGTGTATGGATAGTTCTAGAGTGGCTCTGGTGTTGTGGTGCTCACCACGTAGTTGAAGATGAAGCGGCTGTGGGAGAGCTTGAGGTGTTTGAGGAGGCTGTACAGCTTGCGGCAGTTGAGGGTGCACCAGGGGCAGTGCAGGTCGTCCCGCGCCTCCGTCTGCTGCCGCGTGTTATTGTTGTACAGGAACTGTAAACACATACAACATGCACATACAGACACAGATGAATACAATTCAGACACACACACACACACACACACGCACGCACGCACGCACGCACAATAAAGGGCAATTTTAATCTAGAGTCAACATAAAAAAATACTACTTAAAAACACAAATTTGTCCATGTACCAGCACCATATGGCATATAGCCATCATGACATCCTGAAGTAGATATAGATATTTCATATTTTGTTTTAACTGCTTGGTATCTGGTATTCATGTTATGAGCATATTTTATGATGTATACTACTACATGTATTCATTAATCAGGAGTCAATCCCAGCTTCAGAAAGTAAAAGCTTTGTCGCATACTTGATCCAACCATTTTTTGACCTAGTTGATCCTACTGAACACGCTAATCCTCAGACAGGTCGATGCCAATTACTGAAATCGTCTGAGGTAAGTGAACAGGCAGAGGAAGTACATTTTTTTACTTTCTGAAGCTGATATTTATGCCTGTGTCAGAAATTAAACTGCATTATAAATTAAAACAGCCAGATGAGGAAGTCTTGTTTTAAATCAGCAGCAACTCCTCCCTGTGACTCATTCGGAGCAAACCAGATGCTGAGTGATATCTTGACTGATCCGGTTTTAAAATAAGGCTCTGTGCGGGATAACACAAAAAATTCCTTTATACAAGTTGCTTGAAAAAAACACACTTCTAGTTCTCCCACCATTTATTATTCTTAGGATTTTTCAACGTTCACCTAGATTTTGCCTCCACTACTAGTCATCAGGCTTTCGAAATAGACACATTTCCAACTCTAAAACGACCGGCCTGGTTTGGGCATGGTGATTCACCTTTAGATTTACTGTACCTCTTGTCGTTCGTCCGTTATTGACGTTTTTCTGCAACATTTTGTCCCCATTAAAAATTAATGGTTGAATGTTCAGGCTGATGATGTCACAGTACTCCACTGTAGCAGCCAGAGTGACCTCTGCCCTCAATCTAACCTTCACTGGGTTTTTGAATGATTCAAGGCCACCGCACACCGGTTCCGACAAAGTGCAGAGCACTGCTCTGCCAACATTCCATTCCATTGGTTTCAATACAACCCCGCACACCAGCACCGAACTCTTCCGACACTGCCGTGTCGATACGATTGAGCTCTATTTTTGTCGGAGCCGCTGGCTGTTTATCCATGTTCTATTGTGACGAAATTAACCGTTTCTGTAGGTCCATACAATAAGTAAATGCATAAACACCAATGTTAAGGTTATGATATAATCTGACAACTTCTGATAGATTTATTGTCAAAATTAATCTGAAACCCATATAGACTCGAAAACATAGTGACCGTTGATAATCCTTGGAAGACGGTGATTTGAAAAAGACTACTATGACGTCTGCGGCTATACAGTGCGCCGCCAGTGTGCGGGGGTAACCGAAATTGTCGAATTCCAGAGTGCTCCGCAATGCTGTCGGAACCGGTGTGCGGAGGCCTTAAAACTGAACGGGTAAACCTATAAACTCGGTTGAAACCTCGTCTGCAGTTTTAAATGATCAAAACTGAACTGCTTAACCTACAAACTTGAAAGTTTGTCATGGAGGATTCTATTACCAGCTATGAGATTTGACAGTTTAAAAATGAGGCAGCAAATATTGTGGCAGTTACACCTGGACCAACCGCCATTTTTTGAATTTGGAATGTTAAGGAATAGAACTCTCAAGTGTTATAATACCCATGCCATGGCCAGCATAATGTTCTGTCTTGGGAGTCTATTGCAGCCTGTAGTGCCAATTGGTAAAAACTTTTGAAATTGGGCATACATATCACGAAACTTGGCACATTCATGCACACTTTTAGCATTTTCTGCAGGAGTGCAGTCTAGTTTCCATTGTGGTCCTTAGACCGAGGTGACTGTTTACCTGATAAAATATGCGCAGTTTCTGTCGTGGCTCACACACTGACTGCTCTCTCCTCGTCTGAATGCTGGTGCTGACCGAGTCCTTAACAGCTGACAAACAAACACAAACATGGTCAAATACACATCACTGATTATCATTATTATTATCATTATTAGTCTTAGCCTCTGAACCCAAGTTGCCCCATTGCTACCAGGGCTTGTATTCATAAAACATGTTATGTTAGTGCCAACATGCATTAATGACATCAATAACCAGTCAAAGAGCTTTGTGGTGCAGACAGTACCCATATATGTTTCCACACATCAATTTGGAAAGAGTTAAAACACCTCACACATTTTAGCAATAATGGGCAACCTGGATTTATTAGCTACAACCACAGATATTCTAAGATGACCAGATATGCCACTCTGGTGCATTTCCAACTTAAATGCAATGGGCCTTAAATGGTCGTCTTAGAATATCTGTGCTACAACCTAATTCCAAATCACCTGGTTCCACCTGTGCACTTAATACATGTGGTTTAGCCCCTTCGTTTATTAGAATTTTACCTAAGACTGATACAAAAAAAGATTTCTAGATTTCTAGAAATATGTCAGTCTGAAATAATGGAAACATTATACAAGTTTCACTTTTTGAATGAAAATACTTTTTCATGATATTCTAATTATATGACCAGAGCCTGTAGTTTGAGTTGATGAATGGTAGGTTCTAAAGCCAGGCTGCCCATCACTACACTTAAGCACAACACACACAGGTAGCAAATACATGACTCATGTGGACCCTCTGTAAAGCTTTATGCATCTATGCTTTGTGTCTCTGCCTTGCGGATATGGGCCGGTTGGGCCTGTGATGTCTCTTACCCTGGGGTGTGGATCTGAGCTTGAAGGGCCTGTTCTCTTACCCTGTGGTGCGAATGTGAGTGTGTTGGGTATGTTCTCTTACTCTGCGGTGCATATATGATCAGGTTAGGCCTGTGATGTCTCTTACCCTGGGGTGGTGCTCTAGCATGCTGGGCCTGTTCTCTTACCCTGCTGCGCTGATCTGAGGGTGTTGGGTATGCTCTCTTACCCTGGGGTGCTGATCTGAGGGTGTTGGGTATGCTCTCTTACCCTGCTGCGCTGATCTGAGGGTGTTGGGCCTGTTTTCTTACCCTTGAATGCTGATCTGAGGGTGTTGGATATGTTCTCTTACCCTGGGGTGCTGATCTGAGGGTGTTGGGCCTGTTTTCTTACGCTTGAATGCTGATCTGAGGGTGTTGGGATACGTTCTCTTACCCTGCTGCGCTGATCTGAGGGTGTTTGGATATGTTCTCTTACCCTGCGGTGCAGATCTGAGCGTGTTGGGCCTGCTCTCGGCGGCGCTGGTGTCAGAGTTGCGAGTGGACAGTGGCTTGGCCACGGGCGCAGTGGAGGGGTCGTTGGGGTCGCCTGTCCAGCGCAGGGTGAACTGCAGCGTGGGTCCCTGAGAGAAGGTCTCAAACGGGGGCAACCTCTGCTTGAACCGGTCACCACAGACAACATACAAACAAGCTTGAGATGTTAATGTTTATAGCACACAAAAAGCTCACCAAAGGATTTTACCCATAGTTCCTTTTCCAAATACACATTAATATGTATAGCTGAGGTATCCAATTTCACCCTTTTTACTCAGGCCATAAATATCTTTACGAAATAGCCAGTCCACGCAACTGTCTCTGTGCACTATTTTTGCTTAACATGTGGTGTTTTAGTATTGTGCCTTGCTTTGGGAGAAGTAAAGTGTCTGCAAAGAATCATAAATGCGACATAAACATGACTGACCTTTCCATCTAGGATGGTCTCCCATGTGGCTCTCTTCTTGCTCACGGGGCAGTCCTCCACCTGCTGCATAGACACCTCATACTCCCCATCCAGCAGCTGCAAGCGTCTGCCCGGAGCACAGCAAAGAAAACACATTACTCATTCTAAATGAAACAGCCTTAATATAACACACACACACGGGCGCGTGCACATGCACAGTCAATAGTGCATAGTGCACAACGGCCAATGAAGGGACTCCCCCCCCACCCCACCCCTTCCATTTTTGTTGAATTTTGTTCCAATGTTAACTCAACAGTGTCCTTGCTTCCCTCATCCACACTGGTACATACACAAATACACACAATACAGACACAAACACTGTCCCACTTTTTGGCTATTTTAAGGTAGTCACCATATGGCGAAATGTCATGGGGTTGCGGGACCAGAGGTGCACGGGCCCATCATCCCCACTTGCGACTATATTCCTTCCTCCTTATATTTTTTATTATTTCATTTGAATGGCGGCTTCCTCTCTGGTGTGGTCATACTTTTTTAAGGAGAGTTCTGAAGCCGTGCGTACCTGTTCTTGTCGAAAACGGTCATCTGTGCAACAAACGTCTCGGTGGCCTCGCCATCGTCCCTGTGGGAGGAGTTTCTCTTTTTCCTGCCCGGATGCTCCTCCTTCACATCTACAAGAGGAGTCAGACACGTCACGGCTTTTGAGGACAACACAAGTATTCCTCCTAAACCATTTGGTAAGGAACATTAGGTTTACATTACTTGGAACATTTGTCTCGTTTGCTGATCGAAGCATTTTAAGCCAGGGGGCCTAACCTCAAAGTGCAACAAGAGCAATAATAAGGTATAATAAGACATGTGTTTAGCAACCAATGGGCCTTACAACATTCTGCATCAACCATGTGGCATGACTGGGCCATATTTCATTTCTATTCACTCGGAGCTCACTGGGTAATAGTGTTGCAAGCTGATGGGGCAAGCGACACATTTCTGGCCACAAAAAAAAAGCATGTGAAGGAACGTACTGATACAAGGGACACTCGGGCGTGTGCAAATACACTGATACACCCACGGCATCGTGCTGACCCATACTTGCTTGTCTTCAGAAACTTGCTCAAGTAATCTTGTAATGAAATATTTCGCCAAGTTATTAAATTAGCTTTCAATCATTTGTTGCAGACGCTGCACACTGTCGTTGCAAATGCAAGCTTGCCAGTTATTCTTCATTGCAGCTTTGTCCAAGTAAACATGCTTCCTATTCTGGGTTTAAATATAGCAGTGCATACTAACTCAAGTCCTAGCCTGAGACCGGACCAGTCTTCTAATGACATGAACGGCAGTAAGAGAACAATGATAGAACCAAGTCAGAACACTGCCCATTCATCCTCTTTCCCTGGCGTGCTAGTTCGTATGGTTAAGCCCAGGGCACAGGCCACACGCAGTGCAGGTAGCTTAGGCATACTTTTCTCAGTTGGGTCGATGAACATCGAGAGTATTGGTGAGAGGCTTGGCCTCTTGGCTTCTACAAGCTTCAGAAAAAGCATAGCTCATAGCTACAACCTGAGAACAGGCACAGCATACAGGAAAATTCCAGAGTGTCATACGAAATATGTTCATCAACAAACCTTTTTTTTCATGACTAAGACAAGGGAATGGCAAGACTGCAACAGTGTTCTAAAACACTGACTAAAGCAAAATTGTCATGCATTTTCATGGACAAAAAAAAGACAATATAAAAATGCTTTGCATAAAAACTTAGATAAAATCTATCTTCATGTTTGTCCTCAAGCTGATATGCCTTGAAAATGTTACCAAGAACAGTTACATTCAATGCTTTCTCCGGCAGAGATTCTTTGGTTACACTAAATGAGTCTGCAGCAGCTCAAGTTGATATATCAATGTCATGACACTGATAATAAAAATCTAATGTCTAATTGTATCTGATGGGAAGGTGCGCAGATTTAAATTATCAAGAGAATATCACCACAAGCCCTCAACAGAATGACAAGGCTAACCATTATCACATTGCAGTAAGTTGACTTTAAAGTTTTGTTTATAAGCTAATATTTATTTTAGGGAGCTATACTGGAAATTAACCAGATAGTTATGGTGTTATGGCAGACCTGTTATGCAGGCTGTTATTTATAGCCACACTGGGCAAATATCAAGTTGTGAAAGAGATGAAAACGAGTGGGAATGTATGACGTGTCAGACTGAACCAGTTCTAGCATCTACGCAACACAGCCTAGAAAACTGGGTGATCAAACCACAATAATACCAGTTTGGCTAACAAAACTGGTATAGGCTATTAATGCCCAATTATGTCAAATTTATTATGATTTTATGACTATGACAAAAACTAATGAGGGCACTTGACACAAGACTAAGACTAAATTAAAAAAAGGGTCACACAATTAACACTAGTGTGTCAAGCCTAAAGGAAAGGTTTTCAACCAAAGTTGCATTCTTAGTTATGGGAGTTCAGTTTTGTGCATGCTCTGTCCAAAAACAGCAAAACTGTTAGTATGACTTCTAAATTCATATAAATGTTCACACCTATTTTCATCAAGAATAGTCCAACTGAACTGCCCACCTGAAGTAAATGTGCTGTAGAGCCAACATCCAAATATCTAGTTAAATAGCACAAGACCTCTTTCTGTGCACAAACCGACAGCAAAACACAACCCAAAAAACAAACTTCCTTGCAAACTAACCCATGTTCTCATCAGTCTCTCCGTTTGCCAGGCTGTTGGGGTCCCTCTTGCCCGCCCTGGACACCCTGAAGAGGAGGGAGTAGGACTTGACCATGTGGCTGTTGCTGGGCTCAAACTCGTTGCTGGAGACCAGTAGGGAGGGGAAGGCACCCGGCTTAGTTTGGCTGAGATCGGGGTTCAAAGGCACCTGCTTCTTACCCGTAGGCACTTGCTTCACTGGGCAACTGACATCCTGACAGAGCAGAAAAGAGCCATGTGAAAGAACAGCAGTGAGACGTTAGGATAACAGCAGTGAGACAGATGCACATAAACCTTAAAAGAACAAAAACAGCAGTGACATTTAAAGAAGGCTGCGATTTAAGGCTTAGCCCGACAGAGCAGAGCAGTCCATGAACAACAGTAAGAAGACCCATTAGGAGACCTGGCAGTGATGGGCAACTTGGATTCAAAGGGTTAATATGCATCATTGACATTAAAACCAATCAAGGAGCTTTCTGGCGCAGACAGCATTCCTTGTTTGTTTGTTAGACACAAGGAATGATTCTGACACTGATTCTGATTGAGTTAAAAGAGAGACACTGGATCACACCATTTTAGCAGTGATTGGTAATGCCTTGTACACATTACAGACATCACACGAGTTTAGCCATGATTTAAAGAGTGCCGACACCTCTGCAAACTCTCAAGTGTTTACACCACACGTCTGGTACTTCTGTAATCAGGAGTCTCGCGCTTGTGCGTAGGGCTGATCTGCAACCTTGGTGTACACACCACAAAAGTAGGGCCTTAGATTACATGTTGACGTCACCAACTATGTATTATCACGTGTGCACCAGGAGGAGATATTACAAAATTCACCAGTGCGAAACTTATTGTTGACATGGATGTCCGACAGCAAGCCCGGCAAGTGGCCGAGAACAGATAGGAAAAGAAGAAAAGGATTTCGCCTTTGCCCTTGTCTTAATAAGCTGTGAGAATTGTGTATGCAGGGTGGACACCCTAGTCTTTACCTCGCTGACTGTGAATCAATTCAGATAGGAACATAAATGCACTGTGAAATGAACTTCAACTACCCAAAATCCAGATCAGCACTAATATCTTTGTTTATCACAGTTACTACAACACATATGATGCCAAATACTGAAAGCTGTTCCTGCTCCGTTTAGTACGTGAACTTGGTCATGAACCCTGCCTCTGATATTTGGCATGCTAGATATTCCTCGGCAACTGCCTTTGCAATTGCCATTAATTACGCCTGAGAGTAATTCACACCTGATGACTTGTTCTCGCAGATTAACTGCTGATTGACCTACAAGCCCAACTCTCCAATCCAAGAGCTGGGCTAATTAAAATCTGGTAATGTGGTTAACGTGTGGAAGAAATATGTAGTACTGGACTGTTACTTCTCAAGCCAGGTTGCCCATCACTGATACCTGGTGCACATATAAATAGTGATTTGAAAAGAGAAAAAAAACAGCACTAAAATGAAAAAGTGGGAAAACAATACTTCAAAAGATCAAAAAAGAGAGAGAAAGACAGTAGTACCTTGCGTTTTTTATGGCAGACTTTGACTAGTAGCACCTCCAACGACACCGAATTCTGCTCGTTTTCTGAGTTTTGGCATGGCTTGTCTGCAACACACCAAATACTATACATTAGCATCCGACACATCTGTATGTAATGTGTGCATTAATTATGCAAATTACAGTGGAAACCAACAGCTGTGTTGAAGCCAAATACCTCGTTAGTACTTACCATTCTTATGAAAGAATCCAGTGAATGTGAGCTGTAGGTGCGATGCCAAGCTGAGGAAATGACCAAAGGAGTGACATCATAAACAGCAAGACTCATACACTCATCACCTGGTCCTTTACAGGTGAATTACAGAAAACAGGTGTTTTTGGTCAAATCCAACTTAAACTCTACTCTCTTATGAACGCACTGGTGGATTTTAAAGCTCTTATGTCACCCATCAGTTAAAGATCTGAAAAAGTACACCATTTTAATAAGGAGATGTGAACCACATGTGTCTGCATGTAAGGACTCTGGATGTCATCACTGGCCAAAGTAACTAGAGGCACTCTTTAGTCACTGCTGGTTAACAATGAACATGTGCTTTTACATGTTGTGTGTTTGAACGTAAATGCACTTTAGTCACAGCAGTGCAGTTTTGCTGTAGGTGTAAGTGACTGTACAATGATAAAAACTATTCCCCCACTCATTTACCCACATAAACCCAATTACATATAGCTATCTGAGAGGTGCTTGGCTGTCTGCCTTTTTTCTTTTTGATATGGCACTGCCATTTCAATCCTGTGTATGAACTGTACATATGGTTTTGACAATAAAACTGATTTGACCTGACTGAACTCTGTATACAGCGAGAGCCCTGTAGCTGCCTGAAATCTCAACTCTGCGTGGGTTGTGTTCTGAGTGGGTTGAACACATGGACTGTGGCTTTGCACTCTCTCAGGAATTCCTCTGATCCATGTTCGAATGGATATAGTGACATGTGGGATGCTGATAAGAGACACTATGTTAATTCATATATGTGCTTTGTACTTTATTTGTCAACAGGTACTTACTTGTGTGAATCCTGCTCTCCTTTCATGGCCTGTACCCTGGGTAGCATGTCATCTACTTTAAAGGTTTTTCTACACAACACCATAAAATAGAATAGCAGTAAGTTATGTGTGTTGCACCTTTTTGGCCAAAAACACGTCTCGCAATAAATAGAATGAAGCAATTTCTGAAAACATGGTGAAATCCTTCCATACCTCCTTGCATTTGTTCTGGAGTTTCTGTGGGACATGAATGTGAGTGTCCTATGTAGAAGTATAGGCTGCATGGGGCAAAAAGAAAAAAAAAACAAATTGGCTTCAAAGTGTAGCAGTGGTTTGACCATTCAATAATCAGCACAAAGTAAATGCTAATTACCACGACACACAATGCGCCGTCTGACAGTGGGAGGGACTAAAATGACACGCGTCAAACGATGCTACTGACCACAAATAATTACAATGACAAGCAGTGATTTGTATCTGCATAACTGCAGAGGTTCGCGCAATCCATTTTTACTGTTCCGAATATTGCAAAGAAATGTTTGTTCATTTTTAATGGACCAATATACACACTTACCGCGATCAGATTTCTTGTCCGCAGGAATCTGTATATTTGAGTTGGCTCTTCAAGAACACAAGGAGAAGGGTTTGTTTGTCAGTACATGTTTTTGTTACATAGTAAAAACAAACCAGCGGCTGAACTGGCTTTAACCAACTTAAACCTAAAGCGAGTTCCTTTTCGGACAGTCATTATGCAAATTAGCAAACTACTGTTCTGCCAAAAAACAAACGTTAATGTGAGTATGGGCTATGTGATTTGGCACGTGTGTGCATAACGTGCAATGAATTGAGGGGTAAGAGCCCCGGCGCACAACAGCAAATATTAAACTCAAAATGCACTGACAGTTGATGCTGAACACTCACTTTCAAAGGCCTGCAAGAACAACTCATGGTCGGCTTGAATCTGTTCCATCTTGGGCTTCTTCGCCGCGTTCATCACGGCCGCAGAAGACGGGTACATAACGCCGTTTGTTTTACAGTTTGCAGAGTTGTTCATAACTTGACCCGAATACTTTTGAGGAGCCATCCGATGATATAAAACAACTTACAACACGTACCTGCCTATCACAAAAGTCCTTTCAAAACAAAGGACACAAATAACGTTAAGGGTTTAATATCCACTGAGCTCTTTGTAACGGGCTAGCGGGCTAGCACGATTGGGCTCGGGAAAAAACAGATGCCCACTACTTTCACAGAGCTACCTTAATAAATAACAGCTATTGGTAATAGCTAATTTATCATCATACTAAACAAATTCCATAGCTAGGTTAGTCTGCCAGTTACCTATCGACAAGCTAGCGGGCTAGCTAGCTAAATATTCTGCTAAACATCAGCTTGCCGATGGCTTGCTAACGAAGTGTAGCGGGCTTCAAGAGTGAGGCTTGAAAGCGGTGGTTGGTTGTTGCGGGCGAGCCGTCAAATCATTCCTACCTCCAAAGGAAACATTCCCAAAATGTTATATGGGCTGTCAGATTGAACTAAAGTTCGTCATTTTTAGTAAAAGAAAAATGTTAGTAATAATACATAAGAGATTCCCAAATAAACTATTGTGAAAGAACACCGATGGACTTTCTCTGTCTGAGCATTTTGGCATCCGCCCATCCTCTAAAACTATCCAATAGAAAATGCCATCTGACCATTCCATGTTGTTATTGGCTCAATTTATTTAGGGTGATGTGAAAGTAGGTTTGGTAGAGGACGCAATTTGCCGCCAATAATGTTTTGGTCCATATGTTTATGATCCGTCCAGCGTCTAGAATGTGGGACGCTGTTTCTGACAAGCATGGGGTGCATTTTCGAAAAATATATTTATGAATCAGGATGAAACAGTCATGAAGCTTTAGGTGCATGGCACATATTTTCTCTCTGACAAAAAAATAATAAATAAACCAAAAAATATTTACACCCCATGGCTTAATTGCTGCCATGTTGTTTTTACATATAATATAATATAATATTTCATCACACCAGGGGGTCATTTGGAACAATTCTGTGATTAAAGTGATATTACAGAAGGCATTTTTGGCCAGTGCAATGTCAGAGCCCGTCCAACGTTCTCTGCTCCCCTTGGAAGGTTTCAAGACGGAACGTTAGTAGTGGGACACCGGAAAAAGAATCACAACTTTCACACGCGTGTTTCTAAGATGAACGTAGTTGATAGAGCCGGTGTGTAAGCAATGCATATTTAGGGAGATAAAGCAGTTAATCAAACATACAATAGTTGAGTATTTATTGATTTATCTTTATATTGAAAACGTTGGTGTGGAAGAATGGCTGAAGTAGTACAGCGGCGAATAGAGGAGAGGATTCCTGAGCTCGAGCAGCTTGAACGAGTTGGACTGTTCACCAAGAAGGAGATCAGGTAAGCGTGGAAAGTGTTGACTGTCATTTAATATCAGCATTTTATCGATAAGATTGATTGCGGGTAAAACGGCTAGGCTGTCCAACATTAGGACACTATAGCTTGCTGCTTAGCCTTGGCTGGCTTAATGTCTCGAGCTGTGTTCACTTTTTTCCACACATGAGCTAGTTGTGAATGTAAATGCTATCTAACAGATAAACCATTTTTTTTACTACAGGTCTATCCTAAAGAGGACCACTGCTCTGGAGTACAAACTGCACAGAAGGGACATTGCTAAAGATGACTTCATAGCATACATACAGGTGTGATTTCATATAGATCGAAATACCCACACCCCGGGATAACTTCTGAAATGTGGATGCGTTTGGTTTCAGGCTTAAGATTTTTGAATTTAGTAATTTACAAGACGTTTGTGCATTAAAAATGTAACTAGTAGAAGTGTGCATTCTTTATTAAGTCATTCAGTTCGTTATAATTCTGTCACTTTGGATGTCACTGAATGATCAATGTTGATATACCAGTCACCTTGTCTCATTTATGTTTCATTGTCTTTTCAGTATGAGATCAACGTGCTGGAACTTATTAAAAAGAGACGTACAGTAAGTATTCCATGACACCGTAGACCTCTCTCATACCTTATCTTGTAGACACTGCTATGATGCGCACTTTGCTCAATGTAGTTTGCCTGTGAAAGCACTTGCCTGATCTTTAATGTGTCTTTCCAGAATCTGGGATACTTCTTCAAGAGGGAAGAAATTGAGTTTGTCATTATTCAAAGAGTTATCAACACATTCCGGAGATCGACATCCAAGTGGCAGGTAAGAACTTTCGTTATAGGTCGACCAAGGCCAGATGCCTTCCCAATCACACCGACTAGACGGTGTGTTTACTTCTTTCTGTATCTTTTTTCTTTATTTATTGTATAAACACAACATTGACTTTAACTATTAATTTTGATTATTTTTACTTGTATAACGGTGTCAACATCTTGAGTCTTAAAACCTTAAGAATAGATAATGTAAAGTGTTTTTTTTTCAGTCATGGAGATGCATTGTAACACTAAATGGAGCTCTGCATTTGGATGTTTGGCTTTGGCTTACTTGAGATTATTTCTATTCACATAGTTGTGGTAAAGTTGTAGAGAGCAGTTTGTCTGTGTACTGGGCAATGTCTTCAAGTAACAGTGTAGGAGTATATGAATGATTTCTTTGTTTTGTTTAGTCATGCAAGCAGTGCAGCCTAAAACATGTTCTCAAATGTTTACAGACATTTTTCTAAAAAGTTGAGTTTAATATGGGTAAAGAAAGGACGGTACTGTTTTTCTTTTTTAGGAAGATATCCAGTTGTGGCTGTCCCATGTTGCCTTCTGTAAGAAATGGGTAAGTGAAATTTTGTGTAAAACCTTTATGGTGTGCATGACATGATTAAAGCAGTATTGATGGTCCTGAACATAATATGCACTTGTTGGATCCTGTCATTAGGCCACACAGGGCGAACTGAGCAAAGTCTTCTCTTCTATGCTTGCTGTCCATCCAGACAAACCAGGTACTTCTTATGTGATGTTATTTTGTTTTCGTTTTTTCAAGTATGTTTCAAAGGTTGCACTTAGATTACATGCATAAATCTAAAGCTGACTTTATTGGCAGCAACATTGCAAGCATTTTGTCAATCATTTTATTTGTAATTGTGCCATATGAAGTAACTGACAAACTTTTACACTGGTCAGAAAGGTGGACGTGCTCAACTTCAACTAATAAAGTCTTTGGGTACATGAAAAGAACAATAACTAAATCAAGGAAAAACATACTCTCAAGTAATATTTCTTTCGTTTTATGAGACTGATGGCATGTCCAAGGTGGACACGTTTCGGCAAGAAACTGTCTTCAGAGTCTTGTAGAGGATGGCAATAGGTCCTGGAAATGCGTCCGTCTTGGACATGCTATCAGTGTGTTTTTCCTTGATTTAAACTTGCACTGTAGATGCACTGGTCACAGCGGCAGCAAGTCTGAGTAGCTCCTGTTTGAATAATGTTTAAGTCTTTTTTTCTGTATTTTAATACCACTGATGACTGTAAGTGTGAGTGTTTATAAGGTAGGCTACCAGGGCAGTTGAATTTCCATCCACAATAAATTAAGATCGATCTATCTGTCTCTTTATCGATCAATCGATCGCTCAACTAGTGTGTCAGCGTCAAACCAGTATTAGTATGGTCAGACTGCAATTCAGTGCCTTCTCTGACCCATTCTTACTCCTCCCTTTTACAGCTCTGTGGATCATGGCAGCCAAATGTGAGCTTGAAGACAGAAACTCGTCGGAGAGCGCCCGCCACCTGTTCCTTAGAGCCCTGCGTTTCCACCCTGACAGCAAGAAGGTCTACCAGGAGGTAAGAAGAATATCCTTGGAGATGAGTGGCATAGTGGCTTATAGGATATTCTTTTAGACGTGAACGTTCTAGGGAAAGTCATGCCTTAAAGTACAGTACAATGTTATGTTCCTAGTTGTGTTCATAAGTCTACTGTTTATCTGACTCTTCACTAACTATTAACTATTTACCTATTCAAACTGACCATTCAGATGACTAGCTTCAGAATAAGCATGTCAACAATAGTATGTGTACAGAAACAAGATAAAAATAAATTAAGATTCTCTGTCCTGTGTCTTGTATATACACAATAAATGGCATGATCTTTTTGTAACTGTTACATGTCATAGCCCCTCTTACCTCCTAAAATGTACCTTGGACAATTAAAAGCACAAGTGGACAGCCTTGCCATTTACGCTCCTGTGTGTTGCGTGTCTCCAGGGTGTTCGTCTGACCACCTATACTCTCAGTTCTGTCACTGTCTACAGTGTTACTGCTCCAAATGATGTGGTCAAAAGTGTTCCTGTCCATCTCAGTTAGTGGTTTCAATGATGGGGATGCCATTACATGTTGGTGGTTGCATACGCTGATGTGCATTGACTGCTTGTGATTCAATCTCCAAAGACGGATTTTAAAACCAAATGTAAAGCAAAATCATATTATTGGTTCAGCATATTAAATCATAATGAAGCACAATTGTATTGTGGCCTAGTTTAATTTCTGATGCATTAAAAAACATTACAAATAGAAATAAAAAAGTCTTAACAAATTATTTTTGTAATGGCTGGTGTAGTTTGGTTGGTGTAGTGGTGTTGCTGTGTTTGTGTGTGTGCAGTACTTCTGCATGGAGCTGATGCATGCTGTGTTGAGTCGGGATTGGTGTAGTTTAGGAATTTATTCTAGTCTACAGCCCCTTCCGTGGCATAGGTCATCAACAAGTGCTCTGCATGCAGTTCTGTCTTGGCAATTCTAGTATCGTCTAGAGTTGTATGTAAATATTATGTTTTAGTTTAGATTTACTTACATTTACTGAGTTCTTTTTTACAATGTAGTGGTGTAGTTTGGTTGGTGTAGTGATGTAGTCTGGTTGGTGTAGTGGTGTAGTTTGGTTGGTTGATTGTGGTGTGTGTGTGTGTGTGTGTGTGTGTGTGTGTGTGTGTGTGTGTGTGTGTGTGTGTGTGTGTGTGTGTGTGTGTGCGCAGTACTTCCGCATGGAGCTGATGCACGCTGAGAAGCTGAGGAAGCAGCAGGCGGAGTTGGAGAAGGCCAAGATCGATGTGGTGAGTCCAGAACACACACAACACCCCCATGAGGGGCTCGCATTACTATTCCACACCTCAGCTAATGATGCATGTATTCAAGGACAAATAACTGAACTATGTATTTAAATGTACAACTCATTAAAGGTTTACTTAAGTTCAAGCCCTATGATTGGTGATTATATAAATATATTACATATTTATTTATGTATATTTCCATCAGAGGTTTACACTCTCTCAGCACAGTTACTGTCATTACTGATCTATTTTGCCCTGCCAAAATTACATTGCCTTAAATCATACAGGTTGTTAATGTTAGACTTCAGCAAGATCCGGTCCCCGTGAGAACAGAATGATTAGCCCTACACTTATTGCTATCCCATGACCCTGTCAGCATAATGTGAAGTTGATGGTTGATCCTGCTCTCTCTTTTTTCCCTCTTTTTTCTATCTCTCTCTCTGTCTCTCTCTCTGTCTCTCTTTCTCTGTCTCTCTTTCTCTGTCTCTCTCTTTCTGTCTCTCTTTCTCTGTCTCTCATTTCCCACAGGGGGAATACGAGTTTTCCAAAGAGATTCTCAGTGGCAAGCTGGCAGAGGTGGTGTACAGAGATGCCACACAGAAGATCAAAGGTGTCTTTCTTGTCTCTTCTTTTGCTGTTTTAAAGAAATTTGCGCCCATACACGTATAGGATCAATAAATATTCATGTACAGACGGGAGTATTCTCAGACGGGTCTGACACAATGTTGTTGCTGGGACCATGTGCATACCCCAGCTTGAGAGGCAAGGAGAGAAGGCAACTGCACAGTGATTCGCTTGAACATATTATATGTTGATTTTAGCCATGTGTGTTGTTATTTAGGTGGGTCAGATACAGCAACAGTTGCTCTTTTATTAAATTAGCATAGTGATAGTCTTTGTTGTACTTGTACGAACTACTAGCGGCATTAAAAACAACAGCCTCAAGTTCAGAATGACAGAAGGTAGAAACAACTGCATTACACCCACCATATGTTGCAGGCAAATTATACAACAAATTCTCCCACAACAACCGTTTTGTAAAGGTTTGAAGTTGTGAGATGTGCACGTGGGAGGGTGGCAGTGGCTCTCAAAAAGCTGTGGTTTGCTTGTCCACACAACACCGTAAAGGCGCCATTGTCAGGCTTTGTCACTCTGGAACCCGTTCTTAATAAACATAGTTTCAGGGCACCCAGAATGCCAGCACCGTGTGGACAAAAGGCCAAAAAAGATAAAATACTTTACAGCATAATGGCCTGTCCACACAGAAACGTTTTTAGGTCAAAACTGTATAGGCTGAAGAGGTGGGGTGTTTGTCTGTAGTGCGGCTGGTACTGATCCTAATGTGTGTTTCTCCCCACAGGAGCTGAGTTCATGCTGTCCCTCCTGCAGATCGCGTCCATATTCGATTTCACCAAGGACCTACAGGACTCCATTCTGCAAGAGTAAGACCTAACTTACACCCCTGCAAATGCTCTTTAATCAGCATGTGTCTTTCATCCAGTTTCAGAATCAATTAAAATTTGAAAGATCAACAAGACATGTTAAATCAAAATTAGGTTGGAATGCCAGTTTGATAAATTTGGTGGTAAAAACTAGCATCCAACCTCTCTGGTCCTTTCCTTTTTTTCAGTATACTTACTGTTCATTCAGGCCGCCCAAACAGTCGCTTTTGTTGGTCATGTCACCTATGACGTGAAACATCATAAGTGACATGTAACATCATTCAATTAAACAGATGTCAGTAAATCTCAAATCATCATAACTCTTTGCCAAATTTGCTCCATAAAGATTAAATGACTTCCACTGCTGTGGCAGCTCAAATCACTCCCACTCCGAATGCACAGTTATAAAAAAGATCCTTGTGTTGTCAGTAATCTGAATTTCCCCACTCAGTCTTTTTGTATTTCCATATCGTTGCATTCACTCTACAAAGTAATGTCAAATAAGGGTATTGTAATCATTTGAATGCTTGACGAGGCCTGCTGACTGTGATAAATGATGCTGTTGCTGCAGGTTGCAGAGCCAGCACACGGACGACTCGGTCACCTGGGACTTCATGGCCAAACGCGAGCTGGAGGTGACTGTGACACCGGAGCTCCAGACGGCCAAAGGCAAAGCATCCGACGCCGACCGCAAGGAGGAGCGTTGCTGCGCCGTCTACGAAGAGGGCGTCAAGAACCTCAACACCGGTAATCAAACACCACACCCACCACACCTACCCACCTTACATTTACACATAGGTTGACGGCATAGATTGAGAAAGTAAAAAGTCCTGCCCTATATCCCTTCTGCCTGTGATCTTAATACAAGTGTTCACCTACTTGGCTGAAGAGTTGAGCTAACTAGGATAAGCTGGTTCAGTGAGTTGGCTGGAACAAATATGTGGCAGTACTTTTACTTTGTGAACTTGGCCACAAACAAGCTCAGGATTCTCGTAGTGAAATGTCACTTAGTGGATATTGTGAATTTGTGATGTCTCTTTTTTTAGGTTTAGAAGTCTTTTTAAAAGAAGAACTTTACTTCTTGTTGAGTAGCTATTGTAAGGCTGCTTGATTATGAAAAAAAGAATAATCAGGATTTTTTTTCTCAACATTAAAGTTAGCTATTTAACACAATTATTCATTGACTTTGGAAACATGGTGGTCTTATTTAACCTTAAAGACTTTTAAACAGAAAACTTCCTTGGACTTTGATATTTCCCACAATTGAATTTTCTTTTGTATTGTGTGCATGTGTTATTCTGAAAACAACCCAGAATGAAAGCATTATAGTTTAAGCCCCTTCACAAAATGGAATGTGACAAAATAATTGTCTGAGCCTGATTATGTTTGTTTCTTAGATTGTTGGGAGCAATAATTGTAATCATGACTAAAATTTGATTAATTGAGCAGCCCTAAGCTATTGCCTCAACTGGTGTTTGTTTTAAGTCTCTCGCCATTTAAAAAAAACTTACAAGAATGTTCACTGCCTCATAAATGACTTACTCTGATTGATTACTGATATAGCCATATATTTTACACTCAGATTTTTAGATAAGTAATATAAATAACATAAGTTTCCCTTTGTAGAAATGTACTATGAATCTTGTGCGTGGTTTACCGTTACATGCTTTACTTGCAAGTGTCAGATAAAATATATACACATTTTGTACAATTCTTCTATCATCTGGGTCATATGGGTCTTTTTTTTCTCTTTCCTGGCTGCAGAGGCCATGTGGACGTGCTACATAAACTTCTGCTTGGACAGGTACAGGAGGAAAACCAACGTCCAGGAGCTGAAGGACAAGGTAGTCGATTTTCCAAGAAGTATTTTCCAGCAGAGTACAGTGCAAAGTATCAATTATAAGGCTCTACAGACAGCAGGGCTGTGGATCCGATGTGTCCTGATTTGTAGTAGATTCGATCCAGGTTTGGTGTAGTTCCTCTGTGAACAAACTAAAGGCAAGGTGTTAGAGGGCAAGGGCCTCCTGAAAAGGGATGTGTCTATAATCCTGTGTGTGTTTGTTTGTTTATTTACCTGCAGAGGAGACCGAGGTTACTGAAGGCAATGGAAGGAGCTCACCAGGCATGGCTGCTGCCAGAGACCTTCTACAAAACCTGGGTATGTGAGGACACACTTTCACCGGACTTAAACATGTATGCACACTGAGATTAGTACTCTGACCTTCTGTAAGGTCTGCTGCAGCAGATGTATTATTTGGGTCTGTAGAATCAGCATTCACAAATGCCCAGAGGTGGAGATCCTGGCCTCACTTGACAAATATTATTTTACCCATCAGCTGATGATTTGTGTGCTCATAAGGATCTGTTGGTTCAGATAATGGTTAAATTAAATATGTGACTGGGATTTTACTGTATGAATCGGAGATCTCCACCACTATAAATGTAAAGTATTGATAAAAAGTGTAATCTTTAATTCTAATGTAATTGTAATGAGAACTGTCTCCCTAAAACTTAAAAAAAAAAAGGCAGACATAAGCAAAAACCCACACTTGTATTTAGTGTCAATTAGTTTTGTCTTGTGTAAATCCAGGAAGTGTAGACTGTAAACCTGTGGGTGCAAATGATGTAATGTGAAGATCAGACCTACATGTCTAAGTTTTCCCCTTTCTCTTTTCTCTGTGGTCAAGCTTGAAGCCTCAATGTCGTCAGGCAACGAAGAAGCCACCACCCAGATCGCCATGGCAGCCACCCAGCGCTTCAGCCAATCGGCAGAGATGTGGAGCCTGGCCCTGCAGACATTGGTGAAGCTGGGCAGAGTGGAGGCGGGCGGTCTATTCCAGGAAGCGCTCGCTCACGTGAATCCCAAGGTGGCTGCTGCTTTCTGCCTGCACCGCTGCCCGTTTTTTAAAAGTGGGACAATCTCCCTGAAACCGCAGGCCTGCCCTAATTAAGCTTCCCTCCCCTGACGTATTAATTCCTCTTAATGAGCACTCCTCCCTGACAGTGAGGAAAGATGTGTGGTAGTGGTGGTGGTGGTGGTAGTAACGAAGGGGGAAAGATAGGAAATTGAGGAATCCAAAGCTATGCATTCCCTATACTGCTCTAAATTACTGAAGCCGAAATCACTCACTATATAGTGCACTGTGTTGGGAATAGAACAATGTAAGTCACATCCTATGTAGTGAACTAAGTAGTGAACAAGTGATTATTTTGGACACACACATGTCAATCTTATTATTTTATTATATTTTATAAGATGTAATGCATGCAATAGCCGCTTATCAAGGCATTTGATTTAGCTGTGGCTTCCTAGTGGCTGTGTCAGCAGACATCAGGCAAGACCATCCAGCTGTGTTCAGTGCAGGGAAGGGAAGGGATAGTGCACAATTATGGCCTCCACACTCATTGTTTGGTGAGTTCCTTTTGCAAGGCCACTCACGATTAGAGGCAGTGTGCGCTGGATTAGGAGCCAGCAGTTACCGAGCATTATGTAAGTCACAAAGGAGCCATTTAAGCCGGTGCATGGGAAAACACACACACACACACACACACTAACTATACACACATGCACAGACTGAGTAAAGAATTCAACAGGAAAGGGGGCAGGACATAGTGGTTTTCTGGAGGCTTGAAGGAATTGCA
This sequence comes from Setipinna tenuifilis, assembly GCA_030347295.1. NCBI lineage: Eukaryota > Metazoa > Chordata > Actinopteri > Clupeiformes > Engraulidae > Setipinna > Setipinna tenuifilis. The sequence goes on from CM059281.1 coordinate 5,048,833, forward strand.
AGAAGTCAGAACAATGCTATAAGCTGGTCTCACAAAAGTTTCTGTTTATCTTCCTCTCTCTCTCTCTCTCTCTCTCTCTCTCCCTCTCTTATGGCTTCAGGAGAGCCTGCCTTTGTGGCTACAGTGGATTCGGTGGAGCGAGTCCAGTCAGAGTGTGGAGGACACTGAGGCCCTGTTTAAGGTAAGGCCTGCCCGACTGCGTACACCACACCACGGCACATACAAGGAACTAGAGGATGTGAGGGAAGGCACCTGCAACAAGTCGCATTTAACCTGGTATTTTGCGCCATACCAACTGATCTGAGGCCAGTTTTGAAGTGTTAGCTGCAAGTGCCAGGATCAGGGCCAAGGGCTAGATGATTGATCTGATCCTGGTTGTGTTTCTGCAGAAGTTATCACGATTTTATCTTTTGTCTGGCACACTGCCACATTTTTGTAAGGTCTACAAGGTGTAGTTTAATGGAAGCTCTGAACCCATTGACACTTCAATGCTCTCTGTGGTGAAACTGAGTGTTCCGGCTTATAGCACTGCGTTTGTGATTTCTCCCCACAGAAGGGTCTGTCGTCCCCCTTTCCAGGGATTACCTCAGCAGTCAAAGAAAAGTACCTGGACTGGTCCTACAGAACCGGAGGGTACAAGAAGGCCCGGAAGACTTTCACAAGGTGAGCAAAGATCAACACGCGTAACTGCAGCTCTTTGAAGACCCCTCTTTTCTGGGAGCACATCCATTCCTAACAACACCAACATCTTTACCTCCACTTACAGGCTCTTTGATTTATTCCATCTACACTTACTGTGTCACACTCGCGCTTACTCAGTTCCTCTTCTGCATAACTGTAGCTTGATTTGTGTCCTCTACCGTAAGCTGCTTTGGATAAAAGCGTCTGCTAAAGTGTAATGTAATGGTAATGTAACTGTAATCAAGAACCTTTCATGATTACCAGATGCCCTTAAGAAGGACTTACGGAATTGTTTGTTTGTCTGTGCAGTTTACATGAACATCGTCCCTTCACGAAGGCCTTTTTCACCACAATGATCCAGATTGAGAAACAGCAGGTATGTGTCTATTTGGCAGGCGTGCAGCGCCGATACATCTGTATGTGATTTCACAGAAACAGGAACAGCTTATTAATGGCTGTTGTCAGGCGGTGCTCAACAGATTTGCTGCATGGCGGGGCTCTCTCTCTCTCCCCCTATCCCTTTGAAATCAGTTGCCCTCCTCTCTTTCAGGAAATTCCAAAGATGAGCAACATAAGAGACTGCTATGAACGAGCACTCAGAGAGTTCGGCTCCACTGATCATGGTAAGAGTCAACATCAAAAGGCATAAATGTGAGAGGGGGCTGAATCTGATGCAATTTTAACCCCCCCCCTTTCAACACACACACACACACATACTTTTGTACATCCATGTCTATTGCATCTCTCAGTAAAAGCCCACATCCTTAAGTCTCTGCATGCACTGAAGCTGAAGTAAACAAAGCGACACTGGATTGATTACAATATCCATTGGTGACCAAGCTGACCTCAGAAGTTTTACAATCCAGTACCACATATTTGTTCCCAACATTCACTCAATCAGCTCTTTCTAATCAGCACAACTCCTTAGCCAGGTGGAGGAGATAATTTCTGAAATGACCTGTGTTACCTGCACAAGTAGAACCAAGTGATTTGGAATATGTGTTGCTAGAATAGCTTCTGATTCATGTTGTCCATCACTGAGAATATCTAATCTGCTCATGAACCCATGTTGCATGATGACATAATGTCCACGCATTTGTTTTTTTTCTAGATCTGTGGCTTGACTACATTAAAGAGGAGAGAGGGAAGCACGGGCAGCCTGAGAACTGTGGGAAACTCCACTGGCGGGCAATGAAGGCTTTAGAGGGCGACGACGTTGAGCGTTTCACCACCAGCTACACACTGCTGCAGACGGGCCACCTCTGATTGGGCCCCACATGGGAAGTGGAAGTTGCCAATACACCCTGAGTGCTTCTTGGGTGTTAAGTTTTCAAGATGTTGGTGTTACAGAAGGTTCGAGAGACACTGGAATAACAACCAGTTTGTATTTGAGATGGACAGGAGCTTGTTTAACATTTTGAAGATTTTTCTGAGAAAGTTGGGGTTACAAATAAACATTTATTACATTTACTGTTAGATGTACATCTTTTCAGATTCTTTGATCCAGTTGATGTATCCCAATGGCAGTCTCTCCTGGGCACTGTCATTGATACAGTGATATATCTATTGTGCCTTTCTCTGGTTTGGAAAGGTTTCTGTGCTCTTCTAAAAAAAAAGTGGTTGATACCTTTTCTTACATGATCTACACCACAGCTCATTCAACAAATTCCTTTTTTTGCAGCTAACACATTCGTTTTGCTGTCAAGTAACAGTAGCAATGTCGACACACCCCGAGGAACATATAAATTCATAAAGCCATTACTTCTATGTACCCATGCCCATACAGTCTGTGAGTTCCTAATTCTCTGTTGATGCATTTACTCAGTTAAACCATTCTATGATAACGTTTTGGCAAATACCATTTACATTTTTACACCAGGGACAGACTTGAACATGATCAGACCACCTATTCTGTATTATAAAGCTAAGTATCAACTACTCTGACTTTACACAAAAAAAGAGTTTTTTAAAAGCCTCCCTCATGGAAAAGCCCTTTTTGGCATTCTAAATTAGTAACTCCTGACCATGTTTGTACCGCATTTGTATTACTTTCAAGTTATTTTTCCAACACAGTTAAACTTGTACATTTTTAAAATAGTTAAGGAAAAATTACATTAGTCTGGTCATGAAAAAGCAGTACATCACATAAAAGTAAACTAGTTGGGTCCAATGAGAAAATATCTGGTCTAGATTTGAGCAGAGATATCTGGGACCATGGTAATGGTGTTAGGTACCTAGTCTAATTAAGGGCACTTTCTGTTGCCTGTTGCGTTGTCAATAAATAAACAAAATACAGTAGTAATGTCCACTGTGGTGGTGGAAAGCCCAGGATTAGGGATGCAAAGATACAGCTTCAGTTCTGTGGGACTTCAGGGAAACACTGAGGAATGATGTGTTTCTCTACACACAGTAAACAGAATATGTATCAAATCCCTGTTAATCCAGCACAGACCAGCATTAGATGTTTGATAGTTTAAGTTCTATTCCACTGCCTATTGCTGGTCTTCTGCTCCACAGGACAAGTAGACCATTAATAAACAGCAGTACACTTTTTAAATGGCACAGATTTTCTAAATAACATATGCTGGTATTTTCCATTTTCTGGTAACACAAGATAATGGTGGTCTATGCTGTTTATCCCCATTTACAATACGTCTCTTATACCTTATGTATAGCAGGGCTTCTCTCGTTCTCCAATATGCAAGACTGACACACTGCTAGTCAGTAATTTTGTTTAATATATTTATGTAAGATGGATAGGTAGGCTGGCACGTGACCTGTACCAATTCTTTAAGAAGCCCCTTTGCATCCCTGCTCCTGGGCAAATGGTCCGGGTCACGGATTACACAAGCTGCCAGCCTCCCGAGAACAGTGCTCCTTCTGCGGCTCTCCTCCGCCCTCCAAGTGCCATGGGTTATTTTTAAACGCCTTGGCAAGGAAACTTGGCGTGTGCTCTCATGTCCTCGGCTCTCGCATGCTGACATTCCATGTAATTCCCCTGCGTGTCACATCCTGGGGTTTGCCCCGATCCAGACAGACGTCGGGCCACCGTGGTCAGTCAGTGGTCACACTGACTCCGCACAAGGGATTTCCCACAGGGGTATAAAAAAACACATAGACACACACACGCACACACACACACACACCATGGGCCTCCATCCATACTGGCAAACCATCCCTAGTGTTAGGCCTCCAGTAGCCTAGGGTTACTCCTCCAGGATGCCCTTCCACTGCCCTCTGTCAGTGCTTCCTGAGGAGGATGTAGGAGACCAGGGCCAGCAGACCGGCGGAGAGCAGGCCGATGATGAACTGGTGGACGGTGATGGCGCTCTCCAGGGTGTGGATGCGCTCCTCCATGGCGTTGGTGTGGATGTAGTCGTAGATGGAGACACTGATGCTCCACACAGCCCACACGGCATCCACCACCGCCTTCATGGTGGGGGACACCATCCGGCCGGCTGCCCCTGCCCCACAAAAGCGGGGCCACAGCCTGTGTCCTCACCAGCCACCCTGAGGGGGGAGCACACACGCAAAACATGTAATGGGAGGCACAACAAAGAGTGGCTCAACCACTCCACAAGATCCCTCCATCCTATAGAGATTATATCACTGCTTCATAGGTGTTGCCAACTACACAACCATGGAGAGGATAGTCTGGCTTTGATTGTTTGATTCTTTAATTGGTACCTTATTTTGCACATTACTCCCAAATTGATTCCCAATAGTAAATAGCCAGTGCCTATGCCAGTGATCGTAGGCCATAGCGACTAATATTTAGTATCTTGGCTTTCATAATATGGGTAGACTAGTTTGTGCTAGTTTCCTGAAACAAAATCACTTTAGCATTGTTGCATGAATCAGTGCACCACACACTTTATTGTACAGGACCGTTCAGATTCGGAAATGGTATGAAATTACTTGACAGTGATTGCCAAGCTATTACTACATTACTACTGTAGCGCACATGACGAAACGTGTGTTATCCATGTGTTGTGAAGACGTCATTAGTCCATAGCCCGGACAGGCGGCCGAACTTCGTTGTTTTCCTAGCAGCTGACAGATAGCCTACCACCTGACTGCATGAGATCAGCATAGAGAGCGGGCAATCGGCCTCATTCTGATTTCAAGTAGTTTCATCAAATAGTTTATAGTTTACAGACTGCATATCGACATGTAATTCAGAAACTTCATGGAAATGTCTTTGCTTCTCCGCGTCGTGATTGAACACGCAGCTGTACAAATGAACATCGAATTAAACGGTTCTAAATCTGAAGCCAATAGCTTACCGCGGTATTTAAAGCGTAATTCTTCGAGTTTCAAATCAATCGAGTTTTAAAACATCTTGCGGCAGGCTGTCATCGAAGACCTTTCTAAATAGCCGTTTCTCCGGAAACAATAGCCTACCTGAAAGTTTACAGAACAAGTCCTAAGTCGCCGTCTGACGGCCAGTAGCGAACAGTCAACCCAACAATAACAAAAGCTACTAACACTCCAAGCGTAAAACAAAGCTATTTCACTTACCTACAAACTACCAATGTAGAGAATGTTGACGAACTAGAATGAATGCACATCCGGGCTGTTAAATTATTAAGAAATGTTATGTTTCAATGGATAGGACCAGTGCAAACGAACAGTAATTTGACATTGCTGATGGAGCGCAGGGGCGCGTCACTGAAAAGGCGTGTCCTAGGCTGTTCAATCTCGTCATAGGTTAACAGTACATGTTTATTTGTAGACAAATATGATCTTATACAAAGACTTGTCATACTCTACATTTATCACATAGGCCTACAGACATTCCCCCGTGTCCTATTACACTGGCGGTATTTTAATAATGCATTTTGGAATAAATACTACATGTGCTACCTTTGCGTAAACACTGCCCTTCAAACAGGAAAAGAAATATGTTTTATAATGTTATTTAATTTTTGCCGAGCAGATAATGTTTGCGCGTCATTCTGTTTATCCTCTTCACAAGTGTAACTTTCTTTCTCATCGCCTGGAGTCGCACGACACCATGAAAGTTCGGGCATTTCCACAGCGTGCTGCGATGAGCCTCAAATTACGCAATTATGTTGAGTGACAACAACAATAGGCGGGTAATTACTGTAATTGACCCCCAGTAAAACGGTTTGCGTCGCTTAGCCTGTTTTCAGTGACACTGAAGTCTTTACAGCATCACACTGACTTAAAGTATAACTTAAAAATGATGTCATTTTTTTTATTCAGCGCAGAAGTCTTCATGGCCAATCAACGCCTAGACCTGTCGTATAGACAGCGGCACACCAAAGATTACAGCGCCCCTCTTCGGTAGACTGAGCTAAATAACCGTCCCCAGCCCAAAGCTGGACTAGGCTAAACGCCTGAAATAACTAGCTTGCAACCAGCCAACTACAGCAGAATTCCATTTCTGGGAGGTCCCAGCGTGTGGCTGCAATAGCACATATCTGGTCCATCTCGGCTACCAGTTAGTGGCGCATCAGCACTGTGTGACAGCTCAACAAAACGTCTACGGTAACCAGATGGATTTTTCATTAACACCAAGCACATGGGGTCGCTCTGCCCGAGCAGACCCATATTTCAGGAATTTCTTTAAAGGCTAAGGCATTCATACATGATACAATGTTTCGCTGGAGAATGGAGACTTTTCCGGACTGCTGACGGACTGTCCACTTTTTTCCGCCAAAGAAAATGTTGCAATTAGTCCCAGAGGATAGGCTTTCTTAATCGGCGTGTGTGCAACACCGCAAATAAGAAGAGGGGTGCGGTGTTGAGATGTGAAGTACCAACAACTTCGCACTCCACAGCAACATTGTCGATTCTTCAAGCGGGAGGCTTTCACAAGTGGAGTCGCTTAGTGGAAGTGTTTCTGGCTCGGGAGATTACATGACAAAGAAGACGTCGGCTTCACATATCTACATCTGAATCTATTGTCGCGATGTCTTATCAAATCTCAAGTCTGTCGTTGCTCCTGAGATCGTCTCACCGCGGACTTCACATTTGACAGGTAATTTGTGGCCGACCCTTTTAATAGCGTGTGCGTCAGGTCTGCGAAAGCATTGTGAACAGAAATAAAGGCTATTAGAGTTAAGAAAGGTTAAATTGAAGAATTAAGATACAGACTATAAATGAAAGAGTTTGGGGCGGGTTTTTCATTGTATCTGTGCCAGTGGAAATCTGAACAAATAAACCCGAAACAATTAAAAAGGAGAACAATGCTAAGTGTGTCAGGGATTGGGTCTTTGCGGGCAAGGTGAGTTTCATCATTCAATCAACTGGCCTACAAAGTCCCAGTTTTTGGCACATGTGACCTACTCAGAGAACCACACCACTTTAGGCATGTTTCAGATGGCATGAAATAGAATGATTGCTTTGTGTTTCTTTCTTAGCCCTACATTTTCGAATCACAATTCAAAGGTCAAATGTAACTAAAACTGAATCATTCAAGGCGGCACAAAGAACAACCAAAAACATGGCCTGCTAAGTAGGCCTATATCAGTTAATTCAACTATTATTATTTCAATACTGAATCATATCTGTTTACCCTATATTTATTTCAGAATCTAGAGACGATATTAATGGCCCATTCATTTGAACAATCTAAGCATCAAGTGGGATGAAATAAATTGACTCCCTCTATAAAAACTACATTACAATAGAACCCATTTTCATTGTGGCTATATTTACAAAACTCCCATTATCTAAAAGCATTCCATAAAAGAAAACATTTTGTGCAAAAAATAAAGCCCTACTAAACATAAATGATGTATGAAGCATTGTAATAAATCTTGGTCTTGTAATCTGCATAATTTGAAAGACATAAAACAAGACATTTGGGGCAAGTTTGGCAATGGATGGCATTTGTGGAGTGTTTTTAAAGAGGCCTTGGAGAGTTGAGTTGCTTGTTTTTACTTGTGGCTAAACTTTCTGTCCCGTTTCGCTGAACAACAGGCGTTAAAGCAGTTCTTTGCTCCATGTCAAACATATCATTGTTACACTGAGTCATAGTGATGATGGTAAACCATCAAATTAATAGGAACACAGTCTTCCTCTCATTTACACAATTCAATAGAAATTAAAACATACTTTATTTCTTGTAGCTGCCCGTGCTTTATATGTTTAAAAAAAAAAGTTAATCAAGTTTCACCCAGTGAAATTAACAACCTGCAGCATATTTTTATTTCTGGTTATTATTTCATAGTAAAGTGAACAAAGACAAAGCAGGCCCAACAGTGCCAAAGATTCCCCGGGGGACGGGTAGTACGGGGCTGTGTAGATCCGGCAGCTTCACACTTAACCAGGCCAGCGTGATGGGGAGCAGCACACGGAGGGTAGTACTCAGGAATTTTGGGATATCCACCAAGCGGGCTGATTAAGTTTGTGATATTAAACAGCGCAACGGTGCTGTGGCTGCCAAGATTCCCCCCCCCCCCCCTTCCCTTCCCTTCTGTGGAACACTGTGCCATCTCAGCTCCAATCAGTCTCAGTCTGTCAATTACCAGGGCCGCCTGAGAGCCATTTTAGGCCGAAGTGTCTTAGTCGTCCGTCCGTTCGTACTTCCCTACCTCATTTCAGTGAGTGATTCACATGATCAAAGTGCCATTCAGTTTTGAGGGGGAAATGTGTCTCCTTTACAAGTCTGGAGTGTCTCTCAAAGTCGGCCGTGGCAGGAGCAGCAGCAGACAGTGCCAGGCTCAGGTCGAGGCGGCTGCTGTTGCTGCTGCTGCTGCAGCTGAAGCTGAAGCCCCAAATTGCATTAGAAATAAATCATTTTGGAAACGATGCCCACTACGGCTGGAATTCGGCTCATTCAATTGACCCCATGCATGTTTACTTTTTCTCCCTGCACAAACTGCAGGCGTTTGTGAGAGACCCTCCTTCTAGAAGAATCCGAGCACTGAACTCACTCACCCCATGATAAAATGTCTGTGCAGGGGCCTCCATAGAAGCCCCCTGTTATAAATACACAGTTTATTGTATAAACCCTGGCACACACACTTGATCAGTGTAAAAACACGACCCAGTTCCAAGTGCTAGATTGTGGGAGAGGACGGGAAAGAATGAACTTTGCCGCTTTATATTTGCCAACAATATGTTTTGTCTGCCGTGTTAAATGAGAGTGTCTCAAAAAAGCCGCCTCACTTCAGAATGAAGTACATCTGTTAATTGACATGTATCGCAGTGTGCATTTCAGACTCTCTCCTGAGTCTAACGAAGCAAAAAAAAAGAGGGGTATAAACTGCCCATGCCAATTTGCAACATTCCACTGCTTGTAAACTAATAGATGATACTGCAGCCCATGATTGCCCTATTACAGGGCCCGAACAAAAAGAGTATTCAGGGCGGGATGGTGAAACTCAGGAGATTGGTTTGTGAGGAGGTTTTTTTTTTTTTTGGTGAGGAGTGGTAAGGAGGACCACGCAGCGAAAAATAAGGCAGCAAGAAAAGTGAGGGACTTTTAGGGGCAGCTGTGTTTTACTGACCCAGTCATAATGCCCCTAAAAATCCTTATTGCTCTTGCAATTGTCAGCACACCTCCTCGGGACATTGACTGGCAGATCAGTCTACATGCTGTCTGTCCTGAGTCCTGTTCCTCAAGCCTAACAAACACCAACACACACACAATGTTGCTCGCTTGTGCGTAACACAATTCTGGTCGCAGCTTGTCTACGCACCCTGTGTTAAGTGTGTGTTGCTCTCAAGCCACACACACACACACACACACACACACTGCACACACTGTTGCTCATTTGTGTGTGTGTGTGTGTGCGCGTGTAACACAATTCTGGTCATAGCATCACATGTTCTGTGTGCTGCTGTTGAGGGACTTTTTTTTTTGGGCTCCTTCTTTTGTTGAGCCGGTAATTGAGGGTTTGTGCCTCGTGGTCCAAGAAAAAGTAACCTACATTACGTTACCCCAATGTCACGTCTGTCTCCAAGAGCATGTTTTTTCAGTGTAGGTCACCAGCGAGGAGTTACAGTTTCTAATAAGTTCAGAGTAAGTAAATACGACTGCCAATACAGATGCTGAAATGAAAGCCATCGGGGAATATTTTTTCTGCTGTGATCTAAAAATACCCTGAGACCGTGCCATATTTGATGATGAGAAGCTCCTGTTGCGAGGGAGTCGGTATATCTTGTACAGTGGCCTGCAAAAGTATCGAACCCTTTCTGAAAGTCATCACCATTTGTTCGACAGATATTACATGTATGCTTCCAGTCAGTATTTTCCTAATGAACACATATGTTGGGTGGTATATTTGTAAATACTAAAAAAAGTTATTTGTCTGCTAAAGTATCTGACAGATGAATTAAAAAAGCGTTTTTTTCTGTGTTTTCTTGTAATTAGTATTCAACCCGCTATAAATTAATTCAAGGTCAAGAACTCCTTTGTTGCAATAATAGTCATTTAATGTGAGGCTGCCCCAGCCTTGCACATTGTTCTCTAGCATTTTGCCCCATTCTTCTTGGTAGGATTTTTATAGAACATGTAGACTGATGAGACAGCAGTCAAGAGATTCTTAGTAGGATGTAGATGAGGGTTTTGACCGAGCCATTATAGAACATTCACATAACTATTTTTGAGCTATTCCAGTGTAGCTTTATCCTTGTACCTTTTGATAGTTGGCCTACAGTAGGTAGGATATCTCTCTCCCAAGCCTTGTGCCATGCCAAGCGCAACAGGTTCTCATGTGATATGAGGTAGAATCTATTTCCATTAATTCTCCATTCCATTTCTCAGGTCCTGCGAACAAGAAATATCCCTGCTTCACGATGCTATCCCTTGGCATACTTCACAATGGGGATGGTGTTTCATGAGCTACTGGCAAATTTAGCACGTTGAGAATTGGCCAGAATGCTCCATTTTGGACTTATGTGGCCATAAAACCCCTTTCCCACATCTGAAGCAACCTCGGTGCATGCCTTAATATGGAGTAATGTGGTCTAAAAAGAACAGTGTTGTTGCCATGTCCACTAGTGTCCAGTTTTATGGATAACACCACAGTGTTTTGGGTTGAGGTCCCAGTTTCAGCCAGTGAGTCTTGTAGGTTTTCCAGGATAACGGCTAGAGTGTATTGACCTCCCTTTGTCATCAGTTTTGAGCTTTTTTGGTTGCTTGGTTTGGGAAACGGGCAAAGCGTCCATGATGTGCAACTTGCATGTGCTCGTAATTAGTGCTCCATTAACCATCAACAACACTTGCATTGAATGTTTTAATCACCTTATCTGTTTAGTCTTTATTTTTTTATCTGTTATTTCAAATTTTGGCAGGAAGCAGTAGTGTCTAAATGTAAGGTCGCTACGGTTGAGTAAGTGGCACCTCTTTATCATTTCAGGAACTTTTACCATCTGCCTTGACGTAAAACTCCAAAGCACGGAGGCTTGAATTCTTAGAGTGTACTCTATGTAGTTTATAATTTGTAATGTTAGCTGACAAATCAAACGTATTGCCTTTTTGGAAATATACTAGAGCAAGTGAGTGCAATAAAACTGCTACTGATTGGGAAAATGTGTGAGAATACTTTGTAATTGTGAAAATGCTGATGGTGTTCAATGGTGGCGGGGGGTTGAATACTTTTGTAAGCCACTTGTACACACACGGCTCCTGTGCCAATACTTAGCATTGGAGTCCATGAGCATGACAGGATGTCATAATTACCTTCGTCAAATTATTCGCTTTGTTCACATAATGTGCTGACACAATGGCTTTGGCTCCCGCATTCTCTTGCCATAACACGAGGGATGGGTGCGGAGAGAGAGAGAGAGAGAGAGAGAGGCGGGTAAGAAAAAAAGGGGGGAGAGGGGGAATACCGGTGGAACAACTGTGTGTGTGGGTGGGAGAGGGGTAGAGAGGGAGAGAGAGAGAGAGAGAGAGAGAGGGGCCGAGGGGAGAGGACATACATGTTCTTGCATCTATCTATCCGTCTCCTTTTGATGAGTCATCTGAGGCCGTTCTCACATGTCCCTTCCTCTGGGACACCCGGCTAACGCTCACCCCAACCGCAGAGGGGCTGAGGAGAGGGAGAGAGTGGAGCCCATGACTCAGGCCCATACGCTGCACAGAGAGAGAGAAGGAGAGAGAGAGGGAAGGAGAGAAAGAGAGGGAGGGAGGGAGAGGGTGGGGGCAGGGGAGGGAGGGAATGACTCATCACCTCGTGTGGAATCTCATATGGCTATCACAGGACCACAGCGCTTCCCTGCTCTTGCTCTTCCTCCCTCCCTCCTTCCCTCTCTCTCAGCCCCTCTCTCTCTCTCTCTCTCTCTCTTTCTCTCTCTCTCTCTGTCCTTTCCTATTGGTTGTTTACTAGAGTCAGACAGTGTGTCAAACAACTCCCTTCTCCAGACATACTGCATTGTGGGCCAATGTGTTTCTTTGAGAAACCCCATAGACAGTGTCCATACAGCATTATGCTGGGTACAAATAAGGTGTGTGTGTGTGTGTGTGGGACAAGGAGCAAGAGGAAGGAGGCCATCATATTACTGGTCATGAGTGTGTGTGAATAAGCACCTCAACACATAAGCAGTTGTAATACTTTCCATGGGCACAGTAGAGTGTGTTGTTCATACACTAGCTCTTTGTGTGGACAATGAGTAAAATTATGTCTGTCAGGGTATGCAGTATGCGTTGGTTATTAAACATTAGCAAGTGCCTCTTAGCAGCTCGGGAACCTGTAGAAATGCATGACATTTTATTGTTTATATTTGGAAATGACAAGAAAATTAAACAGTCTGTGCTGGGGTTGTGCTTTTCACTTGAATAATTGCTAAGTCATTTCCGCAGGGAGCATTCAAATTCAGTGAACAGAAAATGAATATTTCATGTGAATATGTTTTCTTTAATTCTTTAATTTTAATACTTTTTTGTGTAACCGTCCTAAACAGACAAATTCAAAACAGTAACCCTGACTCCAGTGTCCATGTGTGTTTTGTTGCTGCATGTATTCACAGGTTTGCCACGAACTTCAAGCCAATTGAAAATAACTGTTTGAAAACTTCGAACATGCTTTTGACTTTTGTGAAACTCCAGCACAGGTTTCTAGTTCAGTGAACATAGCTGTGTGCCGTAGTATGTCAAGACATGTATTTCAGTTTTTTTTTTCATCTTCCCCGTCTTCGTTTAAGGCCTCTTGTCTCTCCTTCAGCTCCTCCCCATGTAGGTTCTTGGACAAGGCCGAGAAAGTGTGTGAGTCAGGCAGCATGAGTGCATACCCACACCTCCAAGGCCAATGTGACATGAAAAACTGATTTATAGATGAGAAGATAAGCGGTGAGATCAAAGCGTAAGTGAGTGAGTGCACCTCTGAAGGTGAGGGTGGAGGGGGTTTAGAAGGGTGGGGTTTTGGGGGTGTGGGTGGGGGTGGGGGTGGGGGTGGTTGATGAGTCACCAGAGATCTGGGCACACCCTGTGGGGCGAGCCTGGGCTCCCCTCTCCCTCCCTTTCCCTCCCTCCCTCCCTCCCTCTCTCTCTCTCTCTCTCTCTCCCTGCCACACATTCTGGATGCCGTCGCTGCCGCTGCCGCCGCCGTCGCCGTTGGCTGGCTGCTGGGCGTGGGCTCACAAAAGCGACGTGCAACCCTGGCGCTCTGGAGTCGGGAGCCGTTCGGCAAACAAGAGCACACAAAAGCGAGGACAAACAAGGCCAGAAGCCCTCACCCACCCCCCCACCCCCCCTCAACTCTTCAGATTATCCCCTGAAGACGCAAACTGCCCCAACCTGATTTGAGCCCATCTTTTACAGAAAAAACCCTGGGCTGAGGCCCTGTTTGCTGTGCAGCAATCCTATTCTCCCCAATGGTGCTGACTTCAGCTTTCTAGATTATGACTGTTAAAAAAAGGTATTTTGATAATCAGTTGAAGGAATGCAGTATGTTTCTTAGTTTCAACTATGAACCAATGAATGAATTACATGATAAAAACATTTGTTTCAATCGTCCACTTAAAAAAAAAATCAGCCAATTATGTGAAGAGTTCGACCAGACCAGCTCCCTTGGGCACGAGGCCTGCAGCATTGGCTCTGACAATCGTATTTTAACAGCAGGCAACGATTTAGTTCTCTTTCAGCCCTGTGAACCTACCCATGTATTGCCACTGTAAACAATACAAAATGTTGTGCACAGTGTTGCACAATGGCAGGCCATATGAAGACGTAGGGGGTGGGGAAGAGGTTAAGTAAACACTTCACACAGCTCCCAGGCTCTTCTCTCCTCTCCTCTCCTCCCAGGCTTTGGCCATAGGCTCCTAAGGAGAAAATCCCCTCGGGCTAAAGACAGCATCCATCCATCCACAACTGTTCCTCCTCAGTCTTCAGCACTCACTTCCCATCCTACATTGTTTGTATTCACACACTGTGCAGAATCATTCAGGAAAGTGTGTGTGTGTGTGTGTGTGTGTGTGTGTGTGTGTGTGTGTGTGTGTGTGTGTGTGTGTGTGTGTGTGTGTGTGTGTATGAGAGACAGAAAAGGCGCAGTTTTTTTAAGCGTGTGTGTCTGTGAGTATTCACTAATGTGTGTGTGTGTGTGTGTGTGTGTAATATTTCATTTGGACTATCTTGAGAGAGTGTGTTTTTGATTGCTTATTTGTGTGCTACTTAGACAAGTATTTTTTGCACTTGGATCGTGTGTGTGTGTGTGCGTGTGTGTATATGCACAGTTTTTTAAAGTGTCTGTGTGTCTGTGAGCATTCACTAATGTGTGTGTGTGTGTGTGTATGTAATATTTAATTTGGACTATCTAGAGAGAGTGTGTTTTGATTGCTTATTTGTGTACTACTTAGGCAAGTGTTTTTTGCACTTGGATCTAGTGTGTGTGTGTATGTGTGTGTGTAGGTCTGTGTGGGTACATTAAATTATCAGTGGAGGTGCAGCTCAGCTGGGCTGTGTCAGAGTATCACATGCTGGTGACCATTTCCATCATATCTTAATTCATCCTCGAGGCCTCAGCGACGCAACACAAGGGGTGTTTTGGACTTCCAAAAAAAATTCCCTTATTGCTTCTGGCCTGTTGTCATATGACAACTTACGTAATTCTTGTGTATTGTTGTGCAACCAATTAGCAATAGTGGGAAGTACCCCTCACAAGTGTAGATAGTCTGCCCTGCGACAATATTTTTCCTGTTTCCACATCGCCCACGACATCTCCTATTATTTTTCTTTGGTCTCGGGTGGCATGTCCTATAAATGTGGTGGCCACTAAAAAGAAATCAAATATGACCTCAGTGCGATCCCATTCCTGGAGTAGTTTCTTGTTTCTTTTTTCTCTAACCCCCACCCCCACCAACCCCACCCCACCTTTCCTCGTGAGGCTCGTTTTGTCATGTCTGTTCTGGCCAGCAACAACTCTGCTTGCTTATGCTAAAACTAGCATCCAGACTGCATTTAATTAGCGTGTCCTTATATATGTGAGAAATATTTGTCAGGTTGTGACTGTCCCCTGAATATTTCGAGACCCCAAGACTCATCGCAGAAGCATTTCACTGCTGTTCAGAGACAACTGCTATTCTCAGTGGCAATTACATTGTGGGAAAAAAATTCCGACACATTTTTGACCATCTTGGGATTGATAAAGTATGCTAGCAAATTGTGACCATTTGCATTTCTCCAAAGCTGGCGTGAATTGTGCCGTCAGCACGCTCTGGAATGTCATGTGAGTGGGTGAAATGCCATGGATGTGGGGCTCCTCCATGGCGCTGAGACAGGAGTGGCCGCGTCCATCAGTCAAAGTCTGACTCTTAGCCATGGCTAAGCAGTTTTTAAATGGGGCCTGTTTCACCACATTAGAGAAGTGCCATAATTTGAATGAGAAACAAACATGGATGACACATTTTGCATAATAACTGTACAAGTTGAATAATCAAATGGTGAAGTCTGTGTTTTGAATCAATTAGTAAAACTAGAGGAAGTGCCTTTGTGTGTTCTTTTCAGTAGCTGGTGGTTGTCGATCTTGAACTGTGTCACATGGCTAAGCTGTGGGCGAGGAAATGTATTGATTACTGATTGACTGACTACTAACTGTCTGTAACTTACACCTATAGCTTCTGGGCCTAGGTGATCAATCGCTATGTTGCACGCCTACTATTTTCTCCAGCCATTGTATCCGCATCCAGGAGGAATTCTGTTTTAGGGCCAAGTCCTCCAAGACCAACACAGCTAATACCTCTTAAATCTTGTCAAATATGCTTTGCACATGAATAAAACCAAAGTCCAAATCTATTTTTATGACAATGTGTGGATTTTTTTTTGTCTTCAGTGGCGTTGGGAAGGATTTGGATGGACTTCTACTATTATGGCTCTTTGTTCCCTTTTTTGTAAGGGTGACTAGTTCATTGTACACAGAGCAGACATACACACACACACGTGCACACACACACGCACACACACACTCTATCTCATTCACTCACGCTCCCGCACGCACACACACACACAGAAAATGTGCTCACACACACACACACACACACATTCTCTTACACTCACTCACGCTCTCTTTCACATGCGCAAACACACACAGACACACACACACACACACACACACACACACACACACACACACACACACTTTCACACTCACACACACAGAGCACATCTAATTTACCCTGGCAAAGGCCAGTATCATCTAACTGCCAGCGTGAAAGCCTTATCCAAGTTGCCTTTTTCTGAGCCAAGCGAACACACTGTTGGGTATACCTCAGCCAACCATTTATGCTGTGAAAGTGAGAATCTGTATCAAGCCCAGATATCATGTTTCTCCCTATCTTAAGGCAGTACTGTGCAGAATTGTGAGGGCTTACATACAAGAGATGCCTATTGTGAAGCCCAAAGCTATCGTCAGGTGATAATAAAGGCTTTTGTTAGTTTAAAAAAAGAAGTGAGACTATTGGTCAGATGTGACACATTCTCCTCAGTTCGCGAGCGGAAATCATACTTGCCCTTTTTGTGAACCTTTTGGAAGCAGAAAGCTGTCATTCAGACTGATAGTGTTTCAGGGGAAAAAAAAAAGATTTGTATTGGTTTACGAGCACAAAGATATATGGAGGAAGATATGAAAAAAAAAAAAAAAACGACTCTTAGCTTAAAACCAAAGATGGGGTCGTAAAACGCTTATATGGAAAACATTACACAGCACGTACCAAGCAAGACCAAGTAAAGACGTTCCAAAAGTTGTTGCTTTATTTCGTGAAAAAAATTCCCCATGTTTGCAACCATATCCTCTCTGGGAGAAAGTGAGTACACAGCGGTGCAATCAGATTTCGTTTGTTGTATATATTGCTGTACATTTTAGAATTTTTATTCCATTTAACTGCTTTTGTCTACTGTTTTATACTCATGTGCATGTCCGTTTGCTCCAAATGACCTCTCGCTGTACGTGTAGAGTGACAATAAAGACTTCTACTTCTACAAGTGTGCTGAGGTTACTTTTAGATGGCAAGCAATTATCACACTATCAAACGTAGCTGCTGATTTAGAGTGCTTTCAAGAAACAGTGATGAAGCCATCAGAGAGGCCCATGAGATCCCTCTTAAGTTTCTCTCTTCCACCTCCCACCACCACCCACCACCACCACCCCTTTCTGTCTGTATCATTCTCTGCCACCCCTAAATTTGGATCAAGTCTGTAGTCTGATAAGACTGTTTATGAGCATAAGGAAGATGACCATTGATGTATTTAAATACTGGAGGCCGACTTTATACACACGTGTAGGGAAGTGACAGCCGAAACAGGAATTGGAGTATGTGAATGAAGCTGAAGGAACGTCAGAGTTGGCTGAGGTAAGGTGAGACGTACACATAGCAAAGTAAAAAAAAAAAGAAACCGCTTCAATTCCGGTTACAGAAATGTAATGCAATCACGTAACAGAAATTTCAGGCATTTGCTCCATCCAAATGTAGGGCCTGCTTATTTTCAACAAGGAACAAAACTTGTTCCAAAAAGGTTCCACTTCCTGCTCCCCCAGCTTAGCTTAGCTGTGTTCTCTCCACGTTGGTGCGTCCCCCCCCCCCTCTCTCTCTGGTGGGCGAGATTTACCGTCGCAGGGTCCAGTGTGGGATGGGACGGCTCTCTGTAGATTTACTGTGACAGGCCGCTTTGCCGGTCGGGGTTTGAGTGGAGGGTGCATTCCTCTCCCCAAAACCAGCAGTCCAGCACTGAAAGTCACTTCCTACACAATTTCTTTTTATTCACTCTGGGTAGAATCATTCACCAAGTATGTGAGTTTGTGTGTGTCTGTATGTGTAAGTGTGAGTTTGTTCTCTAGTGTGTGTGTGTATGTGTGTGTGATATTTCATTTGGACTAAGTACAAAGTGTGTGTTTGCTTGCTTATTTGTGTATTTGTACTGGCATGTTTGTACTTAGGTAGGTGTGTGTGTGTGTGCGTCCGTGCGTCCATGTGTGTGTGTGTGTGTGTGTTTAGGTCTGTTTGGGTACATTAAATTATTGGCAGAGCTGCAACCCAGCTCGGCCATGTCCGAGCATCACATGCTGGTGGTCAGTTCCGTCATATCTTAATCCATCCTCGGGCCTCAGCAACGCAACACAGGATGTTTTGGACCCACTGGAAGGCTTAAATTAGACCGAGGCATTCTCAGCATCTGTCATGCAACCCCCGGAACGCACCTCGTGGGCATTACGGCTTGGACAAATGTGTCTGTCTGCACTTACCTCCGGGTTCCCACAGAAGCAACTCAACCCCCAGCAGCCTCCCTCGGGCAGCCATTTTAGACCCACTGAACTTTCTCTCTTTCTCTGTCTTTTGGCCGACTCACAGCTCTTACTGGACCACTTGTTTCCTGAAAGCGTGGCGGGTGGGGTGGGGTGGGGTGAGGTTTTGTTATATTTGTAGAATAAAATAGAATAGAATAAAACATTATTAGTCCCTTGGGGAGGTCCCTTCAGGGGAATTGGTATTTTAGCAGTGTATCACAAAATCACAGTAAATACCAATAAATAAAAAATATTTGTAAAAAATAGATCTAGATTTCTGAGAGGGCGGATTGTGTAAATATGTGTATCCACTTGCATTATAGTGGGGTGAAAAGTGGGACTAAACAGGGCCAATTAAAAAAAATAAAATGTAGGTCATAATAAATTGTAATAACTAATGTAAAATGAATTGATTGACTAAAAGTCATGACTGCTTGTGTATTGGGGCCTAGAAAGTTGTGCTATGCTTCAGTCACCTACTTATAAGGTGAAGGCCCCCGACAGACATAGACCCTGGCAGTGTATGCGTAGCGACAGAAACACTGACTGAGTGAAACATAAATCTGCCATAATGCCTGAAACACAATCGTTCACCAGGCTCTTTCCTCCGAAGGCTACTACGACATGCTGTGTCTGGATCAAATGTGGTTTTATGGCTGAAACAACAGATTAAATTTTCCCTGTTTGTGAGTGGTCATGGTGTCCTTGTTCTGCCTTTGTACTACTACATTATTAAAACAAGTTTTAGGAAACAGCCTGTGTTGCAGCCGGAGTGGTATTGAAAAAAAAGACATGTCTGATGTACAATGAGAAAATCTTTTAAGATTGTTCTAGATTTATTAGGGGAATGTGCTAGTCACATGACATCACAGACACAATTGTGCCAAATGAACCTGCCATCTGTCCACTCCATCTTGGGGGCTTGTGCACATCAGTCATCATCTCCTTCCTAAATTCACTTCATACAGTAATCTCTCCAATTTATAGCCTGGCTGTCGCACCAAGCTCGTAGACGGAGCTTTGTCTGGCCAACCTCCCATAGACACAAAGTTCTCAGAGGTGGTACCAACAGGCATCTTTCAAATGCCTCTGTATACTACTAGACAGAGCTACAACCAGTCAGACCACGGATTCCGATTCTGATTCATTTTTCATTGGTGCCATATTTCTTGGGCAAAGGAACAACCGAGAATAGGCAGGTTAGCCAGACTGACTTGAACGTGAAATTCAATGTAGCAGCACAGGCAGGTTATCCAACTCACACACCAGAACACACCCCTCTCCCCATTTATTTCCCTGTGTCATGACGCAGCACTGGACTGAGAGAGAGGACAGCTTGAGGAGAGACGCTCCTTCCATCCTTCACCTGTCAGCTTGCTCCAGTTTGCCAATCAGCGTGTCACCATTAGTGGAGAGAGCACAAAATGGCAGCAGGGATATTAAAGTCCCCTTTGGTGCCTGCAGTTGCTCAGGATATGAAAAAGCCTCTCCAGCTCAAATACAAAATCTGCTGCCTGCCCACCCACCCCCGAGCAGCCCCTTGCTGCCCCAGGAACAAGCGTAAGACAATGCTTAAATTAGCCAATCAGTTCGCTGGGCTGTGGCCCTCACGCTGCAGCTCTGTGAGCGGAATGTAATGGCGCTGGAAAAATTCGACTGTTGCCGATACGCTCTTCATTGGGGACTCGTCTCATGCATAAAATATAACAAACCTTGTGAACCTTTGTTTCTGATCGACGTGACGCTTGAAATAGAACATTGTTTGGTCTCTGTTATTTTGCATTGGACTTTATATGGGTGAGCTATTTTTCACTGGACTGTTATTATCCAGCCTCCAAAACTGAGGCATGTGTTGAGAATGTACAAGGTCACGTGGAGTCTGATGGTTGATTTTACAGGTCAATAGGCCACGACATAGATCTGTCAAGAGCTAGAGAGAATAAAACAGAGTTCCTTTCCTGAACTATATGATTTTGATAGTCCTGTGAAGTTCCTAATGACCAGATGCTGTAGCTCTTCTCCTAAAGGTATACCCAGTACCGAAGTACCCAGTGCAGCAAGAATTCTGCTGTAACTCTTTTCCCCAGATTACATTTTTGTGAACATTGTGGATAATAATCATTGTCATAATGTAACAATGAACTGAAATGTTAACTTTTTATAGTATTTCTCACCAGCCGCCAAACTCAGCCTTTATTGTATCCTGTGGCGTTAGCTCTGTGAATCTCTCACTCAGATACATCAAGATCCCATGTTATAAAAACAAAATAGGGCACCAAATACTTTAGTAACTCTGTTAAATCATTCTGCACAGTAATTCTCTGTGAGCGCATGAGTGGAAATGGCACCATTGCAATGGCTCTCTTCTCTTCTAACAACACGTACGCCCATAGGCCTGCCTCATGGCTTTAGCCATCTCAGGTGTGACAAGCCTCACGTGGGAATATTTATTACTGTAAAGAGGCTGTTTACAGCCAGCGGCCCCAGGCTACCATCCTGTCCACATCAGCCTGCTGAGTTACGATGTACAAGTGCATTAACAGGACGACTTTTTTTTTTAAACAGCGCAAAGCCCAAAGCCGTGCTACGCTAACTGCTGAGGACCCTCTTAGCAGCATAAACACCACCGCCGCAGCTAACGTTCGCTCATAAAAGCGGCACACATCAAAAGAGTTTTCGCCACGCTGCACAGTGATCGCCTTGTAACCCTACCAACCGCAGGTCTTCATCCCAGCCCGTATGGCATTCGAGTCTGCGTCGCTTTAGTTTAGGCGCGCTCGCAGACGGGGGCCCACAGCCTTGACTTGTGGCCGGGGCGTAATTGCCTCGCGCTGACCAGTGAAGGCTACAAATATGATGGCTGGACATTCCTTTCGCTCCCTCGAGCTGCTGTTGTTTGGCTTGAGCGCCGGAGGCCTTCATCATGCTCACTTATATGCAGAGGAGGACACCAGACGATTCATGATGTGCTGGGTCTAAGTTAAGTGAATACAGGCCGGCCAGAGCTGGCTGATGTCCAAACTTTTCCTTCTTGCTGTCTTTCGTTTTGTTCGCCCTCCCCTCCCCCTTCCACTCCCCTCCTCACCACCTCTCACTCTCTTTCTTTCTTTTTTTCCTTCTCTATTAAATCTTTTAAACAAAAAAACATTTCTGTTGGGCCGCAATAAAAATAAACTGCACTCTCTTTCGCCATCCACCCCTAAAATGAGCAAAGATGGACCCTTTTTGTGCAACAGTGCACAGAGGCATCAAGAAAAGGGGGTGCAAGGGTAGAGAGAGTGAGTCAGTGAGGAGACGCTTGCCTGGATGCCGATTGGTTGTTCTCGGGAGGTCAGGTGAGCGAAGAAAAGAGTTCCGCTGTGATAAAAATCTGTGACCCGTGCTCTTGTGTGCACCCACTCGTGGAGGTCCGATGGTGCCGGCTATGACAAACACATGTTAAAGCCATCTCTCCCATGCACAATAGAGACATAGAGGCTCGCCAGCGCACCAGGGTTGGCCACTTCCACACTCACTCACTTGCCTGCCTGCACACCCACACACATGGAGACCACTCCCAGGCTCCAGGAATGCACATACACACGCACACACACACACGTCACATGCACACACACATACATATGCACCGCATAAGCACTTGAGGTAAATGCACACGCACACACACACATATATACAATGTATAACCACTCAAGGTGACCTACAAGCCTGAACCAACATTCATTCTCAAGAAACTATGCTAATACACACAGTTCAGAACTTACAACCGATGTACACACCCAAGTGCATGCACACACATACACAGACACAGACACACACACACACACACACACAAGGAGCGCTACTAGGCTACTAGAGTGCAGATGTTCACAAACACAAATCACATTGTGGCGGACGGGCGGGCAGCCTGCAGAAACATCCCCAGCGCATGGGGTGTCGCATGACACAGGGCCCAGCCTGCGGGCCCTCTGATCCCCACACACAAAAGGCGCTCTGAGACCTGAGGGACGCACAGCAGCGCAAAAAGGTTTCAGTCATGGGACGCCGCAGGACACCAACCACCCCCCACTCCCTACCCGCACGCCCACCCCCATCCCCAACTCCTATATGGCTTAAGGGCGACCAGACACAGGCACAGATCTCTGTCAGACACAGAGAGCACCCAACTCAACCTCCTCTTGCCCCATACACAAATGGAGTACAGTCAGCTTCCTTTTTAGAGATTCAGGTTCTCCTTTTAAAGTCTTTTAAAATCTCAGAGGCCTAGAGTACACAACTTCCTCTTGAGAGAGAGAAAGAGATAGAGAAGAAAATAGCCTTCTCTAACACTAACATTTACATTATTTACTTATCATTTACATTTAAATGCCTTTTAAAAGTTTGCCTTTTATACATTCCTGTAAATGCGTTGGCAATACAATGTATGATTTGTCATGACAATAATGCACATTTGAATTAAAGGAAGTTAAATTATAATATGACACTGGTTTGTATAAAAGCTGAGCAGGTACATAGGAATTACCCTGCACATTATGCTAGTATAATTGTGTATCCGATGAATGAACATGAGGTTCATTATCGCAACCAGTGATGCGGCGCATAATGCTATAATGTGTATTTAACACAGAGTGTTTTAGCTAGCTGCCTGTGACTTGTTAGCGAGTAGCACCCCTTTTTAATGGCCTACAATGATTCTTGCTACTCCATATCAAACAATGGCTGTGGTGTCTTCCATGTGTTCTTCATAGATGTTCCACATGCAGTCTGGTGTCGGGCAACGTGTGATTCATTACTTGAAAATGTGGCGCCAACATGTCACACCGATTGGTATGCTGATTTGTTTTGGTTTTCTGCTCTGCTTTCTAGCTGAGCTTGTCTGAAGGATTTTAACCATTAAAACGCCTTGCCTTTTCAGGTGCATTGGCTTCTCACTTCTTCTTTTCTTTGTGCCCTGAAGGTCTATTGATGCATGCTGTTTCATTATTTCTGTTGTCTCTGTGCTTTTTTTAATTTATTATCAATTAATTTGTTTGTTGAAAATCTGAACAACTGTTGCTAAAGTGGTTTAGCGAAAGTCTGGAACACTGATGGTGGTGTGTGGGTTGTTAGGCAAATGTGGTTGCATTTTTTTGTGGCTAAATAAAAATCATATGTGAGTAAATGACTGGAGTGTTCAATGGGACTCAATGGGAGACATTTTAGATAGCCAGCTGAGTGAGTTTACTGAAATGAATCATGCTAACTTGGAGGCAGTAATTATAAGAAATATGCTGAGTCAGTATCAAACAGTCATGGTGGTCTGGCCCTGCCCAGGTGAGCACAGACTGAGCTGAGACTCAGCTAACAACTAGACTGTAATCGCGCACACACACATACACACACACACACACATGCACACGCACTAATATATACACACGCATGCACGTTTATTACACACAAATACAATCATATGGTTAGACATGACATCATATGCATATTAGAGGGATGTAACATGAACTGCCCCTCTGTCGCGTTAACACAAAGACAATAATTCAATAAGACATAAAAAACACTCATTTTCATATTTTATCAGAACAGCCTGTTATTGAGCCTCCGTATGCAAACTAATTTCAAGAAAAATGAGTGCCACATTTAACTGAATTCATCACATTCAAGTCATTTATATCGATTTTACAGCTGCCTGAGTAAAGTACATGTATTAAACACACACACACACACACACACACACACACACACACACACACACACACCACACACAAATATGAGGCACAGCACATGAATACAAGGCACTGCACATTATTATGTGACACAACGCGCAGTATGTCATTATGAGCTACATGAACAGCACAGCACATGAATATTTGAGACACAGCTTATGAATATGAGCTTCAGCAAATGAATATGAGCCACAGAAAATGAATGTGGCAGAACTCTAATCGTCTGTCCTGAGAAGGAAGAACACACGTGTAGTAGCCTCATTCCTATTCCAGCCTGCGGCACGCATGCAGTAACTGGGACAACATGACTCCCTGAAGATGTGCATACCTGCCCCAACCCCCAGTGGATGGCTGGTGAGAGAGAGTTCAGCATGGCGTTTAGCCCCCTGAGTTGCACCCGAGTCTGGCCACTCCAGTCCTCCTGCCCCCCTGTCCTGTTTTAAGATCCAGAGCGGCACTGGCTACTGCTGTGACTGCTTCGGTAAAGTAGATAGGATGATGGTGATGATATGATGGGGTGATGATGATGGTGTTCACCGACCAAAATGTTTTCTCTGTAAGAAGTTATAGTTGCACTTCCTGAGATTCATGGGCGATTTTGACTTCTAAGAATGTGGCCCACACTCACTCAGTGCCCAGATTGCTAGGGTCTGGAGGCAAACTACAACAGGTGTAATAAACACCATCAAGTTGTAGTATGGAGGTGGGATTAGACGGAGATCCCGGGTTCAGAATGCCACATATTTGTTCCAGCCAATTCACTGAACCAGCTGATCTTAGGTAGATGAGATAATTAGTGAAATCACCTGTGTTGAGAAGGAATACATAGCAGGACTTTTACTTTCTCAGTCCGCTTTTTCTGCCTCTCGGTTAGGCCACTGAGAACCATCACAGGCAATGGGTCAGAAACACTATTATCATAAAGAGTGACAAAGGGTCTCCAGACCTATTTGAGTCAGAAGTCTAGTTAATTAAAAAGGACATAGGAGAAGTCTTAACATTATAAATGACTCATATTTGAGATGCTTGTTGTTCAGATCAACACCACTAAATCCAGAGAATGTTCTGCATGCTCCGTCATTGCTCTTTACTGGAATAAAATCTGGTGGCGGCATCAACGAAGAGAAACACTGATTCTTTTTCTTTCATCCCTTTTTCCTGTGTTGTTGTGATCTACTTTCAATAAAGAAGGTTACGAATTCCACAAATACCTGTCTGTGTATGCTCATTGAAGTATTGGGACCATTGGGGTGAATCAGTAACTAGGGCAAACAAAGACATAAAACCACACAGGGATTTCCAGGAAGGAGGCACGCGAGAAAACAGGTATTGCTTCTTATTGCTCAGGTATGACAGCTATGACTGTGCACACTGGTTACATTTACATTTACACGAACGTCACTTTACATACATATCACATTGATTTTGACAAGAAAAACACACTGGGAACACACACTGGTTGTTGACACCGGTTCAAGCGTTTTAGGGTGTGGACAAGCCATTACACCACACCTTACTCATCGGTCCCATTCAGAAAACATATGCCGGTTTAGTCAGATGGGTTGAGACCCTCTTTGACCCTAAATGAATGAGAGAGAGAGAGAGAGAGAGAGAGAGAGAGAGAGAGAGAGAGGGAGAGAGAAAGAGATGGAGGAAAGAGCAGAGGTTGATGTAGCCATTGGGAAGCAGGTTTGGACTGAGGCTTTATTCTGTCGGGAACACAAAGCATGCATAAACACTCCTACACAGATACGCTCACGCACGTTCTCTCAACCTCTCTCTCTCTTTCCCTCTCTCTCTCTCTCTTTCTCCCTCTCTCTCTCTCTGTCCCTCTCTCTCTCTCTTTCTGTCTCTCTCCCTCTCTCTCTCTCTCTCTCTCTCTCACACACACACACACAGTGAAGTTCATAAAACGACACCTAAGAACTTTTCTGTGGGGTGTGTTCCTTAGTCCAGCTGTCCTGCTACACTTTAAAACCTCACAGAGAGGCCCTTCTGAAGAATGCAAAAGCCATTTATTTTACACGCACACACACACACACACACACACACACACACACACACACACACACACACACACACACACACATGCGTGCCAAGATGTATTGAACATACACACACATACAGGGAAATGTAAACACACATACGGGGAGATGTATGAACACACACATGCACACACACACAAACAGGGAAATGTATGAACCCCACCATGCACACACACACATACTGGGAGATGTATGGTGTGCAGACGGGAGTCGCTGATGGGCCTGGTGGACTATGGGTTTGAAAGGGGCACTCTGGTGCTTTCACTGTGCGGTACACTCCCTGTCAATCAATGGTAACACTTTATTTTAATGGTTCCTTTTACAGTGTATCTAAATTTAACAACATACAATATACAGTTACATAACCCTAACCCTAACACTAACCCTAACCCTAATCCTAATCCTTACCATAACCCTAAAGTACAGTGTAAGTACCTGATGTTACATATAGTTGCAAGCTTTGGTGAAGTGGGTAACACTTTATTTTACTGCCCCTATGTATAACAATGTGTTTAACAACATGGAACATTACAAGTAACATTCCAACAACATGTACTTAGACTGTACCTTAGGGTTAGGGTTAGTGTTAGGTATGTACAGTGTAAGTAAATAATATAACATGTTGTTACATGTAGATAAACTAAAAATGAATAGTAAAATAATAATGTCTTACCATGAAGGGTAACCCAATCAACTCACTACCTATGTGGATGCCTACAGTGTGTGTGACAGTGTGTTTGACAGTGTGCGTGTGTGTGGGAAAAATAAAGCTTGATAAACCTGGTCTGAGACTTCCTGTTCATAGTCTTACATGCATATTGTGGTTACAGCTGTCAGTAAGAAAACTGTCTGACATATTTGCCATGATTCTTAAGAGTCTATTTTTAACACAGTTCTGTTGGCACATTTTGAAAGCCACACCTGTCACTTGTTGTGTTTGTATAGCATGCAGCACTGACACTAATTGTTTTAATGTTTCAAAAGGGATAGTGATTAGGGTCACATGCCTAATATTCAATTTCACAACTCACAATTCAAGCAATCTACTTCAGGCACAATCCATTTCATGAGGATTAACTTTGTCAGGTTGTTTGGGGTAGTTTCCTTAAAGGCAATGGCAACAAAAATGCAAGCACATGAGCTTCTGAATGCACTGTGCCAAGTGCCATGAGCAAAAAAATATTTCGAAGCGATGCATGGGAACAGGAGCACCTCGTAAATTTGTGAGTGAAGTCGAGATAAGTATCTCTGTGTGTCGCCAGCACAGTGCACTCCTGTATCATTACTCCTGTCACGCTGCAACACGACTACTATATTAATGTGTATTATTGTCCTTCCTTTAGGCAACATTATACATACATTTTATATATACATTGTGACACAAAAATACTTAAAAATGCTTACCCTTGTCTCTCACAAAGCGAGGTCACTCTAAACTTTTCTCTGTTGTTGTCTCTAAATGGTGGAACAACCTACCAGTTGCTACAAGAACAGCAACATCCCTTTCTACCTTTAAAAAGCTTGTAAAAAACCCTCTCTCCCGAGACTGCTTCCCTTCCTAACAAAACTAACAATCACTAAACCAACTCTCTATTACTATGTCCCCATGTGGGGAGTATGTGTGTCTGTAGTGCCCCTGCTCTGGGAAACTTACTTAGGCACATGCATCTCCCTGTATATATAAATGTAGTCTGCTTACTCTGTGTTCTGTGTCTCTGTCAGCTTATGTCCTCCTTTTTGTAAGGCGCTTTGCATAAAAGCTAAATGTAATGTAATGTAATGCTTATATCTTGGATTATAAAAATGATGTAGAGTACCAAATATATTTGTTGTAAAGTTGACATTTAGGAATTTTTGATACATATTTATTAAAATATAAAATTATAAAAGTTTATTTCTCTGGACACCACTCTGGAAATAAATTAAAGATGTCCTTTTTATGTAAGGGTAGATATGAAAACCTTTTTTTTTACAAAACACAGCCAGGAAATTTTAAACTATAGGTTTGAATAAAAAAATATGAAGAGGTAATTTAACATTGTCAAAAGAAAAAAATAAAATTTGTGAAATATAGGAAAACTATAGGAAAACTTTAAAATATGTCCCGTATTTTTGGCCCACCATAAATATTCAGTGTGTACCAGAAAAAAACTGGACCACTTTTTAAATGATTACATCTCCTGAATCTGTTATGTTACCAAATTTTAAACCATGCAAATTGAAGCTAATTCCGTTCTCTTTCCACTAGTAATATTATGGTTTATGAGCATGCAAGCAATGGCATGACCACCACGGCCATTGGAAAAAAACTACCAAAGAAAAAAAGTTGCCAGTTGGTTTTGGCCTCATAACCTGATCATTTGTCCTAGTTTTCCAACTGACCACATTACTGTAGATGAGTAAAAAGGCAAACATTATATTCTTTATAAGTTGTCTATATATGTTGAAAAGGACATGATAAACTAAAAAGTAAACAAACTGCCGACTGAGGGCACCAGCATTCTTTACCTGCATTTTTGGAGGCCAATTTAACCTTTCAGGTTGACAATTTGGTTGCATGTGGCTCACATGCCAGGAAAATTATTCAGCCAGGTAGTTCCCCTTTGTTTCATGATGAAGATGTTATCATTGTACAAAGGCATGGAGGACACATTAAACGTCCGCTTAGAACAGGATCTGGACTTGTCACTTACACAAAACTGGCAGAATTAAAATGTACGTTTTAATAAAAAAAAAAGCATTTTGCAACTTTTTCTCATGTGTAGTTTTATTTAAATGGTCATAGTGAACATCCCCTTACTTTCAGGGTCATAATGTTTTCATGATATCACTGGACAGGGAATAGAAGGAGCCTTAATTTGTGTGGACTTCAACTGTGGTGGCCTAAATGATTGAGGAGATATAATAGTCATTGAAAAAGTGGTCCAGTTTTTTATTGCCCAACCTGTATATACAGTATATTATTATATTATACTATTATACTATTATTGTTATCACATACACACACATATATATTTTACAGTGTGTGTGTGTGTGTGTGATAACAATAATAGTGTCCTAAAAGAGCCCCCTGTCAACTCCAGGCCTCCTAGATCTGTCCTCACTTTTCCTCCCTGGAGGCCAACCTGCAAACAGGTTGCAGATATGCCCACTTATTCTCAGAAAGCCGCCTTAGCAGAGTAGGAAGAGGTTTTAGGTTCTTTTTTTTTAGATCTCAATTATCTTTTCTCCTATCAGTGCTAGTGGGAGTGGGAATGGGTTTTAGGTTTTTATTTCTTTTTCAAATCTCCATTATCGTTTCTTGTCTCCGCACTAGCAGCAGATGCGCCATTGGTGACGGCATGGGAGCTAAAGCACTAGTATTTCATTACCAAGTGATCCGCCAGAGCTTCTCCAGGGTGACGTTAGGG
>CM059281.1:5080875-5090875 GCA_030347295.1 Setipinna tenuifilis
TGTGTGTGTGTGTGTGTGATGGTAGTGGTCCAGCCACCAGCAAACCATCATGTCTCCACGAAACTCAAGTTAGCGAGCGAGGCAGCCCCCTGCTTTCAAGCATCATTTTAATGGCTTTCCTATGCTAATATTTTTGTTTATGATGAAAAGGCCTGTCAGCGGCACTTCCACCATCTCTGTCAGAAGCCCCCCCTGTAAGAACGAGATGGGGAGAGGGGAACAGGATGTCCCGTCACTGTGGCCCTCCCCAATTAGCCATGGCAGGTTAAAGGACATGAAAGCAGAAATATTAGTGGTGATAGGCCACAGCTCGCTCTCTCTTTCTCTCTCTCTCTCTCTCTCTCTCTCTCTCTTTGCCTTATTGACTCAAAGGAGTGCAGGCCATGTTGAACAACATGCTGGGTCCTAATGATTTAACCACATCATCCTCCCCCCTCTCTCCAATTCCCAGCGCACCAGTCGTGAGTCATGGCAGAACAAAAAGGCCCATTCAAAGCCTGCATGTCTTCAGATCACTCTGCTCCCACATTGAGCCCCCGCTGCCTCGCCCCCACCTCCCCAACCCCAAACCTCCTGTCTTCCTCCTGCCCCTCCTCTGCTCTCCTCTCCTCTCCCCTTTTTCCTCCTACAGGGCAAACCAGATCAATATGCCTTCTCTTTCCTGTTCTATCCTCTCCCCTTTTCTTTTCTTTTTTCTTCATCTCTCCTCTCTTCTCTTCTTTTCCTCTCGTCCCCTCTGCCTGTCCTTTCCTGTCCTCTCCTTTTTCTGTCTTCTCCACTCTCCTCATCTCATCTCTTCTCCTCTCCTTTCCTCTGCCTTTTTTCGCCTCTCCTCTCCTCTCTTCTCTTCTCCTCTCCTCTGCCCCCCTCCCTCCTACGGGGCAAACCAGATCAATATGGTGCCGGCGACCGGATCCAAAAGCCAGAGCAGGAGCTGGAGCTAGAGTTAGCCTGGCCTGGCCTGGCAGCCTCCCCCGTCCTCGCCAACCCCGCGCCACACTACGGCTGCCTGGCTGGCTGGCTGGCTGGCTGGCGGGCTGGCGGGCTGGCGGGCTGGCTGCGGTGGGGGAGTCCTAAGCAGCACCAGATCCGGGAATCCACGGGGTCATGCGGCGCCAGCACCACATCAGAAGAGTGCCGTTGCTATTCGCAGCCCCAGTCATGGGAGCATTCCAAATCCATTAGAGATAGAGATAGCGAGGAGATTTTTTTTTTCGTTTGTTGGCAATTTGATTTCTTTTCCTGGATTTTTTTGGGAAAAAAGGTTCCCAGGAATCTTTGTGCTCGAGACACATATAGACAGGAATGATAACCCTACCTCAACCACGCCAACCACTTTTCACCCCCCAGCCTGTTTTTTTTTTCCGGTTCTCCTCCTGTGTTCCCTCTGTGCCCCCCCCCCACACCCTCCCGCCCACTCACACCACCAGACTGTCCCATGACACGGACCAACACACACACCTTGGAGAATCAAACCAAACAGGAGGGGAAAAGGAAGAAGGTTTTTCTTTTGGTGGAAAGACACATCTGTGGCCGTAGAGAACGTTTATGAATTCAGGGAAAGTAAATGAGGCACGACAGGTCTGGATTTGTTGGATTTGAGAGTGACTAAAATAAAGGCAGTGTAAATGTAATTAAGCATAGCCCTTAGTCACAGAGAAAGAGGACGAAAAAATGAAAATAAACCAACATAATGTGTTCTATCATAGGAACAGCATCTTGCCACACTGTTGACATCAAAATAGTTTCCATGGTTTGGTGTTTTGGCAGCATTCATGCATTTGTAACAGCTATCAATTAAAGTGAACAGAAATTGCACCACTGTCGACAGTCACATAAAGCTTTTAAAATGCGCACGGCTTAATTTAAGTGCCTTGTCAAGCTGCTTAAGTTCAAGAGGCACTCAGCTCGGAAGAACGAGCCCCAGCTTCTAACTTCATTCACTGCTGGCAGCCATGCTCTCATCACCGCGGCAACTTTACGTAGATCATCAGTGACACCAAAATAAAATTCATCTGTGCAAGAACAGCTCTCTCTTTTCCCCTCAATCTGTTTGGGTAATATACTACAGGGGGACTGGGTGGTGGTGGTAGGGGTGGGGGGTGGGGGGTTTGGGGTAGCTGAGTGCAATGTAAGTCTGGAAGTTTGGCGATCCAACATTTCCATGGCGCTTTTTATGCAATCCTAGACCTTTGCCTTTGTAAACAAGGCTCCTGGAGGAGAATGGTGTTGCACATTTATGGAGGAAAGGCGTTGGCTATCGAAACTAACTGGTGCAAGACAGTTTTTCAATCTGTCTTGTATGTCTCCAAACAAAATCGATGACAATGAGCGACTGTGTGTGTGTGTGTGTGTGTGTGTGTGTGCACATATGTGCACAATATATGTGTTTATATCAGAGACTAGGGCGACCCAGTGCTTTTTCTCCTGTACAACACATTTGTCATTTTTTGTGATTAACCTTTTGTTGACATTTTTAAGGGTAACCAAAGACAAAAAGCTAAACAAAACACACAAACACTGACCGTCATCACAAGAGCAAACAGAAGTCAACACCTGTGAAAACATCTGTACAACACATTAAATACAGGTAAAAAAAAGAGTAAGTAAAGAAGATGATAAACAGGACAAATTATAATAGTTACAATATTACTGGCCTCTAACACTAGGGTTATCCCTAACTCTGACCCTAACCCTAACCTTAGGGTTAACCCTAACCCTAACCCTAACCCTCTGTCAACTTAACCACAAAATGTGCCCAAGCAGGCAGTGTGTCAGGTTTTGCCCGGTTGAGCTGGGCTGTAGATTACTCCAGGTTAGCCATATAGTTTGCGTTGATCCAACACATCAGTCATGACTCTCATGTCTCCAGGGATTGCTCTTAACCCTTGCCACACAGCCTCCAGCAGGGCCTTCATCCCCCCATCCATCTTAGCTGCGCTAAGCGCCCTCTTCATCACCATAGACTTGATTTGAATGTAATCTTGGCAGTTGCTCTTGCCTGGGGGGGAGACAACCTGAGACAGGTAAATACCTGCAGAAGTGGATATGATGACTAAGGGATTTAGCAGCCAGTGCTCACACTGAAACACATACTAACGTTTCATCGTAATTGTAATGGATTAAATGTTGTTATATTGCAGTGTTGACTATGTGTGAGGCATTGAATTACATATCATATTACAGTATATTACACTATATCACATTGACATTATATATCAAGTGTTTACATATAAGGATAGGGACTATTTGATATACCAAGTTTGTTTTTTTTAACCATGTGGTGTGCCGCTTGAACTGAAGTGTTATGGTGTTGCTGTTGTTGATGACGATGGATGAGGTCTTTGAGTCTGTTGCTCCTCTTGTCAATGTCAGCACTGGCGTAAGCCCAGAACAGATGGACTGTGGGTCATGTGACCTGGGGTCTGACTAAAAGTGAGAACCTTGGGGGTGGACCAGGTGCCCTGGCCAGGGCACTGACTGGACCCCTTGGCCCCTTGTCTGGTCTGACAGCAGCAGGGCCCACGAGCACGGGAGTGGACCCAGATGCCTCTGGCTGCTGTCGTGCTGGTGCTGGTGCTGCTGTGGTTGTGCTGTGGTGTGATGACTCACGCGACCCTCACATGGCATTGCTGGGCGTGATCAGAAACCTGTCACATTCGGCCTCAAAGGAGATGGGGGGAGAGAAGCAAACCTCAACCTCAAAAACAAAAAAGAAAAAAAAAAAAAAAAAAGTTAAGAAACGTCTGCCCGCCCAGCCCTGGAGTCAGGGAGACTCGCACAGTGCAGCCCACACACACACACACACACACACATGGACACACACACGGACACACACACACACACAAACCCTTACTTACACCACACAATTACACTACACAGGCACACACAGTTACACACACACACACACACAGGCACAAACACCCTCCATTTTTCACATATCCTCTGCTGGGCTCACTTACCCACAATTCCTTCTACAGGAGATACAGTAGAGCTAATAAAAAAGAAAAAGACAGAAGGAGAAAAGGCGTCTGCATTTGAAGTAGTTGCTGAGCAGCGAGTAAGCATTACCTGTGGCATTAGGAGATTTAATCCTTTTTTTCTCTCTTTATCCTTCTTTCTTTATCCCTTCCTCCCTCTTCCTCTCGCTCTGTCTCTCTCTCTGTCTCCCTCTCTCTCTCTATCTCTCTGTCTCTCCATTTTCCTTCTATCTCTCTGTCTATTTCCTTTCTTTCTTTCTTTCTCTCTCTCTCTATCTCTGTCTCTCCATTTCCCTTCTCTATCTGTCTCTCTCGGTCTCTGTCTCTCTCTCCCTCTCTGTCTTTCTCTCTCTTTGTCTCTCCATTTCCCTTCTGTCTCTCTCTCTCTCTCTCTCTCTCTCTCTCTCTCTCTCTCTCCACCCCCCTAAGGCAGGTGGCATGGCGCTCAGTCTGTCATGCTCTGTTGTGAGCATAGGTAGCAAAAGCACTCAGTCAGAGAAAAATGGCTGTTTGATGGAGAATCAGTCACAAGACTGCAAGAAGTGTGTGTGCATGTGTGTGTGTGTGTGTGTGTGTGTGTGTGTGTGTGTGTGTGTGTGTGTGTTTGTATGTGTGTGTGACAGAGGAAGAAAGAAAGAGAGAGCAAGAGAGAGTGTGAGTGTGTGTGTGCATATGTAGCCCTGCTTTAATAACCATGAGTGTGAATGTGAAAAGAGAGAAAGAGATAGAGAACAAGGAAGGAGAAAGACAGAAAGAATGACAGAGTGTGTGTGTGTCTGTGTGTGCACACACATATGTAGCACTGCTCCCTCTGTGTGAGTGTCTGTGTATGTGTGTGTGTGTGTATGTCTCCCCTCTGAGTCTGTGTGCGTGTGCAGATGCACGTGCATGCATGCGTGCGTGCGTGTGTGAGTGATTGTGTGCCCAGACGTTCTGAACGTGTGTGTGATGACAGAGAAAGGGAGTGCTGGCGAGAGACTGTGGGTGTGTGAATGTGTGAGGACTACAAATGGCTGTGGAGGGGGGCTGTGTGGCTGTGTGGCTGTGTGGCTATGCGGTGCGTGCTGTGTGTGGCTGTGTGGTGTGTGTGCTGTGGCTGGGGAAGGACTGACTGTAGTCATAGCCCCCCACTGGAGCACAGTACAGTCCTCCTCAGACCTCCGAGGAACGTGCTCTCATTTCCTGCAGACAGGAACACACACACACACACACAGGGGGAACACACATACATAGTGAGACACATACACACAGAGTGAGACAGACACAGACACACACACACACACACACACACACACAGAAACACACACACACAGGGACACACACACACATAGCGAGACACATACACACATACACATACACATACACATACACATACACATACACACACACACACACACACACACACTCTGTTATTCTTTCCCCCCTGTAGAATGGTCCAGTTCCTTTAGAAAATTCATCATCATCGTCATCATTATTTTTATTATTATTATGATTATTGTTATTATTTTTACTGCTGCGGCCCTGTGGGGTTTTGCGGTCAGTGATGGCAGCATAGAGGTCACAGGGAACAGAAAAACACCATCATGGCCCCAACATACACACACACACACACACACACATACACACAGACAGACAGACAAACATGCAGGCAGACAAACAGAGAGAAAGACACAAACAACATGGACAGACCGACACAAAGACACACAGACAGACAAACACACACATGGGATAGACAAACAGACAGAGAGAGAGAGATACATGGATGGATGGACAGATATACAGATGGGCAGATGGACACACAGACACACAGACACACAAACACACAGACACACATGGGTGGACCGACAGACACATGCAATTGGACAGCCACACACACACAGAGATGTATACACACAAATACACACACACACACACACACACACACGGATGGACAGACAGACACACATGAATGGACCGACAGACACAGCCACACACACACACAGATGTACAGACACACACACACACAAACAGGTACACCCACACCCACACCCATGCACACACACACACACACACACACACACACACACACACATGCACACACACATGCACACACACACACACACACACACACACACACACACACAGGTAATGCCTCAAATGCAGCCTGATGTGTGACCTAAGCGTTGACAGGCCTGAGTTGAATAGAGCTGGCATTGAGCGATTAGCTAACCCAGCCTAGCCTGAAACCTGAGCCGGCGGGGGGGTTGGGTTTACCAGAAAGGTCAACAGAGTGGTACAAATATTTGCCCATCAGACTCAAAGCGGCCTGCCACTTGCAATGAACTGCCAACCAGTTTTGTGACAGGATGGAACGGGGCTTGTTGACGTGTGGTGGGATGAGGTAGGTAGCTAGGTAGGTAAGGCAGGTGGGGAAGGGGGATGACATAACCACTGCCCCTGGTGACCACACTGCGTACTGAGCACCCCCCACACACACACACACCCACACACACACCCCTTAGCACAGCCTCTGCAGGGGTTTTTCCACAATTTAGTTGTAGCAGCTGTGTTGTTAAACCAACTAACAGGGGGGTCCGTGGTCATATTTTGACTTCTGGCAATTTCTACGACAAGAAATGGACAGATTGGCTTGAAAATAAGCCTTTGGGTTTAGTGGCATGCTGGTTATCGTGATCTCTACTGATCAGCAGCAGTGCTCATCCTTTTAGCAGCAGTGGTGGTGGTGGTGGTGGTGCAAGGCTGCTGAATGAACATAGGGAAAGCATTGACCTCTGGGAGACCTCTCCATGGGGACCTTTGACTGGCAAATTAGTCAAATAATGATATGCAAAGTCTATGCTAACATTAGCCAAAAAAACAAGGATGCCAGCAAGAAGGAACGGGGAGAAAGAGAAAGAGAGAATGTAAGATAGAGGAGAGAGAGAGAGAAAGAGAGACAGTGTGTGTCTGTGTGTGTGAGAGAGAGACAGAGTGTGTGTGTGAGAGAGAGACTGATCCATGCTTCTGTACAGATCACACTCTATTGAGTTGATCTCCAGAGAACTTTGAAAAGGTCATGTTTTAAAGCAAGGAAAATACGTGATCCAAATACCATTAAACATGCTCGAAGAGGAGCAGTTAGCACTTACAATCGGGCCATTATTCTGGAGATCTAATGGGCTATGTCTTATCTGAGACGAGAGGAGAAAGAGAGAGGGAGCGAGAGAGTGTGTGTGTGAGAGAGAGGGGGGAGGGAGAGGGAGAGAGAAAATAACTGTTAATACTGCTCCACTAAATTTATTTGTTCAGCTTGAGACAGTAAAGACAAAAAAGGTACTGTAACATTCGCAGCCATGGCACTGGAGCCAATAGATCTCAATCTTGCTTTCAAAATATGAGCCATATCTCAAGGCCCGGAACCCTTTTGAGGGCTCAATCTTTTGACACAGTTGCAAAGAGTCCTGCAAATGCCAGTTTCCTTTCATCAGGCAACAACTCACTTAAGACACACACCCACCCACCCACACAGACACACACAAACACACACACACACACTCACATACAGGCATACACTCACTCTTACACACACATGCACACGCACAAACACACACACACACACACACACACACACACACACACACACTCACATACAGGCATACACTCACTCTTACACACACATGCACACGCACAAACACACACACACACACACACACACACACACACTCACATACAGGCATACACTCACTCTTACACACACATGCACACGCACAAACATGCACACACACACACAAACAGACACACACTCAGGCACATGCACACATAGTGACACACACACAGAGGCACACACACACACATGCACACACGGGCCCACGAACACAAACACATACCACACCATGTTTGTATGAGTCATCACTCCGATGGGAGAGAGAGAGAGAGAGGCACAGAGAAAGAGAGAGGGAGAGAGAGAGAGGCACAGAGAAGGAGAGAGGGAGAGAGAGAGAGAGAGAGAGAGAGAGAGAGAGAGAGAGAGAGAGGGAGGAGGGAGGGGGTGGCAGAGGAGAGGGAGAGGGAGAGGTGAGGGGAAGAGAAGGGAGGAGGAGGGCCAGTCCTCAGCAGGCAGGCAGGCTGGAGTTCCCCTTGCACATGACAATTAAACTCCACTGTGCTTTACTGACGCACACACACACGCACACACTCACACACTCACACACACACAGAGGCCCGACTTTTTCCGACTATCGGTGGCGGTGGGTGCACTCAAGTCCACTCTGTTGGGCGCTAACAGGACCAGCACAGAGCAGCACTGTGGAGGAATGTACCCCGCAGGCACGGACGTCCAGGCACACACACACACACACACACACACGCGCACACACACACACACACACACACACACACACACTCCGGGACGCTGCGGCACGGACGTCCAGGCACATACACACACACACACACACACACACACACACAGATGTATACACACAAATACACACACACACACACACACACACACACACACACACACTCCTGGACACTGCGGCACGGACGCCCAGGCACATACACACACACGCACACACACACACACACACACTCTCCTGGACGCTGCGGCACAGACGTCCAGGCACACACACACACACACACACACACACACACACACACTCACACACACACTCGGCTTACACAGAGCGAGCGCTCTCAAAGGTCTCACATTCATTTATGTAGCACCAGCTTCCCAGCCAACTTAGCATACAAGCCAGCCATGCACACATACATTCAGTGCGCTCCAGTCATACATAAATACATTCGGTGCGCTCGTGAAATCCAACCAGTAAAATGTCTCTGTGTGCGGCGAAGCGTGTCATGAATACTGCATATGGCCGCGCTCCCAGCGTTTAGGTTCAGCTGCCTCATGGTGTGGACGTACAGTAAGTTATGACTACTGATAGACAGCATTGATACTGAATAGCTGTGAATGAATGCTTGTATCTGGGGGAAGGGCGGGGCTGTGGCACAGTGGTTAGACAGAGGTGTCAATTCAGAAAGTAAAAACCCTGCCAAAAATTTGATCCAACCAGCTCTGAATTAGCTGATCGTAACATGCTCTCAAGACAGGTAGATCAGCTACTCAGTGAAGTCCCCTGTGTTAGAAGAAAAAGGTGGCAGAGTTTTTACTTTCTGAACCCGGGATTGACACCTCTGTGGTTAGAGCACCCATACCATAAATGGACCCAGATTTGAGTCAGGCCTGTGGTCATTTCCTCTCTCCCACTCATTTCATGTTACCTTCTTCACTGTCCAATAAAGGCATCAAATAAAGGCATAAAAGGTCATAAAAAATCATTAATTCATGTTCCACACATAGAAGTAAAAAAAGAGCAAAGTAAGAAAAGTAGGTTTGCTCAACTTCTGTCGTGTTTGGGAGCAGAAAATGGGTAACTTGTAGTAAGGGACATAAAAAACACAATCTCAAATGTATATTTTGCACTAACAGTTTGTTAGCATAACACTGACACATTAGCAGTTGTAAAGACTCCAAAGATGGCCTGGTGCCAAAGTGTGTCTATCAAGGGCTTCTCATATGTTAGTGTACACACTACTTTGCAGACACTTGTTTTTTTTTATCCCTGTACAGAAAGAGAAAAAAAAGAAGCCCATCATCAACTCCACCTAAGCATATCTCAATGCTCTCGTGACTCAGAGGCACAAAGCTTCAGAAATGGTGTTAAGTAGCGGTCGATGGCCACTAATTCCCTGACGTTTGTCAACACGTGGAGTGAGATAGAGAGACAGAGAGGAGAGAGAGACAGACAGAGATAGAGAGAGAGAGAAGAATAAAGGGAGAGGAGAGAGACAGACAGAAATAGAGAGAGAGAAAGAGAGAGAATGGAGAGAGAGAGAAAGACAGAAAGAGAAAGAGAGATAAGAGAGAGACATATAGAGATGGGGAGAGAAAGAGAAAGAGAGAAAGGAGAGACAGAAATAGAGAGAGAAAGAGAAAGACAGAGAGCGAGAGAAGAGAGAGAGAGAGAGAGAGTACGAGAGAG
>CM059281.1:5095875-5133375 GCA_030347295.1 Setipinna tenuifilis
ATGAAAAATAGGGTAGGGCATGAGACAGAAAGATTTTGAGCCTGTGTGTGTGTGTATGAGAGAGAGAGACACACACACACACAGACAAAAAGAGAGAGAGGTATGTGGTAGTGTGTGTGTGGGTGTGTGTTTCTATGTGTTTGTGACAGACTGATGAAACGATGACAAATAGAAAGTTAAGTGAAGTGTGAAAAAGTGAAAATAATGTGGGAATATGTGAGATTGCATACCTGTGTATACAAAAAAGCCGTTCTAAGGCCTGTGTGTGTGTGTGTACACATATATTTATGTGTGTGTTGTACGCATGTGTGTGTGTGTGCCTTGTACGCGCATGTGTGTGTGTGTATACATGTGCATGTGTGTGTGTACGCATATGTGTATGTGTCTGTTGTACGCACGTGTGTGTGTGTGTGTGTGTGTGTGTGTGTGTGTGTGTGTGTGTGTGTGTAAATGAGTGCATGTGTGTGAGCGCTTGCAACAGCCCTCTCTCCCTGCCAGCACCCAGTGGAGGCAGGCGAAAAGTGGGCCAGGCGGCAGCGAAGCCAGTGAGCCACTCTCTCCCTCTCTTTCTCTCTCCCTCTCTTTCTCTTTTTCTCCCTGTTTCTCCCTCTCTTTCCCTCTTCCTCTGTCTCTCT
Organism: Setipinna tenuifilis; assembly: GCA_030347295.1. Taxonomy (NCBI): domain Eukaryota; kingdom Metazoa; phylum Chordata; class Actinopteri; order Clupeiformes; family Engraulidae; genus Setipinna; species Setipinna tenuifilis. Next base: position 5,096,511 of record CM059281.1, read on the forward strand.
CTTCTTCTCCTCTCTTTCTCTCCCCTTCTCTCCTTTACTCTCTCTTTTTCCTTCTTTTTCTCCCTCTCTCTCTCTTTTTCTCTCTCTCCATCTTCCTCTCTCGGTCTTTCTCTCCTCCACTCCCCCTGCCTTTGTTTCCCAGTGAAGGAGGTCACCCGCACCTACCAGCACTCCATCACCGCCGGCGACCTTGCCTGTCCTGGATTCAGCATAGGCTCCCGCATCGCCACGCCACACAACTGCTCCGAAAGTGTGCCAAAGTCGGCACACGGTTTGTCTTTTTTTTTTTCTCTCCCTCTCTTTCCCTTTTCCTTCCTCCATCCATCCATCCATCCATCCATGTCTTTGCCACGATCTCCCTGCCTCAATCTTTCTCTGTCTTTCATTTTGTCTGTGGAGGCCAGTCAAGAGAGGAAGCATCAGACATTTTGTGTCAAATGCTTGACTTCAGGATGAAGTATCCTTTGGCCAAGGTGTGTGTGGCTGCTCCCATTGAAGATTAACATTTTATAAAGATGTTGTGTATTCAGAACAAATAAGCTGACAAATTCAGATCCTTTATTAAGTATTTGATTCTAAAAGCTGGAAGTTGGACAAAACCTATTGCATATATAGCTTACACTTGCACTTACACGTGTATGTACGTAAATATGTAATGTATCGTAAATACATTCCTCTAAATTTTCCACGAGCATTGCACAGACTGATTCTGATTTGTTAAAAATAGAAATGTACTAGATGTTACAAGAGCTCTGTGAACGATTGCCCATATTAATTAAAAACGATCGAGAAGTTAGATCTTTGTCCGCCATCTTGCAAAAGAAAAAAAAATTAGCCTTAGTTTTCAGAACTGTAAAAGAATGCAAAACACTTCTCTGAATGGGACTGATGAAAGAAAGAGAGACAGAGTGAGAGAGAGAGAGAGGAAAAAAAAGAGAGAGAGAGAAATAACAGCCAGACACAAAAAAATGCTGTTCTGGGTTTCTTCTGATAAGCCAGTGAGTAATTCCCCCCCTCCCTCTACTACTAAAAAAGTGCATTCCTGTCTGATGCTTCCTGTAGCAGGGACGTGGGAGGCATGCCGGCTTATCGGAATGCCACGCTGCAGTCAGAATGAGCGCTGGGGCTTCCACACGGACGCTTGCTCGGAGCATGGCCACCACCTGTGCTCTCTTCCAAGGCGTCTTGCGACAGCCGATAGGAGGAGAGGAGAGGAGAGGAGAGTAGAGGAGAGGTGAAAGCTATTCTCCCAGGCCCTATTCATTGATAGATATGTGACAGTTCAAGGATACTGTGGACATGATAATGATTCAGTGGCAGAGCCAGAAGGCCGGCTGATAGGGAGGCCTAAAGTTAAATGTGGGTGAGCCAACGCAGCGACACACACACACACACACACACACACACACACACACACACACACACACACACACACACACACACACACACGCACGCACACGTGCGTACTTCCCCAAAATATAGGCTAAAGACTTTCGTTGCTCTTGCTCTCAAGCTATCATGCCTTTCTGACATTTTGTGAACACAAAAACAAAAAAAAAACTAAACAAAAAACTCTTCAGCTTTAATGTCTCATCTAAGACAACTGCCAAGTGTTTTCTTCTAGTCAATAAGGAGCAGTATGATGTGAGGGTTGTTGGTGATAATAAGCTACCATATAGAGATGTGGTGTTTTGAACCTGTGTTTGTGAACTGTTGTGCAGGTATTCAAATGCTACAAATACCAGTGTAGGAAGAGGAGTTCACTTGCGCTCAAGCTTGGGTGCGTTATGGAGCAGGACGGCACAATCAACAGCAGATCCTGGGCCACTTCTGAACCAGACTTAGGCCAGAAAAGGCCAGAGCACACAGAGTACTTTTTGGAGTTTTTAATCGGTGCAGCAAATGACTGACGTTTCAATGCAAAGCGTTTTTCCTCAGAGTCAAACTCTTTGTCCCTGTGCATCGAAACATCAGCCATTTGCTACATTTACTCCGTGTGCTCTGGTCTTTCCTGGATCTAGTCTGTTTCAGTTGTAACAAAATACAAATTAAACTTACATTACCTTTACAGTGTTTTTAGGCCTGACACTTCTACATTGTCTTGAATGGTCCCAAGAACAAACAAATAAACAAAAGACACATCTAGCTCATGACTCTATGACTGTGCTAAGGGATACTACTATTTTCCTGAGATAACAGCCTTCTTTGGGTAACATTTTTTAAAGAGCAAAGAGCAAGTTATTTTGAAAGCCGCTACCAAACCACACGGTCTGGAAACCCACTGGAGTGTGACAGCCGTGTGAATATATGCCCCTGCAAGCAACATTTAGAGCCGGCATGGATTCACAGGACAAAGCCACAGCGTTTAGTATATGTATGGCCATTCAACATCCACTCAGCAGAGAAAAATGATCTCATTCTTTCACATTAACATACTACACAATCCAGAGGGGTCGACTAAAACAGCCTCTCCCCGGCTCGTCTCCGCTTAGATGTTTCTTTTGCTGAACATAAAGGTCTGGATGCAGTAACTCAATACAGCTGAATGTAGTAAAAAATCTTACGTCCACAACAGAGAGATGATTTGTTTATAGACAACAGGGGGGACAACGGGAGCTCGTGACAGGACTCAGCCTGCAGAAGCCTGTATCTCTTTCATCTCTCTCTCTTTGATTGTCATCCCCCTTTCTGTCGTCTGTCTCTCTCTCCTTTTCCTCTTTCTCTCTCTCATGTTCCCTCAGTTTCCCCTTTTACTGTCCTCTACGGTAGTCTCTCCCTACTGACACAATATTACTTCTTTATCTGTCCCTCTCTTTTATCCATCTCTGCTTTTCCCTCCTCCTCCTCCTCCTCCTTCGCTCCCTGTCTCTCTTTCTCTCCATCCAGTTTGTCCAGTCTGTGGAGGACTCATTATCCAGCACCTTGACCCAGACATCTGACTGTGAGTCTGCGCTAGACAGGCGTCATGGCTGGCTGCGCTGCACCGCGCCGCACCGCACCACACCACACCGAGCTGCCGTCCCACACCGCCACCCCGCACCCCACCCCACCCCACCCTTCTGACGAGCCATGCATCCCAACAGTGCCACACCAGAAGCACCCACTGTGCCACAGATGCCCCCTGCTGGGTCTGCAGCACCACTGCAGTCTGACCGGCCTTTTAACCAGCCGCATATAGCATCACCAATAAACCCCCCTCACCTCTTCGGTGCCTGCACTCATTCACACACACACACACACACACACACACACACACACACACACACACACACACACACACACACACACACACACAATCAGCCATTCAGTCCCCATTTAGACAAAGGAGGCGGGCGAGCAAGGACAGTCGTGGCCACAGGCAGGTACTGGGCTATGGAGATGAATTAGAATGAGCTGGTAGTATTTTTCAAATCCTGATTTGGCCCAGATTTTTTTGTCCCTGCCACAGGTAGAAACGTGACCGACAACGTCCACAAAAGTCATCATAAGTCATCAGGTTGTATCGAAGATTAACTTAGACGATTAAGATGTCTTGTTAAGTGGAGTGAGCTTTTCCATGAAAAAGGAGGGGGAGGACGACGAAGAGGAGTCTGGTTATGAGGCCCTTGAGTGCTCCAAATCCGGTTGAGTCACTGTTCCAAGGTTCGTTCCTCCTCAGAAGGTTTTGCCTAAAAATTGTCCTTTACCGAAAATCAGCGCTGAAAAGCCAGTTAACAGTCAGCAGGTTTTCATTTTTTTTCTCCCAGACTTTTAAAATATGTGTTTTGACTGTTCGAATAGAAAACTCCTAGCTGGAAATGCTTGCAATTGTCATAATCTCTTCCAGTGCTTGTACAAATACAGCCACCTGATGTGCATTGTTTGTCAAAATCCCCATGAATGCCCTTAACTGAAGTTGAATCGCCATGAATGCGCATTACTAAACTCAGCTACAGAGAAGTAAAAACAGAACTTACACATTCTGAGAGGTGTAAGTTGTTGAAGAGACCTGTCTGGATGCCCTCACTTTTTTTCCCTTGCGTCTTTCTGTCTCTGTCTGCCTTGGCAAGACATTTCATGTAGTGTAATTTTGTGTGGTTGCTGGGGCCAGATTCCCCTTTCATTCATTTGAATATTTGCCAGTTGTTACCACAGCGAGATCCCTTCTCTGAGACATGACACACAAAAAGAGACTCTACCTCTTCCAGCACTTTTTACCCATAATCCCCATTTAGTCATCTCAAGGCCGTAAGATGCCTCAGCCAATGAAGGATTTTGGTTCAACTGCTTTTTTTTTGTCTCACAGGGTGGGGGTTTTCCCCCTGTACAGGCACCAACCATAACCAGACCAAACCAGACCAAACTGGACTAAATCTTCCGTTCACCATGTTATCCGCCAAAACGCCCACATTGCAGTCAGGAACCAGATCTATCGAGGTGCCTGAGTCATCAGATACCATAACGTTTGAGCACGAGTGCCAATGGTGAATGTGATGAGTTACTAGGGGCCACCATCTGGTGCTGGTGTGGCTATTGGGGAGCAGGCCCTGCTCGGCACAGGATGTGGTGGCGAGAACATCGGCAGAGGTCACCACCGGAAAAGACTGGAAAAAAAAAAAGAAAAAAAAAGAATTCTCCCTAAATGATGTGACTCACTTTGCAGGAAATAAGGTCTGATGGCTGTGGGTTCTTCCTACCTCAGAAACACATCTCAGATGTTCTCAAGTTTTGTGTGCCTTTCATCAAGTGATAGGCCACCTGCTCCAAGCTCCTTGAGATGAATAGGTTGGTTACTCTGGGGCGGCTAAAATGGCAACCAGTACAGACGAGACATTTCCATTTGACCCCCGGATAGAAAAATGCGTCATCCAACATGAGTAGCCACGAAAGCAGAAGTCTTGACTCAGAGGGATAATTCTGATTCTGGTATTCTTGTGGTGTGCCTGTTAGAATATTTAATAACAGGAAGCCCTATGCCATCCTCTTTAGAGAAGAAGAAAACATGCTTCAGTACTCTGATGAGCAGGGCTACACTTATCCTGAAGGATGTCCATCATGAGAGGAGACATGAGCTGACAGAGCCACAAGTGGTTGATAATGACCAGAGTGCAGAGAGAAAGAATGGCCCTGTGAAGAGGAAGTCGTGTGGAGAGACATGGGCGTGAAGAGGGAAATATTACTTCTTACAACAGTCTTTTCTTTACCTTTCAAAAATAAAGATCATTTTAATTTCTGATCGGTTTGCCTAAGTCTGAAACCCCCATATTAGAAAAAGAACAGTATAAGACTATTTTAACATCTTAAGATGGGAGTATCATTTAAAGAAACTTAGATTGGAGTTTCATTTTAAGATATATCAGACAAAGGCCAGATCTTAATGAATTCTAAATTGTTACTCTTAAAATCCCCTTAGAATTAAAAAATCTAAAAAATTACATATCAGCTTATTATATATATTTATATATATTTTCTATATATATTTACATATATTGTTTGTTTCTAAAGGACAAAGTCAAGCCAATTCTAAGAAGTAATATTTTCCTGTGGTTATGCCCAATGTGACAGTGATGAGCGAGGACGCCTGTGCCTCAGTGGGAGAGCATTCCTCATGATCAGTGTGAATAGATAGAATACTGAGGAGAGGTGTTAGTTATTTGTCATTAGCAAGACTGACCTAAGCCTGCTGGGAGTATCGAGAATGTATCACTTACAGGTCAAACGGTTGACAGTGGGTCTTCACAGCATTATAGCAGGGGGAAGTCTAAAGCACAAACAAGGAATTGATTTAAGAACATGGGTTCGTTTAAAAAATATGACTTAAAATAGCCAACTTCAGCTCTCTTCGTTGTTTTTAGTGTTCCGCATACTTACCTCGTATGACAAATGTCGCAGGCATTTACTAAACCAGCTGTTTCTAATTAGGACAATTCTTCAGCCACTATACATGCTAATTGGTGCAATTACTTTAAGCCTACAGGCAGAATCAATATGTTGAACATGTTTTCTAAAGCCAGGGTTTACCATCTCTAAACTACTCAAAATGAAGCTCAAGACTACGGTAATCTTTCCCATTGTCATGGTCCAATATTTCTTTCTTTGCAGGCACTGCCATCTAGTGGACATACACTACTACAACACAACATAACATGATTCAAGAGGTTGAAATTCTCCTGTCAAGGCTTTGCTGACGGTTAAGAGTTAAAAGACAAAATGGTGTAACATGCCCTCAACTGAATATTTCTGCGTGCTGATCGGTGCTGACGCTTAAAATTATGGAAACATCCTGCTAATGAGTCCAGCTATGCTGTTTTCACAGAGTGTCCTTTAAAAATGCAATGGTGTCTATTTTTAACTTGATCTGTACATAAACTTGCACATGGTCAAGAGAATTCCAAGTTTCAAATGTTGCCTTAACCATCACCAGGCCTGAGAGGATGTCATTTTGGCCTGGGAATGATTTATTATCTAATGCAGGTGCTCCTTGTCTTTGTGTAACAGCGCCGACATCAGCTTGGACTGAGAGCCGTTAAAAGACTCCTGGGCCAGGGATTCCGTGTCAGCGAGTGCATTCTTGCTAGCAAACATATGGAATTATTCAGACCGGAAACCCATGTTCTTTTTGGAATGCTGTATTTATTTTTGTTTCAGAGATCCAGAACAGTACCCCCCCGCCTTACATGAAGGAACCAAAACCTGAGGCTGATGTGTTAACTTAAAACAACTTCCCTTAGGTGTACCTGGTTTGACCAAATACTTCATTGGAGACTAAACAAATCTGAACTCTTTTAGTTGATTTTGTTATTTAAAACTTACTTAGTCAATTAATAAAATACATGATAAAATAACAAAAATGTTAAAATAGTACATAAGTGATTGCAATTAAAATAACATAAAATTCAATTAAAATTAAATATTTTCTTGGCAAAAATCTTTAACTATTATGACACAGGTAATTGTCAACTCTTGTGACGCAAGTAACTCATGACGTACGTAACTGTCAAACTAATACACAGCCCATGGCAGACAGAGACACAGTCAGCGGAACAAATGGGAAATCAACAGGAAACCTCGAAGACCCTGCCCTTGCCTAACAAAACAGGTGCCTGACAAACTGTCACTCCTCCGCATCAGAGAACTGGCCGTCCACTGGGGGCGGCGGGGGCTTGCACTCCCACTTGATGGGGGTCGCGTGATGCTTGCTGGGGATGTACGGGGCCAGCAGGGGCTTAGTGTTGAGTGGCGCCACACTGGGCATCATCGTGGCCATATTGATGATATCCTCGAAATCTGTATGAAGGAGAACAGCCTAGCTCAGACACTCAGAAGGGCCTTACAGCAGACACTAGAGCGGTGTGAGGGTCTAATTTGAAAGCACACTGAAGAACAGCATGAACAAAACATCTCACTGACTTCATTTGAGCAATCACAACTTCAGACTTCCAAGACTGTTACTGTAATTTGAACAGTTGCCTGTACAACTAAATTAAACAGCAAAGCCACTAAGGTTCAAGATCAAAGCAACAAAGTGTCAAGTACAAAAAGTACAAAGTGTTCAGTACAAAAGAAGAGTAAAAAGGGAACAAGGAAGATGGGGTATACAAGGGATATATACAACTAGATGACAAAAAATAACACTTACTGAAAGTGAACTAGAGCATACAGCAGCAATGGACAACCTGTCTTCAGCAGCTACCATTCAGTACCACATATTTGTTGCACCTGTTTACTAAACGAGCTGATTCTAATTAGCACAACTCTTCAGTAAATAACATATGTTAATTTGTTACATTACTTGTATTGAGTGCTAACAAGTAAAACCATGTGATTTGGTATATGTGGTTCTGAATCCAGGTTACCCATCACTGGCCTACAGAACAGTAAGCCAAGGCTATTCCTACTGTAGCCAAAATAACGCATATTTGAAATATTAACACTAAAATAAACTAAACGATGGGCAACCTGGTTTCAGAAGCTACAATCTAGTACAACATATTTGTTCCAGCTGTTCACAGTACATGTAGACTGCAGGTACATGTAGACTGCAGGTGAATTCATGACATCGCTTGTATTAAGTGCAGAATCGCGTCATTTGGAATATGTGGCAATTTAGCTTCTGAATCCAGGCTGGCCGTCACTGCCTATGCCTACTGTCGCAAAAACAATGCACCTTTGGCATATAGGACTTGTTCCTGCAGTTCCATCTGAGAGCGGCAGTTAGACTCACCATAAGGCCAGCCGTAGTGGGGTCTAGCCGACTCGATGATCTCCTCTTCCCAGTCCTCATTCTCCAGTGGCCGCATTGGCTCAAACAGTGCTAGCAATCGGCCTTCTTCCACACCAGACGACGACTTCTTCTTCTTCTTCAGCCATTTGAGGAGTCTATGTCTTGGAGGTCTTCTGCACCGTGGCTCGGGAAGAGGCTTGGTCTGGATATTCGAGGGGTCAGTGGGCCTCCTTGGCTTTGACTCGGCTGCAACCTTCTCACCTGTCCCTGTAAGGGATAATTATCCTAACATTATGTAGTAAAAGGACACATGACACCACCATAACCAGAGGTGTAAGTTGTCACACAATAACCTTGTCATGGAAATTGCTGTTTTTCACACACACAAGTCTTTTTTTCATGCTGTCTAAAATGATGCTGATAAAATACCGATACCAATAAAAATTAACATTCAGGAATCTTGTTGCGGGTAAAGTTGTGGCATTATGGGGGTGGGTACTTCTGCAGCTTCCTCCCCACACCCACAGCCATAGATGAGGTGCCCTTGAGCAAGGCACCTAACCCCCAAATATTCCCCATGCGCCGGATTAATGGGTTTGTGTGCTCTGAGTGTTAGCCAGCTCACTCCTTCATGTAAATGTATGTTTGAATGCTATACAACCCTCGATGGGCTAAATACAAGCCAAATCTTCTTTTCCAAGGATTACGATAAGAACTTAGAATAAACATAAAATGGTTTGTCCCCCTGCTTACTTAATATCGTATTTCTAGGCGGACCCAAGGCCTGCTCATTCAGATGCTATGGGATGTTTTTTTTTTTTTACCGTGGCATACACAATCAAACATAGGCTAATTTATGACTCACCATGATGGCCCAGTTGACGGTTCTCTTTCTGCTGTCCAATGTGCTTAGTGTGCTGAGAGTACTCTGTGTCCCAGTCTAGCTCATGATTTGATGTGACATTTCCATTAACATCTACGGGTCGTTTTCTTGCTTTCCTAGCTCGTCGCTTTCTTCTTCGAGTTTGGCTCTCAGACTGACCTGGGGCTTTCTTCACAGACAATTCAGTCTGAGCCATCACTTGGGGCATTCTCACTTTGCATGGGTCTGTCTGTATACCTGCAGGACAAGCCAAGCAATAATCGGCCATATAGGCAAAATCACAGGCACATGCCCGAGTACAAATTCATTTGATGTCCATTCAGTCAGAAAAACGGCATCAAGGTTCATGTCCTAACAATTTATGTGCAACCTAAATATGTATGTTTTACGTAGGTTGACGTTGGCAAAGAATGCAATTAATCCCAAACAAACACCCAACACATATTTATATTTATTAGGCGTATGTAGTAGGTGTTAAACATTGTCATGGCGTAGGAGTAGCCTAGTGTAAGCAAAAACGGGACACAACGGCTAAGTAGCACCCTTATTTACTCTTTAACCTCTCTCTCAGAATTGCAGTTATTAAAGATGTTTGATCTTGCTTCGAAGTTTGTATCAACTATCAACATTCCTCGTAGAAACTTACCCATTTCACAAGAGTTTAAATTTCAGCTCCAGAAAGATAGCATGTAATCTCTCACCCTGTCCAGTTTTGCTGTCGCCAAACACGTGCCGAGAACGCACTGCCCTGCGCGTGGCGTTGTTGTAGGCTAATACATTTTAAAGTGAAACTTTTCAGTCCACAAGTCTGGCAAATGTACATCCCCGATTTCTGGATTAGTTCTTTCTCATTGCTTGAACATGCTTGTATTTTACTATATTCCTGCTTTGCCGCAAAGTGAATGTAGGTGGGCTTAGTAGTAGTTTACAAGGTGTTTGGACTTGACTCAAAACAAAGGGAAAGATTCGCATATTTACTGGTTCAACCTTGTTTTATTAATGCAATTATTTATTTTTCATAAAAAGAAACCTTAGCTTAGCCAATATAACAGTATAGATCTAACCGGAAATTATCACTGTGTGTTTTGTTTTCCCCCTTTTTCTTTTTTGTGAATATATTCAAGTTTCACGTCTTCCGATGACCGTGCATCTGCAGGTCGACTTAGCTTTATTCCCACCTTCCATACAGCTTTCATGATTCGAAGAGGAAATGTTTCAAACAGGGGAAAATATCGAAGAGAGAAAAACAGTTGACCTGGGAATGACAGCATCACTGAAGCAACAGTCAGACCATTCATATTTGGATGCTCGAGCTTATCAAATCTTTAAAAAGTATCCCTAGGCATCCTGATGCCTTCGAATACACCCAATAAGAATATCCTGTTGCAAGTTCACTGCTGCTAGCCCCAAAGGCCTGCAATTTATTCTGGTTTGAAAAAAAGGGACAAAACCTCCTTGAAGGCTCACGCTGTAGTTGCTACTAGCATTTCCACGAGAAACAGTAGAAAATAAACTAATTTGTACAACATTTACATCTCACGAAAAAAAAATGTTAACACACTGCATGTGTAAATACACTCTTAACTGACTTAACAGCAATATAACCCAATTTAACCCAATGGGCAATGGGGATCTGAGCAAGGCACAATCACCAGAGGTTACATGCAAAAGAAATAGCTTTGTGCAGTAAGCAAAATTTTAACTCCACAGCTTTTGCAGCAATGTCCCTAAATAACTATCAAACAACACTGAACTACTTCACTGGCTTTGTCGATTCATTTAAGAAATGCATTATTTATGAACAAATATGAAATGCTGGATGATGGCCTACATTTACCACACACAGTGACTATCATATATTCATCTGGCTTAGGCCTACATTGCTTATAAATTATTATTATTATTATTATTTTGACAGTCATTGAGCCACTAGTAAGTTCAGAAGTCAAAAGTTGACGTTTGCTGCACATTAAAATCCGTCCACATTGGTATCTGGTGACTCTCCATCAAATCAGGAATCATGACAGCAAGGAGGAGTCAGTCAACATCAACAAGTAGATTCAACGGTGATTTGCTGGTGAAAAAAACAACTGACCTCATACAATTTGTGTTACTGTGTGTGTGTGTGTGTGTGTGTACCTGGCAGTAACTTGAAATCCACACAATTTTGGGCTGTTGCAAAATGTTCCCTCATGATCAGCCAAGGATGCCAAAAGATTGACTTGCACTATGTGGTGTTTGTAATGCTGTGTGTAAAAACACACACAGACTGAAAGCTACATGGACAACCTCAACAAACTCAACCTGAAGGCTAGATAACTTAAGTAATCCAAATATCAGCAATCTAACATTCACATCTGTGCTACTGTACATTCAAGTGTATGACCCATAAACTCTCTATCCCAGTGTCCACACAGCCTCTCAACAACCCATCGTTAACACCCTCCTAAAGTGATGTAACGTAGTCTCACCAAGTGCACATTAAAGTGTTTCATTCTTTTCTTAACTGAACAAATGGGAAAGAATATGCCTTTGGCAGGTCCCCTGCAACCTCACTCTACTAAACTTCCACAGGTCTACAGTACGTATATCACTCCCGCTTTTCTCACTTTCATAGAACCATGTTTCTGAGCTCTCCATTCACCCGCTCACCCCACCTCGGGTAGCTGTGGCCTTTGTTAGCACATGCGTTAGCCATCACCTGTAGGTCACCACGGCAACTATTTCAGCCAACCTGCCTCAGTCCAGTATTCCATGCTTTAGTCAGGAGCCGTACAAGCTCTTCTTAGAACCACAAGATGAGTTACTATCCTTTTAAACACTGGTTAAAACATTCTCACTTGTATACATCTACATTCTTAGTATACAGATCTCCATGTTCTCGCATGTACATATCTACGTAGTTAGTATGTAGTATCCATGTTCTCAGTCCATCTCGGTACCATGTCTCAAAAATGCCCATACCTAATCGCTCAGTGATTCATCCTCAATGGTTTTGCTGATTTAGAGCAATGGCAATGACAGCATGTCTTTCAAAAGTGCATGAAAGGTACTAATTATATTTTACAGCTTCACAGATTGTAACAAAGACATACAAAACATTTCTTTTTTTTTCCTCCCAAAACAATGTGGGCAAAAAAGTTCCAGTTTTTTCCCAGCATGGGTGCAGTTCACATCTTTCAGCACAGACAGCAGGGGTCGCTATTAGTCCAGTGTAACGTCTCTCATCTCCTTACTGGGGCTGTTAGTTTTTGATCTCCAGGATGGAAGGGTTATGGTCCAGGATGGACAGGATGATCTTGTCCATGTATTGCCTGAGGCGGTAGTTGATCTCTTCCTGTTCTTTGAGGGCCTCCATCAACTGCAAACAGAAAACATGAATTAACAGAGCATTCACATAACACCATAACACGGAGACTCAATTCTCTAACTCCATTTTCTTCTTGCAACTTGTAAAATGTTCTGCAAAAATATCCCAGCGGAATATGAATGAAATTTTCCAGCCAGTCCTCTAGGGATAAGAACTCTCTGTATTTCTGCACCAATTATGTCCATCACAGTCACACCCTATCCACCCTGTGCTGCATACCTCATCCCGGGAGGCGCTGTCTATCTCTGCCGCCAGGGACTGGGCTTTCGTCTGGGCAGCGAACAGGTTCTTGGCCTCATGGAGGCTGAGGCTGAGGATCTGCCCGTTCAGATCCTCGTTCTGTTCCCTCAGCTTCTGGTTTTCCTGCAGGGAGGAGGAGGAGTAGAGAAGGTGTGAGCATTAGCAGGTGGGGCCTGACAAAGGCCTCAAGGTTCAAAAGCTCTACCATCAGCAGTGCTAAAGTCCTCTCAGGCTGGTGAACATGACAACACTGCACCAGCTGTGAGCTCTAAGTGATGATTGAAACTAAGACATACAGGACAAACAGGGTGCCTCTGGACATAGCAGCACTCAATCAGTGACATACACACACACACACACGAGCACACACACCCTAGTACACAAAATGAAGCGATATTAGAAGTTATAGACTGTAATCTGGGGGTCAGCAAAGTTGTGCACACTGCCCAACCATCTACAATAGGTGACAGAATGGAGTTATTGTTGGTTAAATGATGAGGTTAGAGGGGTAGTAGGTTGACTTGGGGGGGGGGGGGGGGGGGACACGGGGTGTTTACCAGGAGACCGGGGCGCAGCCTGACCCCGGCAGCCACAAGCTGCTGCAGCTCAGAGGGCAGGTCCTGGAGAACCATCCTCTGAGGCACACAAAGCAGAGGGACGAGCACCAGGTGAACAGCTGAGCCAGATGTCCACTTGTGCACTGCGTAGTGCATACCGTAGTGTGCGAGTTACAGTGGGTGGGTCACTTCCATAGCGCACTTTTTAGTGAACGAGATTTTGCATTTTGTCCTGGGATTGAGTGGCATCACATTCTAATAGGAGCCATTTTCTCTCCTTCCGTTTGCTGTTTTTTTAAGCAGTGCAGTACTCACTAAATATCCCGCCAAGTTGACGACAAACACGCTGTGAAGATTCATGAGACCCGCCTACATGATCTGTTTTGTTTGAAAGCGCCCTTCGGGGAAGAGGAATGCATAATTAAAGTGGAAGGCGAGAATGGAGGCCATCCCATGGGGAGAGGAAGGGGGAGAGAAATCACTGTTACTCTTCATGTAACTCCAACGGTCTTATTTTTACTAGGTTTGTTTTGGGTTTGCTTCCACATGCAAAAATGTCTCACATGCTTTTATTGGTATTTATCTACTAAACTGTTCACTCAGAGAGCTATGCACAAGAATCACAATGTGCCTAGACTGTTAGATTATGCACAAATGGTAAATGAAACCTTGAACATTTAACCTTTTCCTTGTCCAACTGTCTTTTACTTGCACTAGCCTGAGTTTGTTTTGGGTTTTCTTTTACATCCAAGTGCTGGTTTGCAGGTTAGCAGGAAATATTTGATTGACATCCATCCCACAGATATATTTAAATCACATGCGGACACCTTCATACACGCCATCACTTCATACATGAGCCGTGACGAGGAACTGTTCCTGGGATTAAGTGGTTGTGAACTTTAGTCAAGGGCTCTGGCGCTGACAAGTCCCTGTATTTGAATACTGTGGTGGATCAATGGAGCTTAGGCTTCTGATCTCTGTTTATCTATGTTTACACTGAGCTTCCACACCATCATTATCCTCATCATGATCATCATTAGTGGGACTGGCCTCAGGATGGACATCGCACCTGCACTGCATGACCAGTCAGACTAATGTCACTGCATACAGCATACATCAAGGAATTCAGAGGTGACCATCACATATTCATCTGGCTTAGGCCTACATTGCTTGATTGCTTAATTATTATTTGTTTTTTTACAGTCATTGAGCCACTAGCAAACTCAGAAGTCAATTGAAAAGTTGACATTTGCTGTACATTAAACTCAGTCCACATTGGTATCTGGTGACTCTCCATCAAATCAGGAATCATAACAGCAAGGAGGAGTCAGTCCACATAAACAAGTAGATTCAACAGTGATTTGCTGGTGAAAAAAACAACTGACCTCATACAAATTGTGTTACTGTGTGTGTGTGTGTACCTGTTAGTAACTTGAAATCCACAGAGGTGCACCTTTAATGTTCACTTTTTGACTTAGAAATTACAGAGTGAATACTGGTAGCTGTATGCCTGTACAGTCAGCATGAATCAATTATAAATTAGAGGAAAATCAGTACCACTGTGCTTCATGAATAAGTTACAGCTGCAACAATGTTGCAAGGTACAGCCGAAGATAGAGCAGTTAAATATGCAGGGAAACTCGTGCATTTTGCCAGCTATTCCTTTCATAAGGATCCAATTACAGTAGTGTGATTGTATTTTTTTTGCCCGTAAAAATGGGCAAACAAAAGATCTGGCAAGCAACTACTGTACCTGTTTTAGTCTCTTGACCTCCAGCTCGAGCTCGGCCTCCCGGCTGCGGCTGTTGTAGTCGGACAAGCTGATGGAGGAACTGCGTGTTCGTCCCAGCCGCTCCGCCTCCAGCTTATAGTACTGCAAATGCTCCAGCTCCCGCCTCAACTCCTCAATCAGCTGGGGAGGAGCGAGAGCGAGACACAGAGAGAGAGAGAGAGAGAGAGAGAGAGAGAGAGAGAGAGAGAGAAAACCATTACCTAAAAGTCAGTAGTAGTTGTAACCAGTGACATGTGAGTAGAAAAAAACATGTTGGTAGCTTTTTTTTTTAGAACTAAAACCTATAGCTAGCGTAAAAATTGCTCTCTTGTGCCCTCTACAGTTTCAAATGTGCAAATATGTTCAATTGACATATGATGACAATTGATGAGATCTTGTAAGGTGACTATGACGTGTCCGAACACATGGACACATAGGTGGCAGGTTACTGAAGTGCACTATGCCTCCAACATCTCAGTCACTAGTCAGTATGAGTTGTAATCAGTGTGATGTGAAGAGGAGGAAAGGTCATGGCTGGGTCAACAGGTAAGCTGTTACCAGTGATGGGCAACCTGGCTTTAGAAGCTACAATCCAGTTGCATGTATCTGTTCCAGCCATTCACTACATCTGTTGATTCTATGTAGTACAACTCATCAGCCACAGAGTACCTAATTAGTGAAATCAACTGTATTAATTGCACAGGTAGAACCAAGTGATTTGGTTTGTGTGGTACTAAACTGTAGCGTCTGAATCCAGGTTTCCCATCAAAGGTTGTAACTAAAGTGGATGATTTTGTCTGGTTAGTTAGTTGCTACCAACCTGTTGTTTACAAAACATCCCCCCTTAACTGACTGTTATTCATATTTGTAGACACCACTGCAAATCTGTGTTTGACCAAGTCTCAGGTTATTGTGCTTCAGGTCACCTCTTGCATGGCATCCTTTTCCTTTTGGTAATCTTGACGATTGTGTTTGAGCTTGTCCATCATCTTCTTGTACAGGTCCATCTCGTCCTTCAGCCGTAAGCTGGTGTCTTCCAGTTTATCGGTCATTCTCTGCCTTTCCTACACACACACACACACACACACACACACACACACACAAGTTGCCATGATGCCCTGATGATTAGAAACAGTTGAAATGCATAGGCATGTAGCCAGTATTTAATAAAGGCTATTTAATCTCAGAAGGAGTGTCTCATAGTTTTCAGGGTTTTTTTGTACCTTGGTTTTGGAGGCCCTTTTTTTGAAGAACACTGTGTTTTTACCCTTTTTTAACTGACACTTTTTTTAAACTCACACCCACATTTGTTTGACCCATGAAGACACCCCCTTTTCTCTTTTTTGTGATTCAGTTACGACGTCAGTCGTGAAGTCAAAGGATTAGTGTTTTAGCCCCTGCGCTAGTCTCTATCTGACGTATGGCTTCACACTTGGGAGCTGGAGGTGCTGATGACAGGCTGGAATTAGAGTTCACACGCCTTAATCAGACAGGGGGTGTTAGCACTGTTGTCAGCGGCTCAGCCATGATGCAGATTGATAGTGCTATGTGAGAACACACACACACACACGCACGCATATGCATGCACACACTCGTGCACATACACACACCACATGTAAATATGATCGCACCCGCACATGTGCGCACCCACACATGTGCGCACACACACACACATACACGCCCACACAAATACAGACAGACACAGACAGACAGACACACACACACACAAATGAATGCACACATTCACATGCACAAGCACACACATAGGCACACAACACACACATACATAGGTACACAACACACACCTCATCCAGTTTCTCTGCCTGCGACTTGAGCCGGGTCATGTTGACAGCCATCTCTGCATTCTCCTCCTCGAGCTGCTGGACTCTAAAAGAAAGATGGTGATGGGGGGGAAAAAACTAATTTAAACAATTGCCAGATCAGCAAGGCTTTGTGCAACACAACCCTTACTCAACTTATGCGCAATAATGCTGAAAGGCATGGCTGCTGTGTCCCCTTTCCAAAAACAATTCATGTAGTGCATGCGTGGTACATAAACAGCTAGGCCACTTGCAGCGCTGGGCACTGCCTTTACAGGTCCTCAGGGTCTAAAACAGTAAAAGAGTTGTGGCAGATTTTACCCCGAAGGCTGACTTCAGCGTTTTATGTACTTCTCGCACTGCCTTTCCACTAGCCCTCGCAACAGACTGGGGACACGTGCTCATTCATGCAAAGCCATAAAGGGCTTCTTGATTAATCTGGTTTATTTAACCATTTCACGGATGTGTGGTCACCTACACAGCATGTGCTACTGCAAGTTCTCACACACTGCCTGGCTAGTGTAATGTTAGTGCAAGATACCTGAAGATGTGAAATGGCCCTTTGTGCAAGCAAGGCGAGTAACCTTGCTGAAACAGCGTTTGTATGGAACATCTCCATTAACAAAACTCTCAAACAAAAAGTGTTCTTCACCTAAATGCTAAAACTACTATCCAGTCAACTACTGCAATGAGTTTTTTTAATGTAAATTCTGACCATTTCTTATTCTTGTGTGCTAGCTTATCATAGTTCATCACTATTTTAAGAGTTATTTCTGGTGCTAGTCAGCCAAATATGATAATCTTGCATTCCCTTTCTCGCTCATGTGTATGAAATGTTCCAACAGCAAATCTTGTGTGATTTGGCAAACCCATCTCAGCCACTGCCAGGGGGCAGAGGGAATGTGTGTGGGATGCCTGTGCTTGTGCTGCAGTGTCTGTGTGTGCGTGCGTGCGTGCATGCACGTTGGACAGAGAGTACGTTTGTGTAAGGAAGAAAGAGAGAGAGAGAGAGAGGGAGAGTGTGTGTGAGAGGGAGTGTGTGTGTGCGAGAGATTAAGAAAGTTATACACAGTACCAGGAACCATATGAATGCACATATGTGCATCTAACTTAATAACGTGTATATTATTTGTTTGAAAAAAAAGCAATAGAGAGAAATGGAGATGTAACAATGGAAATTGTGTGTGTGGTGTATGTATACGTGTGTGTGTGTATTATGTGTGTGGTAAGTGTGCGCATTTGTGCGTGCAGGTGTGTGCGCACCTGTGTGTGGTGTATGTATACATGTATGTGTGTTTCTGCAGTGCAGGGGCGAATCTAGACCATTTTTAGGGGTGCCAAGGCACCCCCGTGAAACTGCTCGGCACCCCCTGGCTCAGTGCAAAATGAATAATATATTATATATAATAATAGTGTTGTGTGATAAGCACTGGGGGCCGGGCATCCCTAAAGACCAGATGCTAAAATTGCCCCTGGTGCAGTGTATGTGTGGATGGATGAGTGAGTGAGTGGATGAGTGAGCGTATGTCTGTGCTGGGGGTTACCGGTTAGAGAGGAGCTCTATCTGTGTGTTCTTGTCGCGCTCCATCTTGGCGTGGGCGTCACGGTGCCTCCGTAGCTCCTCCTCCATCACTCGCTCCGCTCGCGCCTCCTGCTCCTTCAGCTGCTCCTCCAGCTCATGCACCCTACACACACACACACACACACACACACACACACCCACACCCACACAGGTACAACACATACACACAAAAACACACACACACGCATTAAAAAACACATACGTAAAAAACATGTCAAACACACACAAATGTAAGTCAAACACACACAGGTAAAATACATAAATGCACACACACACACACACACACACACACACACAAACACACACATGGACATACAAAGGCAATGAACAAACACAGAAAACGAGGTCAACCACATGGTTGGACGTTAAGCACACATAATGACGTAATTTAAGTACACACGCAGGAATACATTTTGGCTAAATTAGTAGTGCAGAATGAAAAGGTTGTTTGTCCACATGCTAAACTGGCATGCTGACTTTCCAGAGAAGCAGGCATGTAAATGAGCTAACAGTTGTTTATTTTGTGAAAGTGGATACACCTGTATTACAACTAGTTTGGTACTTTGTCCATCCAATCGATTTCCAATTGCTCTTGAACCACTGGTAATTCAACAAATTGCAAACGTTTTTTTGCAATATTGTTTATGTTTTTGTCAATTACTCAATTACACTCTCAATTACTATGACACCTGCCAAACCTTAGATAACTAAAATTAGTTTTCCACGGCCAGAATTGTGTATGTGTTTATATAGATCTTTTTCAATAGTAAAATCAAAAACGATGACTTCCGCTATGTTTCACATTTGAGAGTGTTAAAACTGAAACCTTGTGGGAATAACTCTGACCCCAAGTATCGAACTATTTTGAAACGGTCTAGAAGTGTGTGACAGAGACAGAGAGAGAGTGTGACAGAGAGTGTGTGTAGGCATGGGTGTTTATTTTATGGCCCCATTGTGCGTAAGTCTATTCTGTGGATGTGAGTGCTAGTGTTTGCTTTACCGGTGGATCAGCTGAGTGTTCTCTTGCTTCAGCTTGGACTTGGCGTCCCCATTCATCAGACAGTCATTTTCCAACTCTGCTACCTTCTTTTCCAGGTAACTCACCTGCGGGTGGCAAGTTTTTCCCGTTAAGCGCGTTCCCCTTTTAATCGCATTTCAAAAATCACTCTGGCACAGCCTGATAAATCTATAATCCAGCAGACTACTTACTGAATGTGTCGGTCTTGTATGCTTTTGTGTCTTAGCCTTAAACAACACATGCAGTCATGTAGTGTCCGATCAGGTTAAACTATGTCGGATATAGTCACTTATTATGTGAATAAGCTAATACATGATTTGTCTAAAAAGTGGCTCCACTGCAGGCTGCTACTTTGACTGGATAAGCACGTGTGAGGGTGCGAATGAGTGTTAAATGTGCCGCACACACACACACACGACACACACACCAACACACACACGCTCTGCTTTGAGACTGTACCTTCTCAGTGATGTCGATGTCACACGAGTCGATGCTGTCTCTGAACAGGTCCTCTGTGCTGCCGTTACTGCTGCTGATGTTGCTGTGCTGAAGGAGTTGCCTGCCGAAATAAGAAGAAATAGATGTAGAGAGAGCGAGGAAGAAAGGCAGAGGGGAGAGAGAGGAAGAGAGAGAGAGGAAGAGAGAGAAAGGGGAGAGAGAGAGAGGGGAGAAAGAGGGAAAGATAGAGAGCAAAAGCGAGCGAGACAGGTGAGCACAATTATGCGAATGTTCCGGCTGCAGCAGGGTGACTGCACCATAGCTCCTCACACACACACACACACACACGGACACACACACGCACCCACTCAGACTGGAAGCTTAGCGAATCGAGAGCGCAGCAGACAGAACAGACGTACAGTGGCAGTGGCACCGGCACCCTTACCATCGCTCCTCACTCAGTTAGTCAGTCAGTCTCTCGCCAGGATGGCCAACTACACAACTCTCTTATCAGGGCACACTACACTATACTACACTACGCCTCCACTCCTCTCCGCTCCCCTCTGTCTGCTGCAGAGGAGCTCGACCTCATCGCAGAGAGCCCCAGTTTCCCACTGCGCGACTGCAGCGAGCAGTGGAGGAGAGGAGAGGAGAGGAGAGGAGAGATGGTGAGAGGAAAGGAGAGGAAAGCAGAGCAGAGGAGAGGAGAGATAGGGAGGTGAGATAGAGAGAGGGGAGATAGAGAGGGGAGAGATAGAGAGAGGAGAGAAGAGAAAAAATAGAGAGGAGAAAAAGAGAGGAAAGGAGAGACTGAGAGAGGAGAGAAGGGGAGAGGATAGGGAGGAGAGATAGAGAGAGGAGAGGAGAGAAGAGATAGAGAGAGAGGAGAGGAGAGAAGAGATAGAGAGAGAAGAGCTAAAATAGAGACAGGAGATGAGATAGAGAGGGTAGAGGAGAGACAGAGAGGGGAGAAGAGGAGAGATAGAGAGCAGAGATAGATTGAGAGAGGAGAAAAGAGGAGAAATAGAGACAGGAGAGAAGAGATAGAGAGGGGAAAGGAGAGATTGAGAGAGGTGAGTAGAGGAGAGATAGAGAGGAGAGATAAAGAGAGGAGAGAAGAGATTGAGAGAGAAGAGAACAGGAGAAATAGAGACAGGAGAGAAGAGATAGAGAGGGAAAAGGAGAGACTGAGAGAGGTGAGTAGAGGAGAGATAGAGAGGAGAGATAAAGAGAGGAGAGAAGAGAAGAAATAGAGAGAGCAGAACAGAGGCGAGACAGAGAGAGGAGAGAAGAGATTGAGAGAGGAGAGAACAGGAGAAATAGAGAGGGCAGATAGAGTGCAGAACAGAGGCGAGACAGAGAGAGGAGAGGAACTGACCCACTGCTCACTGCTTCTGTGTCACTGGCAGAGCACCACTCCCACCCACGTGTGCACACATACACACACACACACACACACACACACACAATGCGACCACCAATACCCCATGACAATGACACGCACGCCGCAGGGGCCTGGCTTGTAACTCATAACTCTTTTGTCCCCCTCCCTCCTTCTTAGCCTTTATAGTTTAGCTCCCTGTCTCCCCCATTCCCAGTTATACACAGACCCACGCCTCATCCGTCACTCATCTCTCCCTAGCTGCCACTTCTCCCCCCTCAGTCACACTTCTGTTCCTCTTCTCCTTTTCTTTTCTCTCCCTCCAACCATCCATCCATCCATCCTCCCCTCCTTTCTTGCCCTCACCTCATATGCTGGACTCCATTATGGAGATTGTTCAGAAAATGACTGGATGGCGATCGTGTGTGTGTGTGTGTGTGTGTGTGTGTGTGTGTGTGTGTGTGTGTGTGTGTGTGTGTGCGCATGGGCTGAAGGTGTTGAGGGCTTCTTGCCAAACATACATCAGCAGCACTGGCAGGCCATTTTCATCCTGCCACTATGATTCACTTCACTCACACACACACACACACACACACACACACTCACACACTCACACACACACACACAGGTTCACAGAAGCATACTGCTGCTAGGACAAGGACAGGTGTGATGCGTAACTCCCAACCTTCACATACACACGCACATACACACACACCTTGAGGGTTACATAAGCATAGTGATGCTAGGACAAGAACAGCCAGGCATGATGAGTAACTCCCACAACCCTCACCGCCACCCACAGCACTGCACAGCACACCACTCTTTACATGTTTACTTGCCGATTTTTTTCCCCTATACACTTTACTACTGTATATAAAATGTTAAGTGCATTTTAAATTATTAGTAGTAGTGGTAGTACTGGTAGTAGTAGTAGTTGTTGTATATAGGTTAGTGGTGCATTGTAATCTGTAAACGGCTGCATCGTATGTTCAGGGTGTTAATCCATGAATGCATGACGCTTTTTAATAATAAATTACTTTAGTGGCTAACTCAACCCCACCCCCCTATGAATAAAATGCCTAGTATAATAAATAAACACAGCAGATGGCATTTGTTAAACTTAAATGGCACAGTATCATTAGGTGAATGAATGAGTGGCTGTGTGGAACTGGCTGCCTCAGCTTAAAAGTAGGAGGCCAAATAGTCCACCATGGACAGTTTGCTGCAGCAATTCATTTAGGTGGACGACTCCTTACACTTCTGATAAAGTTTCCAGAAATGGCTGACTGAAAAAAAATCCTCCTCCTCCTCCTCCTCCTCCTCCATCTCTCCTCTCATTTCATCTCTTGTCAAGACCTCCTAAATCTTTCCCTTATTTCTTTGCCTTCATTCCTTCTTTATCTCTTTCCCCATCTCTCCCACTCTCTCCATTTTTTTCCTTTTCAATCACCCTCTGGTCCAGCTGTGTATTTCTGGCCAAGTAAATACGAGCTAATGGTTAACCTGTTGGCCAAACAATGAAGCGGTCAATGCTTGTCAGCACATCACAGCAGAACTATGGCTGTCAAAGGTAAACGACTCACCTTCCAAATGCTGTGCTGGTGATCTTCCTGTTGGGGCTGGAAAAAAAAGGAGAAAAGAGGCATGGCGGTCAGCTGACAAGCATGTTTCATCAGCAAAGTCACACAGATACACACAGACGATTTAATTTGAGCAGGAGCTGCAGAGACAAAATGACTGTTTGACCCAAAGGGAGACGAGAGAGAGAGAAAGAAGTCATTGGCTAACGGCGACAACAGTAGGATGTGAAGGGTATGGGAATGTTAATGAAACCTGCTTCCCTCAGGGCATATAAGGGCCTTTCTGTGAGCTCAGCATTTGTGTTCTTAAGAGACCAAACTCTGTTCCCAGTCATTCTGTGCTTTCGAGTCCTCTAGGCATGTATTGTTGTTGTGTGTATTCCACACAGACACTGGGAAAGTTAGAGCTTTTTAGGATGAACTCATACAGACACAGATAAGACAGAAACACAGACAGACACACACACACAGTTATGACTGATGTAAGTTTCTCACTACATCTAACACATGTACTGCACACCCGTGGAGTGCTTGTGTATGTGGGTGTATAATGAGCCTGGCAGGAGAGCGCTTTGTGTGCATATGTAGTTGTCAGTTTCTTAACTGTGTGCGTGTGTGTGTGTGTGTGTACATGCAAGTGTAAGTGTGTGTACTTCATGTGCTAGTTCTCATTTGATAGGGTACAGTGTGTATTCCTTCCTCCGCCTGCTGACTTAGTCACATTTGCTGCTAAAATGTCCTCTACTCTACAGTCCACTCTGCCTCCACTGTGAATTTCAATTTACACTCCTCTCTAGCTCTCCTTTTCCACACTACCTTTTGCCTCTCCTCTCTCTGGGACACTTAAGTGCACACATGAGAGGAAACCTCATCAAGTTCCATGTCAGGAAGCGAGAAGGAGAAAGAGAAAGTGCTCAGTCACAGTAGAGGACCCGGTGTTCTAGACTTTTCTGTGCAGTGCTGTACTCTCTCTCACACTCTCCTACCTAAATACACAACTCCATGTTGTATGTGTGTGTGCCCTTTGGAAAGGTTGTTTGTGTTTGCACGAAGGACGCACTGTGTGTAAGTGTGTGTGTGTGTATATGCACGGTAACAAATGACTACATGCATGCACATATTTAAAACCCAGCTCTGTGTGAGTCGGTGGCCAGTGAGGCATGTCTCTACACCAAAGGCACAGTGAAGCTTTTCTGTGCGATGGGCCCATAAATATCCCCGACCTGCCTTCCTGCCGAGTGCTGAGGCAGGTAAGAGGTACAGGGTGATGGGAGAGCGGGGAGGTGTAATTTTAGACTTTACATAATACTCAAACTCTTGCGTAGGAGGAGAGTCAGGTGAAACGTCTGGCTACATCAGACAGCCGTGGTGTAGCACGAGGAGTCTGTATCAGGTACAGGGTGTCACAGCTGTATTCAACCAATGGTGCTGACGCATTCACCTGAACAACACTGAGATGGCCAGCACCTGAGCAGACACTCTTTTCGCCATGTAGAGCAGAGAATGTATCTTTTTGGGTTATGTATAGTCTTTCATATTCCATCTTTTTAGAAATTAATAAAAATCTATGCTTGGCATTTTGCAAGAAGAACATTTGTTAGGACTGCTTTCAGAACTCACCCATGGGAGGCCTGTATCAAACAGAACTAAGGGTTAGTAGTCAAGAATCTTTGACTGTACTGTATGTTCCAACTACAAAGCTTCACTGAGGAACCACTGGAGATTTCTCCTTTCTTGCGATCTCTCTCTCTCTCTCTCCCTCTCTTTTTTGAGATATTTTGCCTTTACTTCTTTATCTGAGAGCTGTCTTTGCAGCAACACTGCTGCTATGGAAACAACCTTTCTGAAATTAAACACATCCTGTTTCGTTTTCTAGCCTTGTGGGGTAAGGGGTAGAAGAGAAAGTTGTTAACTGCATAGAATGTATACGAATCGGTCCATCGGTTATTTATGGACGTGTGCCTGTGTGCTATTGCCATTTCCTTCCTTTCTGCTACATGCATGGCAGTGTAAACAGTGACAGGGTGTGCACATCCAAAACTAATCTTACAGGTTCCAGACTAAAGTAATACGCTAGATAATGGAGGTCTGTGCACTGTATATCCTTCAAAAGTGTATTAAATTGAACAAAAAAACAAGGCAACATTTCAACCACAAGTTCCTCATCAGGCAATTAGCCTTGCCTGACAAAGACACTATGGTCAAAATGTTGCCTTCTTATTAGTTGGCTAAATACATTTTTGGACAATATACAGTGTGCAGACCTCCTCTGTCATATGCAGTGTTTCCCAAGAGACCAACAGCTTGTGCGTTTTGTCCCCTTAGCCTTCTAGCTACCTGTTGGCCTTGAGGTTCTTGAGGCGGACGTCCAGGTCGTTGAGCAGGTTGACCTTCTTGCAGCACTGAGAGCAGAAGACGTCCGTGTGCTCGCTGCCGTCCGTCGGACGCATCCGCCGAGGAGTCTGGCCCGCGCTGGAGGACACAGCACAGACATGTGATCAGCTGGGTGTGCACACACACACACACACAATAAAATGAAGTTGGACAAGTTGAAAGGTGCACACACTGCAGTCATGTAGATATGCACCGACACAGACAGATACTTTAGGCATAATTAGGTAAATTACTAGCACTGAACTGAAACTTTGTGTGTATGTGTGTGTGGTCAAACCCCAAACACACACAAACACAGAGAGACAGAAAAAGCAGTGTATATTGGTCAGTCTAAATCACATAAGGAAGGCTGGACTGACTGTAATGGCAGCACCATTTGTTAAGCGGAGGATCCACAGCGTTGTTGAGAGATTTAGCGCCATGTGATTGGATAAGATGGACTGCATATTGATCTGGCCCCTTTCCCAGCACATCCTCTCCGTACAGCAGACACCTAGGCCTACTGTACCTGTCTCCTCTTCACCTCTCTTCACCTTCGTTCTCCCTTCTCTCTCAGTGAGAAGCCACCAGAGTGGTTCCATCCTGAGAAATAGCTTGCTCGCCTGTGTCAGGTCCAGTTTTGTATTGCACCAGTGTAAGTACAGTTATCAAGGCAAAACTCATTTTTGGACTGTTCCCCCCCAAACAGTTCACCTTCCAAATCCCCCAACTTAATACAGGCTAATACAAGTTTTACAGGCTAAGTAGAGTTACAAGGAATTTGACTTCAGACTTATAGTATCAGTGAACATAACTCGAAAATGTAACTGTTAATTCTCTATGTAGTATGAAAACAAATGTACTCACCGTGACACAAAGCATTTCAAAAGCCTTAAGCATGGGCATGAAGCTTTGTGTAGAATGCCCCTCTCCCCCAAATAGTTTACCTCTCAAATCCTATATAATATGAAAGCTTTACAGCCCCCCCCCCCCCCCCCCCCCCCACCACCACCACCACCAGTCCCAGCCACGGCCCCCAAAGTCTCATCTAAAACAAAAAGCCGCAGTAATGAGTTTGGGCTGCTTAGCATTCAGATCAAATGGGCCGTTTCATTTCAGGGATAAATCCCCCTTGCTGACGGGCCAAGGAGGCATGTTAATCAGGCCAGCGGGAGGTCGGGACTCCACAGCCCCTCCCCGGCCAAGAGTCACTAGTAATGAGCTCTGACCTCCGAGACTGGGGCTACCACAGTCACACATATGCACAAACACACAGTAAGGAGACACACACAGTGCAAAACACAAGCATGCGCACGCACGCGCACACACACACACACACACACACACACACACACAGTGCAGACGTGCAGAACACACACACATACACAAACTTTTCTCAGTTTGGGCACAAATACAATAAATGTTTGACGCAGCAAATCTCACTGACAGTTTTCCTTTTGACAAACTGCGTTTCTCCTACCTGCCTACTTAGTTATATTTCCTTTCAAAATGTCCTCTACACTACAAGAACGAAAAAAAATGTACAACCCCGCTTTCATAGACAGAAAAACAATGTATTACTGTGACAGTTACACATAAATCATTCACAGTCTGTCCTTACTTAATTTTCCCTTACACAAGCACAGGTACAGCCTCTCATGGATACCAACCAAGGATTAACGTTTTGATGATACCTCCAATAAACCAGGCAAAACGACTTAGGTCGTAAGGGAAAGCAAAAGACAACCAGATCAAAGTTTAAATTGTGTCAATAGCAGCATTTAGCCATAACGCATTACCAACATTTTTTGTTATTATATGGGATTACATCTTAATTCAGTTGGACGATTCGTTGGACAAACGACTGTGCATAATTAGCCAAGCACATTTAACCTAGCCATGTTTTCTAAGGCACTTTAGACCATGACGTAAACCGATTTACCTGGAGGGTACTGAGGAGCCCAGGTCGGAGTGGCCATTGGTGCGCATCTCGTCCTCCGGGCAGGGGCTACTGGGCGCGTACTCCACATCCTCACTCTCACCGTAGTCCTCAAACTGCTCCTCGTTCAGAGAAGCCGACGACAGCGTGGAAAGGTCAGAGGTCACGGAAGGATTCATTTGGACATGCCTAAAATCACACATGACGTTCAAAGTAGCAGTTACAGAGTATCTAGCAATGTCAACGCGTGAGCTTCTAATCTATGGAAACCATAGAAACATGTAACGGCTGTTGGGACTGGAGAATGAATTAAATCCCTACAGAGAAGTCGCTAACGCTAAGGGGCAAAGGTATATTTTGGAAAACAAGCAGAGGTAAAACCCTGCCACGAATTTGATCCAGCTCTAAATCGGCTGATCATAACCAGCTCTCAAGACAGGTAGATCAGCTACTCAGTGAAGTCACCTGTGTTAGAAGGAAAACTTGGCAGGGTTTTTACTTTTCTGAACCCGGGATTGACACCTCTGAAAACAATGGATCTCACAAAAATAATACCGCATCTGTAATAACATTTAACATATTTTCCACCGCATATCCACGGAAGAAAACGAAAATACTTAAGCTAAGTTGGGAGGTGTCAGAGAGATGATATAACCGTGACCCAAGCTGTTATCCATTTATCAATAGGAAAAAAGATTGCCGGAGAACATCTCTGGAGATGCACGTGCACGCGCAAAGATGGCGGCAAAATACTACAAACATCCCAACAAAAATACCAACAAATCTACTTGTCAAGCCCTTTTGTGTAGTGTGTTATGCAGTATGACATCATTTAATGAAGATCATTGCCATTTAATCTTTCAGGATTACTTACATGTCTTTCATCTACAATGGAAGCTTTTAAGTACTCCTGCCTGGTTAGTGCACTGACAAACCTGACCTGTCTCTACCTTACACACACCTGACTGAAATCAGTGTAATTTACTTCAGCTGTGTTTTCAACCAATTAAAATAACCATTGATGAATCTAGTCAGGTATACAGCATGGAATGAGGGAACATGTGCAAAGACATGGTGTCTTCCATTAAGGAAAAAAACTCTTCAAACTCTTCAAATCTTAAAGGGTTTAGTAATATTCGTATACAATTCATGAATGAATATCTACTCCTGGAGGGTATTCAGAAAGCAAGTTTTCTGAATGGCAGTTTCTGAAGTTAACTCAGAGCTAGTGGTAAACCTCCTATTAGAGAGGTCTCATGGCTTCATTCTCCTTGTAAAAAAAGCCATAGGGCTGTTACTAAACCACTACTTGATATGCCCCTATGTCCACTAACTACCATTCTTCAGCTGTGCTGTTTTATATACGGCATATATGTGTTAAATGAATGTTAAATGCCAGGACTGACTTTTCCTCGGGAAAGAAGATTCCCAGCCCCTCAGTGCACCGTCCTCCCTCTGAGCTCTCTGAGCCAGGGACGCTTTCGATGGCGCTGTCCATGTCTGACTCTCGCGCCTCGCAGCCTTCAGCCTCTTCTTCCTCGAACAGTGCAGTGTCTGTGCCCGCCCGCGTGCACATGCCGATCACCCGGCCAGATTCCTCCTCCACACACTGCCACAGAGAGAGAAGAAGAAAAATTAGGAGACGTTACCAAATGTGAAGCCATTTGGATGTTTATTTTTAGTAACATGGGGGGAAAAACTGGAAATGTAGACACACACACCCTCACACATACGCACACACACACTCCCACTCATTGAGACATTTATTCAGACACCAAGCATAAAACCAAAGTACAGTAAGTGTGAACATCTAGAAGATTCGATTCTAAATGATAATAAATAAAACAGCACTTATTTAAGGTTATTATGTCCCTTAAATGGCATAAGAAGCATAGTCATTAGTGAAGGGAACAGACCCATGAATAGACTCATGAATATGAAATTAAGCTCCCAGTTGGCGTGGGAATGTCTCAAGAGGCCAAACTGGCTGTGTCAGAGGGTCAAAGGTCACACAAGGACTGAAATCCCACTGGAGCCGAGTGCAGCCTGCTGAGGTCAGCAGGAGACAACTAGAGTGCTTTGGGCGGGGGGCATGACCTCGTCAGGGGAAGACTTACAGGGCGCACAAGAAGTAAAGAACAAATGTGTTTAACGATCTGATTACCACAACAGGCACTGAGCTGATGACAGCTGATTGTATTATAAGATCCAATATTCACCTAAACAAACCTATACCTGCTTTACACCATAAGCTCTGGTGGAGTTGCAGACAAAGTGACAACACAGCCTTCATGTTTCCCATAGTGCTTTAGTTAAGGTGACCTTAACAACATATCCCTTCCACCTTAACTAAATTGTCCCAGTAGAACACTAAAATTAGACCTGGGCTTAAAATTAAATGGTGTGTGACAATAGACACTCCATCAATTGCATTCCATTCATACAAGCTAGAAAGCTTAAAATAAACATGATGCAAAGGACTATTTTGAACAAGTTTTGAACAAGACTATTTTGATTAAGTAATATATTTCTCAAGCATAACCTTGCACCTCCCTGAACAACTACTACAAATTCCCTGCACAAGACACTGACAATGAAAACATGACAAAATACACGTACACATCCATGCATAAACAAACACACAGAGTATTATGGCTTTCTACACTAGCATGATGACAGAGCCAACCACAACTGTGGGTGAAGCCGACTACATTACACTAGTCATTATTCTCTGCCATGTCTTCCAGCCCCAGGAGAGGATTTGCCAGTTTGTGTGGTTTACCAGACTGGTTCTGCCACTAACGGCCTCAGAGAGAGAGAGAGAGAGAGAGAGGGAGAGAGAGGGGGGAGAGGGAGGGGAAGAGGGAGACAGAGAGGGAAAGAGGGAGGGTGAGGACCATGCCAGAGAGCTGAGCAGGTCTGGAGGAGTCTGTCTGGCCACTCCAGGAAACAGGCTGGAAAGCACAGGGAGCCCATACTTAAGGATTAGGGGCACTTGGAGAGGGAGAGAGAGATGGAGGGAGAGACAGGGGTAAGAAAGAAAGAGAGAGAGGTCTGTGAAAGAGGAGTGTTTAGTATTCCAGTGAGACAGTCGATGGATGACAAAAAGCCACTCAATGTGTGGTCAGGCAAATAGCCCACTGAGGGGTCTGACGCTCAAACACACACACACACACACACACACACACACACACACACACAAACACCGAAATACACACACGCAAACTCACGCTTTTTAAAAATACATCTCCAAATGAGCTATAATTACAGCAATTTAGAAAAACACAAAAGTAATCATGAAACTGCAGTTAAACATTGTATCTCATCCGTATTCCGCCTCCAACAGCATCTCTCCCTGCGGCTCTGCCACCCACACAGGGCAGGTAGGAGAGCAGGGCAGGTGGGGGTAGGATGGGGGGGGTGTGCCACCCCATACCCTCAGTTTAATCAGCATCATTTAGATGAAAATCCTCATGTAGAATATCATCATGATGTAGAATAAAATAAACTTTTATTGTCATTGTCACAGGTACAAACCATACATACATCCACACACACACACACACACACACATTCTGTCATTGCACTGACCCATTTCAGATCCAGAGTATATTTTCTTGCAGTTATATACCCATCCGCTCCGCTTCAGTTCTCTCCTGCACCTCTTCTGCTAAGGTTGTTTTAATCTCGCCATGCTGTACATCTCAGTGTTACTGCGGATACTATTGTTTGTGTGGCTATACAAATCTGATCCTAGACAAAGGGCCGAGGTGGAATGACATCTAGTCTACCTTAGGTTTGCCTTGTCACCCAAACGCAGGGTAATTTTAGCCACCGGTATCCACCCAGCCTGGATCATGGCTTAATGTCTCCATTACATAAGAAATGGGCGAAGCAGGGTGAGGTAATGCCTATGAGTATTGTCCAATAGAGTCTTAGTGTTTTTGGGCTACAACAATAAACTCAGTGATGATGGGCAGCCTGGCACAGCCAAGGCCAATTAGCACAGCTCTGTATTATGCGTGCAGGCAGAACCAGGTGATTTGAAACGTGGTATTGGATGGTTGCTTCTAAATCCCAGTTACCCATCACTGAATACATTAGTGGTGTGATGGAAAATATTCCTTAGGTTTTAACACAAGACATGGGGTGCCTGGAGCATCTGAAGACATGGCCTCCTCTCAAAGCACTTAAGTCCTCCAGTTTCCCCATTCTTAAATGGAACTCGGGGTCGATCCATCTTAATCCACCCTATCCAGACATGAACTCCGTAAATAGCCTGTCTGGTAGTTGTATCGCTTTTCTTTTTGACTAAGTGAAAGACAAGCCCTAAAACCATGGAAATAATGGCAACATTATACTAGAATTCATACTTTAACAATGGCACGCAGACCAGAGGTTTAAAACCTGCAGGCAACTGCAGAACTCATAGCTGTCACTGCAAAATACATTACACTGGGCATCTGAAGGTGATGATACACCGTGTAAACTTTCTAAGTATATAAGGGCGGTGGGGGCGATGTTTTTACTCTGGCATGGGGCCCCTCTACCTTGGGGGCAGTGCACCTGAGCACAGCCATGAATGGAACCAGCGGCCTGGAAACGACTTCACCTAACGAGAGCCTCAGGGAGGGCCTGATTAGCTCAGAGACTGTGGCTGTGCTGTCTTCTTCTCAGCCTACACCCATCCTTACACTTACACTGTGTCTCTGTGTCTTTCACACATACACACACACACACACTCTCCCTCTCTCTCTATCACACGCTCTCTCTCACACACACATACACCGTCTCTGTCTCTCTCTCTCTCTCTCTGTCTCTCTCTCTCTCTCTCTCTCTCAATGTGTCTCTCTTGCTCACATACACACACACACACACACACACACACACACACACACACACACACACACAGTGAATCTCTAGAAAGGTATTTTTAGTAGAGGCCAGATTGCATGAATGAATAGTTCCTTATTAAAAATGCAAATGGCAGTGTAGCTCTGCATGATCTGACACAACACAACTGACACGACTGCAGCAGATACAATGACATTCACTCTCTATTATAGACAGTGTTATATATCCGCACAGTACAGAAGACTGACGTTGTCAAGAATAATAGGAATTGTGGGTCAGGTCAGGTAAGGGACAATTTGAATAAGAGCGTTCACAGAGCCAAGAAAGAGAGAAAAATGGGGAGAAAGAGAACGCAAGAGAGGGAGTGAAAGAGGGAGGACAGATTTTTGCTCACCCAGCAGGGGGTTTGCTTTGGAACAGGTTCAGCTGGCGTGTGAGCTGTGCTGCCTGAGGTTCCTCGGATAGTGGGGAGAGACCGTGATGGACCATACCTGAGTTTCCCTCTGCGGTGCTACACAAACACTGGGCTCATGACAGACTGGGCCTGCTTCTGAACTACCATGAGCCCAGAGTATCAAAGCACATTCATGCTTGACGACGCACAGACACCAGTCAAGTCAAGTTTATTTATATAGCACATTTAAACTGAGAAGATTGATCTAAAGTGCTCTTCACATAGCTACTGTACTACACTGAAAATAGTGAACAGTAAATCCAATTTAAAAGAAAATAAAATAACTATGGTTCTTTTATTACATCAGTTTACAGTAACCTGTACTATTTTGAAGTATCATGAACAATGTGATGTATGTTCATGATACTTAAAAAATAGTGCAATGTAAAAAGATCCATGCAATATATTGCCCTAATTATGTTTTTTAAAGTTGGTTTTATGCTTTACTTTTTACAGTGTAGGCAGGTAGACCCATGTGTTGGGAACTACACTGGGACTTGGACATGCTTAAGTGAGACGCTACAATTCTGTCTGTATATAGACATGCTATTGTGGGAACTCTCTTGACAGACAAAGTCTTGAAAAATGTCTTGGGGTAGCCAATATTTGGGTAGGCAATCTTTCACAGTAAATGGAGTCTTCAATGTCGTCTGTTGTAGCTAAAGCCCTGTGGTCTGCCCTTGAACTTCAGGAGAGGGGACCCAGGAGCCTTGTCCTAGTTCATGAAACTACATTACCCACACTTCATTATCTCGCTCCTGGAGGCATAAGGTGTGCCAAGTCAATGAAACCCAGCACTGTGATAAGGCAGAGAACAAAGTCCAGCTAAGCAGCGACGACAGCAAGCAGGACTAAAAACACCTGTGAAAACCCTCCTGTTTGACACACTACGACTGCACCCCATATGAAAAAGACATATTTAAATTGTACAAAAAAATGTATACATTTTATCTCAACCTTGCAAGTATATGACAGCAAACCACATATAATATCCTTAGTATTTTTATAGAAAGGGAAACTTTTGTAATGTGTATTACTTAACTAAAACATGTAGGTCTTATACTTTTGTTGCCTGAGAAATATGTAAAAGGGGCTACAGTTGAGGCAGTGAACATTATTGTAAGGTTTTTCTATTCCTTTTTTACACGAGACAGCCCAAGAGCCCACTCCCCCCATCCCCATCCACAGCATGATACCTTTCCTGCTCCTACCATAAGTTAGACGCTGCAGCAGGCAGCTGAGTCCCAAACCTCATGTTATTAACAGTCCTAGGGGAGGGAAGCATCAGAAAGTGTACAGCACAGCCATACTGATCCACACCGGGTGCTGATAACAATGCTACCTAGACTAGGCATGTAGCAGTTGGCCACAGATGTTTGTGCACTACAGTGCAATACAGTTAAAATGCACAGCCACACAACCAGTAATCTACTAGCCTGGTAAACCAGCCCCTCGTACTATACTGCATTTTGTACAAAAGGTCTGGCTGTCCTGTACTGAGAAACATTTTCTTCCTGAAGGTGTAGACTCTGTTAAAGTTCAAAACAATTGGATCTGCCTTTACAGAATCGCTAATGTCTGGTCGTGACGCATGCAATTAGCCTGACTATAAGCACAAAGTCGACATCGTCACTCACAAACACTCCCTCTGTTCGCTGATTAGTCTGGTGAAGATATGACCATAGTCAACCATGTCAATAGAATAAAGCCCAGAATACCACTATAGGAAGATAATAATCGAGTGGAACTGTGTAGGCAGGCTTATAGCCAGGCTGGTAATCTACTGGGCCAGACTGATTCTGTTACAGTTACAGTTAGAGTTAAAGCTGCCACAAAGCTGATGTGCTTAAAAATGTGCACCAAAATGGCTAGCACTGGCCTTGTAAGGGGTAATAATTTAAGTATAAACTCCTTTCTCTATCTTTATGTTGGTCAGTAGATCAATAGCGAATACATGCTATAACTAAATAAACTGGGTTAGGAAATTATGATGGGAAATATATTGTACATGTGTACATTGTACACACACAGTACAGTACATATTGTAGCCCATGGCCCTAGTGTTCTGAAAGCCTTTGGTTTGTTTATGTCAGATGGTTTATAGTGTGTCTGCACTGAGTACTTTAACACAGCATAAGACAAATAAATGTGTGGATTAATGAGGGGTGTGGATTGCACCCTACCCTGACTTAGACTTCAATTCCTCTTCCTTTCTTTAACACTCTTACTCCATTTCAGAGATGTTTGAGCTAATTAGGCCGGCGTTTATGTGCAGACATGCAGAGGGGAACAGCGAGGCCCATTTATTACAGACTGCAGAGGATTCAGCTAGCTGCATGGGGGGCACTCATTTTGTTGGTGGAGCTCAGTGTCCTGAACGATAGGCAGTGCTTGTTAGTGATGTAGATGCATCTGTCTCTGCTCCCCCCCCCCCCCCCCCCCTCTACTCACACAAAAACACACAATCTCTCTCTCTCTTTCACACACATTCAGATACACACAAATTCACACACATTCACACACACACACACACACACACACTCTCTCTCTCTCAATCTCTCTCTCTCTCTCTCTCTCTCTCTCTCTCTCTCACACACACACACACACACACAGATTCTCTCTCTCTCTCTCTCTCTCTCTCTCTCTCTCTCTCTCTCTCTCTCTCTCTCTCTCTCTCTCTGCACACAAAAGAGAAGTAGGAGGATAAAGCACACAGCACAGTCCTCAGGCAGGACTGAACACACCCATGTATAATTCAGGGGGCGTAAGCGACTGACTTTAAGGGAAGGAGAGAAGAAGCTGGTAAGAGTGATTAGAAGAAGTCATAAGGGAGAGAAGCAGTGAAACTTAAATGAAGGTTGTCCTCTGGCCTCAACAACAACAAAAGAAAGAGTGAGAAAGAGTTTCATGTCTCAGAGGTTTACACAAAGCTGAAAACATGGCAAGGAGGAGAAACTTTTATGAGAACAGAAACACCTTCAGGTGCTTCTGCAGACCATGTGACAAGTAGCATTAGCCAAGTAAATGCTATTAGGGTGTATGTAGCGGTAACTGTAAACTCACCTCAAGCTTTCTACATAGATAATTGGAAACCACCTGTCTCAGGTATTCGCCGAAGGTTAGCTTTATAGGGTGGAATGTGAGACAAGTTTAAACAGTCACACAAAGACACAACACCTAGAAATCCCAGGCTTCAGTGCAATGAGACACCATATGCAAAGTTTCCCATCCGCACGGGAGGTAAGCTAGATAGCAGGAACAACGGAGAAGAATGTTCAGAGGCTCATTATCTCTGTTATGACTACCATGTCAAGGGCAGCAAGCTGAAATTTCCCTCCACCACAATGCATATGACCTCTGAGACGTTAGTTAGTGCTCACAGAGATAAGTGTGTGAGAGTGTGTGTATGTGTGTGTGAGTGCGTGCGTGCGTGCGTGCATGCGTGCGTGCGTGTGTGTGTGTGTGCGTTTGTGTGTGTGTGTGTGTGTGTGTGTGTGTGTGTGTCACATGTGGGTGGAGAGGGGCTTTGGTGTAAGGATTTGTGGTCAGTTAGCTCCTGGATACAGACTTCAGCAAATAAGGACTTAAAAACAAAACTTTGACACTGGCAATGACTTTAGAAGCACACTCTGGCAACTCCAGCAAAAACATCACATCATTTCCTCTATGTAGACATAGTAAGTCAATGAGTGATGGAATTAACATAACCACTAGTAACACAACCACTAGCTTCCTGTTTCCGTGCTCTGACCTACTGCGGCCATTGTGCCCAACCTACAAAGTCTGTGATCTCCACACTACATCTAACTCTTCACCGGTCTACATCCAGAAAGGCCTGGTACCTCCACTACCTCTCAATCAGGGCTGAATTAGGGACTCAAGTGTATCCAACATTCAAGCAGCCTTACCATTTTCATACAATTTCAGGGAGCCCGATATTATATTTTGGCATGGTCTGCTTTGGAATTGCATGTTTACATAAACGGTGTGTTGACACTATAATATTTGATCCATGAGCTAATTCCCTTTACATGATTGTAATTTTAGGACTCCTGGCCTGCCACCCCTTTTGCCCTCTGTTCGCAAACTTGGCCCTGATAATTTGGCCCTGCTCTCAGTCCACACAGGTACAGCAACACAACCATGGCCAGAGATATTTTGACATTATCCAGTGTGAGTGCAGATCAGAGACCAGAGACAGCTGTACACAGTACGAGTGAAACGTACATAATGTGAGCACACCCATACTCTTTGTAGGTATATACTAAGAAAGGCATGTTACCTCCAGGTCTCACTCTACACAGGAAGTCTACACTGAGAAAGTAACCCACCTGTCTGGAGAATTCCCACAGCCTTCCTACCTGTCCATCTCCCCTTGCTCAGGGCAAGGACAGAGACACAG
>CM059281.1:5138375-5148375 GCA_030347295.1 Setipinna tenuifilis
ATTCAACACAAGATATAGATGGATAGCATATAGACGGATAGATCTGTATAGCATACAGAATCTATTTCTTCGCAGTGCACCAATACCACAACTGTGACATACACCCAGGCTGAGGGTCATTCTCAGCATTTCTCAATTTACAGTGCATATGTATATCGACAGATGTATATAGACAGACTAACATACAGTGTCTGTAGGTTCATCTGGGAACTGAACATTGGAGTGTAGCCAGATGCTACAAAGCATCACTCCATAGCCACGGTCTTCTTACTGTGGCACAGGGACACAGACCTGCCCAGTGCAAAAAATATTGCTTTTTATAATTGTTTTAACTTTGTCTTTAAGTAACA
The DNA here is from genome assembly GCA_030347295.1 of Setipinna tenuifilis. NCBI lineage: Eukaryota > Metazoa > Chordata > Actinopteri > Clupeiformes > Engraulidae > Setipinna > Setipinna tenuifilis. Next base: position 5,138,726 of record CM059281.1, read on the forward strand.
AATACAGTAAGATCTTCTATTAAGCTGATTCGTGTCTTCTTCTCCTAATACCTTCTCTCATAAATTTCTCGCATACCTCTTGAAAACAGTGTCCAGTGAGGTCCGGTACAAGTCGAGGCTAAGGTCAACTTAAGGTCTTAAAACAGTCTTATACTGCTCTTTTTCTGCTGAGGTGGTCCTAGAAGAAACAGTTCAGCAGTAAATAAGATATTTATTTCTGACAGATGGAGGTAATACTTATATGGGGTAATATTTTCGCATGGGTGGACATGATAAACTTCACAACAAAACACCAGACAGACAGAACCTTGCCAGGGCTGCAGGGGTGTTACTGTTATGGTCTGGAGGTTGGTGGATTACTGCTATTTATCCCACACTGAGAGTGTAATCTCACCTGGGTCAAACAGGTAGCAAACACCTGCCTTTGAGAAACAATATCACTTCCTTTTGACACATAGCAAACACAATGGAGTTTGTTCCCACGTTGGAACGCTGTTTGTGTTCAGCACGTACACACCCCCGTCACTTAAAGAGCAATGGAAATGGAATGGAAAAGCACCACTCTTGTCCTTTCAGCTCTACTTAACTGTTTGAAAAAAAATTCTTTGGGTTGAATACAGTGTCAACCCATTAGCATTAAGTCAGTCGCTGACTTGTTGGTAAAAGAACAGCACACACATCCACCTGTGCCTTAGCAACAGCTACAGATGCAGTGAGTGTAACAGAAGTCGTCCTGCGCATTCCAGTCCCAGGCTTGAACGCGTGGCTGGCCCCACAGCAACTCTGGTTAGGGAGACAGACGCGCTATGCTGCCCAGTGAGCTTAAGGCTGTGCTACTGACTAAGTCAGTAGCGTATCGTTTTGAGGTGTCAGGAGGGAGGACGTTTACTAACGTTCTGGCGCTGAGCTGTGCTGGCTGCCATCCGTTACACAAGCCGCCTGAGGAGTCAGAGGCAGATGAGTGAGATGACTGACAGACTGACAGACTGTCTGCGTGGTGCAGTGCTTCCTTCCTAAACAGACGGCGTGACACACACACACACACACACACACACACACACACACACACAAACACACACCGCCAGAGACCTTTAAAACACAGAGCGAGCGAAAGAAACGAAACATGCAATGTGGTCTCTGTCCTTTGCACCAACACTGTCACAGGTGCTCAAATATACCCCCCTCAAATATACCCCTCTCCCCTCCACACTGTGCTAGAGGTGGTGGAAGAATGAGTGTTTGCGAGAGACAGAGAGAGAGTGAGAGAGAGAGAGTGTGTGAGAGAGAGAGATATGGGAAGAAAGAGAGAGAGACAAAAAAAAGTAAAGAGAGACGAAAGAAAGAAAGAAAGACAGACAGAAGGAAAAAAGACAGAATATACACCGTGAGAGTGAAAACTTCTGCTTTTCCCATGCAGTGAGAAGTCATTTGAATTCCGTGAAATGTCAAAGAAAAAGAGCAAATACAATAGAGTCGGGTGAGCTAAGGTGGGATACTTCTGTGACAAAGTGTAGTTATATGGGCCTCCTGCATCCACACTTTACCCCCTCTATGCTTCTCCCTTAACCAGCCCCAATCCTCAATTAATCCCATTATCATCACACAGGCTAGGGGGAGCAGAAAGCCAGAGTACACATACAAAAGAGCCACAGAGAGAGAAAGAGCGAGAGAGAGAGAGAGAGAGACAGACAGACAGACAGACAGACAGACAGAGACAGAGACATAGAGAGAGAGTGAGAATGTTGTTGTGAGTGACTGATAGTGAGTGTTGGAAACAGCCATGGACAGAGATATGAAGTGTGTTTATTGACAGACTAAAGAATGCAGGGACAGAACAAATGGAGAAGTGACACTGACCAAGTGGGCAGAGAGAGAGAGAGTCAGGGGGACTGAGAGAGAGAGCGAGAGAGAGAGATAGCGGGGCTGAAAGGGGAGAAAGAGAGAAAGATAGACAGAGAGAGAGAGAAACTGGAGTCAGAGATATCAAAAGCAAAACAAACATAGACAGACATACAAAACAGACCCTCCTAAACCGCCAGCCCCCGTGACCCCCATCCCCCCCAGCATGTGTGACCCTGTGCCCAGTGCTGAAGCCTCTTACCCTGTCTCTCACTGCAGGGGGGTCATGCTGCGCTCCCCAGCTCCACTCGCCACTGGTCAGACCCCCGGCATCCACCGAAGACATCCACTCACAGACACACTGAAACTGGCCGTGTCCCCCTCTCAAACACAGCCCCCCAGGGACAGCAGTCAGTCCCACTGTCCAACAGGTGAGGACAGGAGTCAACACGGGAGAGACTGGTGGTGGTGGTGGTCACTCGTCCTGATGGTGTAATCCAAATGCGCAGGAGGAGAGAGAGAGATAGAGAGTGCAGGAAGAGAGAAGTTGAGGAGGGGAGAGAGAGTGCAAGGGCAGAGAAACAGAGACCCCCCTCCGCTTGTCGGCTTAAACTTCAGTGACTTGCTCTCTTGCCTGGACTGAAACAAGCACTCATACACACACACACACACAACCACACAAAAACACAAACACACACACGCAGGCAGCAGAGACTCTTGCTGGCGCACACTCTTTTACTCGCTTGCTCTCGTCCCCCTCGCGTGCTTCTTTCACTCACTCACTCACTCTCACACTCCAGCACACAGGCACTCCGCTTCTACGGCAACACCAAGTGGGTGTTAGGCCCCGCCCAAGCTCCCCCTTCCCTTCTCCATCTGTTGGCTGTCGCCCGGCAACCCGCGTGGGCTGAGCCGGCCCCCTGGGCGGAGTCTGGGGCTGCAGCATGGCTAGCTACCTTAACTCTGAGGCCGCCGCCCACTCCAGGGGCCCTCATTTGCATACAGCGCCCCGCCTCTGCTTCACCGTGGCAACGGTGAGGGAAATGTCAGGAGAGAGAGAGGGAGAGGGAGAGGGCGCTCAAATGTCTTGATGCATTCCAGAACAGGTAAGAAGATAAGAAGACCTTTCTGGATAAAGGAACTCTAAGGACAAAAAACAAACAAGCCAAAAAGAGCCTTCTATCTTTCTTTATTCATTAACTTGTCAGTGATTTCATTATTTTCAGTCAGAAAGTGAGATTAGTTCTGCCCCTCCAAACAGCATGCTGAAAACAAGGATTCAAAGGTGAATTTTATTCTGAATTTTATTTGAAACCAATTAATATAGAGGGGGTTCTGTTCCTCCAAAGTAATGCCACACATAAGTTTTATTTTAAACCAGTAAAAACAATTTAAGAAGTATGTAGAGCCAAAAAGAAAAAGAGTAGGAAGAGGGAAATAGAGAGAGAGAGAGAAAGAGAGAAAGAGAGAGAGAGGGAGAGAAAGAGAGAGAGAGAGAGAAAGAAAGGGGGATATTAACAAGGGAGTAAAAGAGAGGCAGTCTGATAGAGAGAGAGAGGTGGAAAGAGTGCACTCGAGGCCGTGTCAGCCCTGCGGAGGAAACAAACCCCTGCGCTCTCAGTTCTGTTTCCCACCCCGGCCGCTCTACTCCGCTCTACTCCGCTCTACTCCGCATGAGTCAACGGTGTTGCGCAGCAGGAGACAGCACTGCATTGCCCCTCCACTTACAACATCACGGCTCTGCTCTTCCTCTCTTTTTTTCTCTCTCTCTCTTTCTCTCTATTTTTACCACTTATCTCTCTCCTTCACTGTCATGTTTCTCTCTTTTACTCTTCTCGCTTTTTCTCTCTCTATCTCTATGACTATTATCCCCTCTGTCTCTCTCCTTCACTCTTGACTTTCTCTCTTTTACTTTTCTCTCTTTCTCTCTGACTGTTTGTCACTCCTTTCTCTGTCCCTCTATCTTTCACTCTTTTACTCATCCTTCTCTCTCTATCTCTCTCTTTCTCGCTTTCTCTTCACACTCGCTTTTCGTTTCCATTTGTCTCATTCTCACCTTGTCCATCCCCCCAAAACCCAAAAGGTTAAAGTGTGGTCGAAACACTTAGTCACTCAGTGAAGCCTGAGTGACTTGCATCACACCTTCAATTTACCAGATTATCTCACAACAGCCCTTTTGAAACGTGATAAAAACAGGCAACAGAACAATGCTGTTGCCAATGCTTTGCTGAGAAAGTAAAGTTTTGCGTACTTGTGAACCTTGGACTGCTAAATTTAGCCTTTCAGTCCCTTGTTATCACCAACTGCGGTGCCAGTCAAGGTGGGAGTGTATGGAGTTTTTCTGAGATGAACAGAAAGGGCACAGGCTAGACTATGCCTGTTGCTGCAACATTTGTGCTGTTCTGGGCCCGATAAGGAAGTGCTAAGCCATGGGGCTGCTGGGATATTACAAAGCCATCTGAGTCACTGGGGGAGTAAGGCGGTGTACACACACACACAGAATATGCTGATGACGGTCCTGTATTTTCGAACACTCGTACAAATATGTCAAAACAACATAAGACTGCAACAGGGTTAGTGTTGTGTATTAGGTGAGCAGCAACAGGACACACACTGACACATTCATTCACACACACTTCCATACTTCTTCACACACATATGCAGACACACACACACACACACACACACACACACACACACACACACACACACACACACTCACACTCACACTCACACTCACACTTATACATACACACACACACAGGTGCAAGGTTCTGCAGGCCTATTTCCCTCTTGGTTGACCCTCAGAGGGAGTTGTCCCATAGTTTACTGTAAACAAGAGATGCTATTGCCAACCTAATCCCAACAGACATCTGTGGCCATAAATAAAGGCCGTCTCACAAATATGCCTCCTCTTTTTGATACATTACAGTTGTCCTACTCATCTTTTACATACTTCACCTACTTTCATTCGGTGGTGTAGTGGAAGTAAGTAAAGTATTGGTTAACGACTCAGTAAAAAAATGGTTAAACTATGCATATCTCAACAACATTAGCAATCATAAAAAGACAATTAAATGATGTTTTATAATTTAGAGGTGCATAAACACTGTCTGAATGCATGCATCCAATACCCCACTGTTTTTATTCTTTTCTGCTATCCAACTTCACTTGGGTCATTAGAACACATCTTGGTAACACTTCATTTGGATAGTCCACCCATAGAGACTTTACAGACGGTTGTTAAAATTCAGTTTCATTTTGTTTATGTTTACTGATTATCACCTTAATTAATCCCAGCCCCTAATCTTAACCCTAACAAGACAGTTTCTCAAGAGTTTCTCTACAACAATGGCAGTTATGACAGTTGCTGGGCCTAGTGTTGCCAGTCAAAGGGGAAACTGGCATGGCATGGCATGGCATGACACACACACACACACACACACACACACACACACACACACACTTAGAGGTATGCCATGTGCCACGTGGTAAGGTGCATCAGACTGAATCCCTGGCACAGACTGATGACGGGATGTCCTTTCCTGTGTTCCTTGCCCCATGTTGGCTCTTCCCATGATCCTCTTGGCAGTGCCACCCTGCTGCTGATGACCCGCTTGAGCTGCTGGCTACTTGGCCTCCATTAGAGAAACACCAGCATTAGCCAAAGCCCTCTGAGCGCATTCTGCTAACAAAGCACCTCTATATCCCTCTCTCTATCTCTCTTTTCTCGCTCTCTCATTTCCAGCCCTGGTCCTTTCTCCTCCTCCCTCTTTTTTTGGTCTTTACTGTCCCATCAGTGTGACTGAGCGAAACTACATCCTTCTTTCCTTCTTGTTCAAAGTGTCCACAACTTGTAAAGGGTGTGTGTGTGTGGGGGGGGGGGGGGGGGGAGTGGTCACCCTCCTATGAGGGCTGCAGCACAGTGGCTCCAAACAGAGCTCCACCTGTGTGTTGTGTTCCTGGGGGGGGGTGGGTGGAGGGGCTGTACTTCTGAAGGAGTTTCGGAGGAGGACCGGAGAGCAAGGAGAGCTGTGCAGGAGCTTTGGAGCCAAATGGGGGTGGGGTGGGGTGGGGTGGGGTGTGTGGCTGACTGAAGGCTAATTATCTGGAAAGGAATGCGTCCTTCCAGGGTCCTTTTTCACAAAGTCACTGAAAGGCTCTGGCCACGGGTCAACCAATGGCTGCTGGGTATTTGTTCGCATGCAATTTGTAAAAGGCTCCCATCTCTTCCCCCCTCCCCCTAATCCCCCACCCCCCTCTTTCCTTCTCTGCCGCCCTCCTGTTTCAAGAGACTTTTGAGCTATTCTCTTCACGCTACCTGCTTTTCAGAACATGACTCACTTGGATGGCCCACATTAGGCTATCCCAGGATCCCGTATTTCTTTCCCTGGCCCACAAGATGATGAATTATTGAAGCTCTGGGTCTCCAGGGGAAGATCACACAGTTGTTGAACATCACTGAGCTTGTGACGTGCACTCATGAATACTGGCTCTCAGGCACAGGGCCAGCAGAGTGTTCATAGCCACGACAAGCCGGCATGTCTAACAAGTGTTCTTAGGGAAGAGCTCTACTGACGGGCGGCGCAGACAAGCTCCAGGCCATCGGCAACAGTAGACTGTGAGAGCCAACCTTTGGGAATCATCTTCGTCTTGGTGAAAGACTAAAAAAAACATAAGTACAACACACAGGGAAAACAAACTCTCAGCCTCTTCTCTCTTGAATTTTCTCTGAGGGGGGACTTCAAACACAGACAGACAGACATTTTGCACTGCGGCAGGGAACTCAGACTATGTGTGTGTGTGTTTTTGTGTGTGTGTGTGTGTGTGCAGGCTGCATGTGCATTGATAGACAGAGCAGAGGGCACTGCCAGGATGTTTGGTGTTATGGAGCAGGGGGTGGTGGGCAATGGCTCTGCATGTAGGGCGCAGTGTAGGATTGAAGACACATGCATGCTGATGTTTACACAGCCACTGTTACTGCTGCTGCCGCTGCCAAATGAAGCCCGCCACAGACAGGACAGGGAGAAGGAGAAATAGCCTCATCACCCCGATTCACCTTCGACTCGAAGATCGAAGTCTGTGTCCCTGATGCGTGCTCGCACACACACACCCACCCACACACACACACACACACACACACACACACACACACACACACACTTCTGGATATACACCAATGATCCTTGGATATTATTCAGCAGCAAGGTGCAAATTTGTGTTTAAAGAAAACTACTAGCTCTATTTTTTTCTCTTCATGGCATACTAATAGGACTTAAACTTCATTCTGTTCTCCGGTACAACACCTCAAAAAATGCTGACAAGGAATTCTAGCCTAATCTGTCATATAAACCCTTAATTGCTTCTAACTTACATACACAAAAAAAGCTTACTTTGCCCTCACAAAGTTTACCCCCTGATGTACAGAATTTTATTACTGCACTGAGTTGAAGTGGATCGTTTCTCCTCTGCCTCCAGTGCTGCCGTGATGAGTGAGAACACGTGATATGGATTGCAAATTGAACCAGATTGATCCTCACGCGTGCCACTGCTTTATATGCTGCTGCTCTCCCCCTTTGTGTGTGTGGGGAAAACCGACTGATTTAAAAGCAGAGAGCTCAGTCGAACAGTTCAAGACAAAGATTGAGCAGAGCTAGATGGACTGCCACTGCCACAGCCACACAGCGCTGTTGAACAGTAATTAAAAATGAAGGTTTTTGAAAAATCATTGGGTTTGTTTGCCACATAAAATTACTCAACTCACTTAACATCTAAGTTATTCTTCATCAGTCAAGTACAGTGAGTTTGGCTTGTTCAGTTTGTATTTCTATGGGCAATGGGGGAAAACTGTACCAAAATAACTCAGGTGTCATTTTGCATTCTCTCCAAGGAGTCCTGAACTCATGCCACGCCTGGTATTTCTTACATGACACCCACAAAATCTCCCCAATTGACCTGCAGAGACAAAATGCTCATTCTGTTTCGCAAACCTCAGGGTTTACACTTTTGTGCCATTATCCACACTTTTTGTGGTCTTTCACAAAGACAAGTTGGCAGTTTGGCAATATGAAGTCAGATAATGTGAACCACAGTCATCTGTTTGTATACACCACTAGGAAAACCCCCACTGCCACAGGCCAAGAGAAAATGACTGCTAAAGGTGAATGAAGCCAAGCTTTCATCACAGTCAGTTTAGTCTGGCATGAGACTATTCAAACTGCCCCCTCAGACAAGCACACAGACAATGAAGGAAAATGGTTGGGGGGCAGGAAATGAAAATGGGGTAGGAGTGGCGGGCGGACACAGTAACCAGGACATGGGTTCTAAAATGCCTCTTATAAAAGCGTAGCCATCAAAGCAGGGCTATTTGCTCAAGGGTCTGCCATGCTTTTGTGGTTTTATGGCCTGGCATGTATGAGTGTACACGCATGGTGCTCTCATCCCTCAAAAGCTGAGAGTCAAAGAGCACCGCTGACAGCCAGCTCCCCTTTTTTCCTCCTTTTTGCAATACCTTCTGAAGAGACACAATCAATCCCCTTTGAAATCGCCCTGGACAGAGCCTATCTCTGTCTGTCACATCCTCTTAAAATGCCTGTCCATGCACACAGAGTTATCTGTGGAGAGATAGGCAAGAGAATGGGGGGATTGAAAAGTGTGTGTGTGTGTGTTTGGGGGGGGGGGGGGGGGGGGGTAAAAAAAAGAGACTCCAGTGAGTGTGTGTGGCAGGTCATGAAAAATGCATAAGGGTCTCAGTCCATTCAGGTGCTGGTGATCCCCCTTCGCTCTCTCTGTCTCTCCTCTGCGCTTCAGCTCCGGGTGGTAATTCGTGTCGGCTGTATTATCTCAGCAAGCCTCTTTGCTCATATCTGACCCCATTCACATGCAGTCAGCCATGACCGGCGCCTGTGGGCCAGATCCGCACCAGCAGCAGCTTGAGTCTGGTGCTGTCCATCAGTACAGCAAAGGGGCTGAAATTCTGGTTGGACAGGTAGAAAAAACAGAATTGACTTGGCATAGTGCTGGGAATAGACCTGCACATGAAAAAAGAAAAACAATTACAAAGCACAACACCCACAACATAAACATTTAGCCTGGGCTCAAATGTCATTACATTGGGTGTGGAAATGTGTCAGCGCTGGAAAGCGGAACTATCCCCTGTGCTACAATGCCTCAGCTAAGCTAAATGCTCCAGTAGTGATTAGCCTATAAAGAAAAGGGGGTTTCTGGGGCTAGCGCATCCCTGAGGACAGGGCCATGTGAGACTATGGGACCATATTGATTACTGGAGCACACAGCATTCAGCCTTTGTTAGGCCGGCCCCTTTGGGCAGCCTTGGGCAGGGCTTTAGCATCATCAAGAGAACACAGCAGCAACACAAAAGAGGCCCACTGAGGATGAACCCTGTCCATCTCGCAGAATGAACCACAACGATGCATCAATACACAGCCTTCATCTGGATGCTGGCTGCACCACTGGAGGATTTTTTGGAGCTGAAGCAATTGTACATTCACATTCAGTCAATTGTATATGCACATATACTCTATCTACAGGGCTATATTTGCACATGTTTGGGTGGAAAGGGCCAAAGTGCTCACTCAACAGACAGACAAAGGCCACCCATTGCCATAGTATGTGTCAAAGCCTGCGACAGCAAATGTAACAGAATCATGAAGAAGAGCTCACAAAAGAGGAGAGCAGAGCATCATTTCATGTCCTAGATGGCAAATATGGACATGGCAAAAAGAAAAACAGGAAAAAGTATTCACACTTGCTCCCATGTTTACCAGCACAAACAACTAAGAAAAGTTTAC
>CM059281.1:5153375-5193375 GCA_030347295.1 Setipinna tenuifilis
TAAGCATCTGACTCATGAAGATGATTAATTAACTCGAGCAAGTAGCATAGCAAGTAATTATTGTGAAATATTTTAGCTGATGACATATGTGATCCACTGATGCAGACTCCATGATCTGCAACCTGCACACCCAGTGGGCGGGAGCCTGGATGGAGACCTACAGTCAATATTTACAGTCAACAGAGCAGAGGCCCCTGGAAGATCTAAGATTGTCCTCTATGTGATACCGTCCATCTACACACACATAATGCTGCTTTGTGCATGACACGAGAAAAACAGGAAGGAAAATGTCTAGAAATACACGTTTGACTGGGCAGTTTTGCAGTTTGTAAAGAAAAGAAGAATCTATAATGATTAACAAGAAATATCACAAATCTTAAAAGGGATTTCCTTTGAGGGTGGGGTGGGGGGATTCCAACAACAGATGATTAACCAGACTGGAGAAATTAACTCTGAGTGAGTTGTAAACCTAATTAAAGAAGCTCAGGGCTTTGTTTTTGCATGGAGAATAAAGTCAGTTAATCTCAGTTCACTTTCCAAGGTTTGTTACAAATCCACACTTTTTGCAATACCTGTCAGATGAAAATCATAGAAGAACATAGCTGGCCTTTTATGCAAAGCCTCCTGTACCAGTGCCCATGTCAGGGCCTTTACTCTGGCAACATTCAGAGCATGTAGCAAACACGGACGGAGGCAACTCAAGCTGGCAGGCTGAGATCGCCCGAGTGTAAGTGCAGGGGAGTGAAGGAACTGTTTGTACACTTCCTCATCGGTGTAACCAGAGATATGGGATGAGGCAGGAGCAGCAAGTCTACACTCACAAACAAACAAACAAACAAACAAACAAACACACACAGAGACACACATGCAGACACACACACACATGCGCACGCATATACACGCACACACACAAACACACACACACCCGCGCATACACTTACACACACACACACACACACACACACATACACACACACACACAAAGCCATGAAGCCTACTGAAGGATCAAAGCGCACGGATGCACAGGAGTAATAGCCTGAGAAGAAGGTTATGAAGTAGGCCCTCTGAGAGCCCGCCCTCGCCGAGATCCAATTAACCTCGTTAACACGCAGCCAGAGGAGAAAGTAGCATGAGACACACACACACACAGACGATGACAACTCATGTGAAGAGACACACACACACACGAACAGACGGACACACATGCACACAGACACTTCTGTAATCCGGTTAGTAGGTGCCACCTTATCCTCTGCCAATAGAGAATGGGTGCTGTTGAGCTACAAGAGAATCAGACAACTTTACAAGCATCTTCTGGCCTCACAGTAGAGATCATCCACCTTTAGCTGTTAGGACCACATCCAACTGTTCCACTCACCTAAATATTAAATTAGACATTAGACATTAGAAAGTATGACACAAAATACAATGTTTCTTTAAAAAGTGTTAAAAACAGCAGCTTTTTTGTTATTATTCAGCTGTAGATGCTCCATTTTTTGGCACCATCTTTCATGGGAGATATGCAGTTCACCCTCGAAGATCTCTCAGTGCCCACACACACTCTCTCACACACACACACATCCAACCGGCTTTAATCATTGCATCAAGCTCTAGCGAAGCCATTCCTCTCTCAAACTTTCCTTCTTGCTGTTTCTCTCTTTTTTAGAAGACATTTTGAAGTGGTAATCTGAGGAGGCTAAGTTTGACACGGAAAGCTGAGAAGCAGGGAGTAAAAGTGACAGATTTACTCTGCTTACATCTAAAGAAAATTCCTGACATCCTGAAGAATACAACACAACTTAACAAAGTATAGAGGTGGAAAACAACAAAGCAAAGCAGAGAACAACAAACAATCAGTGAAGCAAAGTTGGATTGGAGTCATTTCCTCTGGGGCCTGTTGGCATGTTGACAACAATACACAAAAGAGGTTTGCTTACCAGTGCAGTGTGATTGTTCACATGAAAGCTTCACTTTAAAGGTTCAAAGTATCTTTTAGAAGTGATGTGTGTGTGTTAAGAGTCTCCAAAACAGACCATGACCCAGAGGTATTTCAAGAGTGAAACTACCAAAAACAAACAAACAAACAAAAAAAACCTGTATATTATAGATAGAACTGCAGGTTCATCAGGTGAAAGAACTGTGTCCTACACAAGCCTTATCCACCTTGCTCAATCCAAACTGAGTTTTGGTGAGGAGAGGGAGTGACCTTCTAGATCCCACAGGTCAGAGTGAAAGTAAAAGTCTAGGAACAAAAGTGGTCAAAATGAGGTTACACCTACAGTAGTGTGAAAAGGTTTTAGGCAGGTGTGAAAATCTGCTGTCAACTAAGAATGCTTTCAAAAATGGAATGTTAATAGTTTTATTTAATCAATGAACAAAATGTAGTAAATGAGCAGAAGAGAAATCTAAATCAAATCAATATTTGGTGTGACAACCCTTTGCCTTCAAGCTAGCATCAATTCTTCTAGCTACACTTACATACTGTTTTTGAAGGAACTTGGCTGGTAGGTTGTTCCAAACATCTTGGAGAACCAACCACAGTATCTGTCTGTATTTCTCAGCATTGAGGACACCATTCATTCTGACCAAATCTCCAAATCCATTTGTAAAAATGCAGCCACAAACTTGCGAGGAACTTCCACCATGCTTCACGGTTGCCTTTAGACACTCATTATTGTACTGCTGTCCAGCCCTTGGGTGAACAAAACTGCTTCAGCCAAATATTTCAGATTTTGACTCATCAGTCCAAAGCACTTGTTTCTTTTTTTTGCTCCCCAGTTCCTATGTTTTGGTGCACAGTTGAGTTACTTAGCCTTGTTTCCATGTTGGATTATAGCTTTTTGTCTGCAACTCTCCCACGAACACCACTTCTGGCCAGACTTCTCCAGACAGTAGATGGGTTTGGATGTGTTTTTCCTCTGCTGCCCTAAGTTTCCTTGGCTGACCACTGTGTCAGCGATCTTCAACACTGGCTTGACTTCTTGCAAGTGTACCTTTAAAAATGTATGTTGGTTTGAAGACAAATGATACTAACACCAAATATTGATGTGATTTAGATTTTTCTTTTGTTTGCTCACTTTGTATGTTGTAAATTGATAAAAATAAACAATCATTTGTATTTTTGAAAGCATTCTTAGTTTACAGCATTTTTTTTACACCTGCCTAAAACTTTTGCGTACTGTACATGTGCTTCCCTATCTCAAAACCATCCTCTAGGCATAGGTGTTTGGGCAAAAGTTAGAACAGAGGCCCCTAAAAACATAATGTGAGATGGGCAAATAGTTATATTACATTGTTTTAAGAGGACCTTACATTTCTACCTCTCACATATATGGGACACTACTCAATTCAAGTGAGTTTTATTGGTACGACAAACAGTTTAATGCATTGCCAAAGCATACAAACAATACACTATCTGTTAACATGCATCTGAAATGTGCCATGTAACAATGCCATGCACTTTAATTCACCATTGATTTCAAACCATTTTCAACAGCATCAGTACAACTGCACATGGCTTGGTGCAATTTTGCAAGCATTGGTCTACTGAAGTGACCTAATTATGACTCTCTGCTAAAAGTAAGTTAAGTGGAACTTTATTTGAGTATCTCCACAGAAAGTCTCTGTGTTTGTTTTGCATAGAGCACACACACAGTGATGTGCGAAACAGACAGCTTCAACAAGTCAAAACTTTATCAGCGAGATTAGTTTTCTTTAACAAGGGAATGCAATGGTCAGTGTTAGGTCTGTGTCTTTGGTAATAAATGTATGTTCAAAATCATCTCATTATTAATACAGATATCCTCACCTCTGTCAATAGCAAATCAATCAATCAATCAATCCAGTTGAAAATGCATACACTTCAAGTCATAAACTACGATTTGTGTGACCAACTATATAAACCCTCAACTTTCTAATCGTTTCTCATTATTCTCATTATCAAGAATCATTATTCTCATCACTGTCATGTGTGTTTGTCTCACCCTCCTCCTTCTACTCTGTAGGCCTTTCTGCCTCAAACACACACACATGCTCGCGTGGGCACGCTCACACATACACACAAACACACATTCATGTACACTGACATACACTCTTACTCTCTCTCTCTCTCTTTCTCTGTCTCTTTCTATCCCTCTCTCACTCACTCGCTCTCTCTCCTTGTCTGAACTAGGCCATCCACAAATCCCTGCAGACTTTCAACCTCCCCACTTCACTCTGTACTGCTGCGCTCATGTTCCCCCCTCATCTGCCAAGCCTCCCGCCTCTCTGATTCCTTGGAACAGCCTGGTTGACAACACATACACGCACGCACACACACACACACACACACACACACACACACACACACACACACACACACACACACACACACACACACACACAAACAAACAAACACACATACACACACACAAACATACACCAAAATGGAGTTCTGTTTGACCTACTGTCTGAAATTAATGTAAAATAGTGTGTGTGTGTGTGTGTGTGTGTGTGTGTGTGTGTGTGTGTGTGTGTGTGAGAGAGAGAGAGAGAGAGAGAGAGAGAGAGATGGAGGGAGAGAGAGAGAGAGAAAGAGAGAGAGAGTTAATTTCCTCTCTCCATGTGACACTAACAAGCTGCTTCTCACCTCGTCCTTTCCTTCTGCTGTGCCCAGCAAAGCGAATCTATCACCTCCTGTGGTCCAGATGGAGCTTCAGAAATATCTCAAAATGCTGAATCGGCCCAACACTATTCGCCCCCCCCCCCCTTCCACTGAAAGACTCTCCAACAAGAACAACAACAATAAACAAAAAAAATAAACAAAAACAAACACTGCCACTGGATGGACTGGCAAAGAATCCTTCTTCATCCGTCCATCAAGTCTGCAGCACTCGTCCACACATCTGTAAGACGTCTTCCTCTCTGTGGATGGAGCGTGTGTTTGGAGTGCAGACTCAGGCCAGGTGAGTCAGGAGTCTATCAATAATACATCAGGGTTGCCGGTTGGCCTTCAACCAACAGACACGACGATAACAACAGCGTCAGGGCCCAGCACCAGCAGCCACTCACGGAGTGACCTCACTTCTTAGAAACAGGAACTTGTGTTTAATCGGGGGTTCGTTTTGTGGCGTGGAAACTGTAGTGAGTGGAAAACGCTAAACAAGATCTCACAAAAGTTTTGCATAGCTTCTCGTGCTGTGCCGGGGGCCACGTCAACACGTTTGTCTTGCATAATGCAGCAAGCACTGCAATCTGTGGCAAATGTTTCACAAAGGATCCACGATGACAATCTACATGACAGTTTTGCACATCACAAGTCAAAAACCTGTGTGCATTTTAAAGTGGCAGATGCTGTTACATGGTTTTGACTAATGTGTGGACTCACTTCCCCTTACAAAATACAAATGTGCATCTGCATCGGTTACCACAGCAGAGAAGGAAACGTGCAGCATGAAGGTACACCACCATTTTCCCTCTGGCTCTATGGGAGAGGCCTTGAGGATTGCGTTTCAAACCTGGTGAATTTTTTAACAGAGACCTTGTGTGAAAAAAAGGGAGCTCTTGGGTAACTATAAAACAATGCACGCTAGGATTTGGATGGCACCATTGAGTCTTGTCGTGTTTACAGTCATCTTTTATGTGATACTCCTTAAGTATGGACTCTAGGACCTAAAACACACAACTGCCCCTCTGAGCACTGGAGATAGACAGTCGCGGAATTTCCACATTTCAGCAGCCATACAGTGCCACCTAGTGGAGGCATGTAGATGGTGTCATGGAAAACCTCCAACAAGGGCCTTGCCCCAGCAGTCTGTTGTTGTTGTCTCATCTATGTGCAGCTCTCTTGGTCCAAATAACTCGAGACGAAAAAGTTAAACTCAGTTGTTGACAAAGACCTTTTATTCACTCAACATACAGAAGTGTACAATCATGGCCAAAAGTTGAGAATGACACAAATATTACATTTTCACAAAGTCTGCTGCTTAAGAGTTTTTATATATGGTTTTGTCAGATGTTTCTGTGTTATAATGAAATACAATTAAAAGCATTTCATAAGTATCAAATGCTTTTATTGAGAATTACACAGAATTCAAGCAATAAGTCAATATTTGTTTTGACCCTTCTTTTTCAAGACCTCTGCAATTCTCCCTGGCATGCTGTCAATCAACTTCTGGACCTGACTGATCACAAGTTCTCAATGGGATTAAGATCTGGGGAGTTTCCTGGCCAAGGGTCCAAGATCTTAATGCTTTGTTCCCCGAGCCATTTTGTTATGACTTTTGCTTTATGGCAAGGTGCTCCATCATGCTGGAAAAGGCATTCTTCATCACCAAACTGCCCTTGGATGGTTGGGAGAAGTTGCTCTCGGAGGACATTCTGGTACCAGTCTTTATTCATGGCTGTGCTTTTAGGCAAGATTGTGAGAGAGCCCACTCCCTTGACCCAAAAGTAACCCAACCCCATCCTGCAGCTGAAACACCTTCAGGAGACAGTCCTGGCGCTTGCTGGACTTTCTTGGGTGCCCTGGAGCCTGTTTGGCAACAATTGAACCTCTCTCCATTAAATTCTTGATAATATGATAGACGGTCGACTGAGGTGCAATCTTACTCGCTGCTATAAACTTCCCTGTTAGGCCCTTTTTGTGCAATGCAATGATGGCTGCACGTGTTTCCTTGCAGGTAACCATGGCTAACAGATGAGGAACAATGGTGTCACGCACCATCTTCCTTTTAAAGTGTCCAGTGACTCAATCATGACAGATTGATCTCCAGCCTTGTCCTCATCAACACCCACACCTGCGTTAATGTGTGTGACACCTCTGTGTCACTGAAATTATGTTAGCTGGTCCTTTTGTGGCAGAGCTGAAATGCAGTGGAAATGTGTTTGTGGTGATAAAGTTCATTTTCAAGACAAAGAGGGACTTTGCCATTAATTGCAGTTGAGCTGATCACTCCTCATAACATTCTGGAGTATATGCAAATTGTTATTATAAAAAATAAAACAGCAGACTTTGTGAAAATTAATAGTTAACTTTTGCCCATTACTGCACACATGTAGAGAACCCAAGATACACCAAAGTGCATTAGCAGAGTAAATCCATCGTGGCTAACCGTTCTAAGACCAATAGATTGATCAGTTGAGCCGCTAGCAGGTGTACCTTGAAGGCAACCCCTCAGCGAATCTCAATCTGCCAGCCTGAAGCGTCTCCTCATATTCTCTCTGAACCACCCTAGAGCCTCCCATGCTGTCTGTTCTGAGTATCAGGGCTGGGGGCGACTCTATCTTGGTGGATTTTCCCTTTCTTATATTATTAAATAATAATTATCCCCTGTAGGTTTCACTGCTCAATCATGGTTTGCTAGGTATGTTTTCCAAGCACCTTTTGTGCTTGATTTTTGCTCTGTCATTCCCATGTTAAGGTTAGCCAACAGTGGATTCATTCACATTCCTGCTTTATATTCAGGTGCTTTTTCTAGTTGGTATCTGTTTTGCCTCATGCTGTGTGTCTGTCTGTATCAGGATGACTGTGCATGTGTGTGTGAGTGTATGAGATGTGGTAATTCTTGGCCTTCTGCCAACACTTCCTCTATATCAGGATGACTATTTGGATCCCCTTTTTTTTCTCTCGCTTAAGTCCTGTCCTGTGTAACTGGTACTTTTTAACAGCGTTGCTTTCACATACACATTAGAAGCTATTTATTCCATACTCAGATGAGCGCTTTAAAGTCTTTAAGCAAGCACAAGCATTACTAGGACAAGCCCTTAAAGAGTGTCCTAATGGAAAGCTGCCTACTGTCTGCACCACCTAACCTAAAAAGGGTCTTAAAGAGATACTATGCAACTTTGAGTACTGTTTTTTAAAAATGAACTGTTTTCCCTTCCCCTCACCCTGTGCACATGTTTTCAACTCCACTGATGAGAGTAACCAGCAAGGTAGATAAAGTCAGAATATCTTCAAAATTTAAATTGGACCTGCTTCTTGTGATAATCGAGACTGTGTGCCGGGACAGAAACCCAGATATACAAGCATGGTATTCTGAGAGAGAGTCAAGAGAGTCTTCATTCGCCTGGTAATGACTCATTTAAGCATTTACTGACTTACGAAGATGATTAAATGAACTCAAAAAAGTTGCATAGTGTTGCTTTAAATGGATGGAGAGGTTGAAGGTACCATAAGGGGAGAGGGAGAGACTCGCATCTAACATAGTGAGTTGGTGAGCCTTGGTGAGTTAGGGAAGTAGGTGTGCCCATAACCTCATCCTCATCCCCTTAGACGCACAGGCAGGGTCACTACATCCCACCTGTGCCCTCTGTGCTGTCACACATGTTCTGACACCACTTCCTTTTTTATCCTTAAGAGATTTGGCAAGACACACACACACACACACACAGGAGGAGAGAGAGCTACTTTACCCACATTAAATAAATGTGAATGTTAGATTTTGATCTTTTCCAGATTGACTTTACACCTGAAGTCTCTGTTCACCATAGATTGCGTTGTGTTTTCTGAATAAGTTTAAATAGGTCTGTAGTGAATAAAAGATTTGACGTTCATTGCTTTGGATCAAGATCAATCATTTATTCCATATTAGTACAAAGCTCATTGGCACCACTCTGTCTCCAGCTGTAGCTGAGAACCACATATGAATAGACCAAATAAAGTCACCGATCTGCTATTTTCCCATCTTTGTTACCCTCTAAACAGCACTCCGTGTACTGCTCAAGGCAACCTTCTAAGTTTAGTCACAACTAGGCCTCACAGAACTGTCCTCTCCTGAACAGACATGAAAACAAAACAAAAATCTTTAGAATTCTACATGAACAACCATAAGAACTGAGCACTGTCCTTGTGGCACTACCATAGTGACATGAAGTCTATAATGAGATGTAGAGAAATAGGAAACTATGGACTTTGAATGCTTGTCTGGGTGTTATAGCTGTTGTGCATTTAAATTGTAGGCCTATGTGAATGAAAACCCAAATCATGCAGTATGTTTATTTGAACATTTTATATTTTATAGGTCATTCTCATTATTAATTTATTTTTGTTGTTGTTTTGAAAAATCTATTTGTCTATCTATCTGGCATAATAAATGCAATAGAAATGCAATTAAAAATAGATTGACTGACTACATCTGTATATCTCAAGACCTTCAGGCCTGGACACGACTTGACTGAACAATCACAGATAACTAAATGAAGACACGCACATTAAAGCATAGCCTACTGATCTATAGAATGCTCCTACAAATAAAGTGACATTTGTTGCAGTAAAATATTATTTGTTTGTTTTTAAATGAGTCGCGAGATTTATTTTAGTGTTATCACTGCCATTTGAATCATCGGGCGTCTTCTGTATGGTAAGCCATTTTAATATTTAAAAGCCTATCCGGAATTAGCATTGACTATCCAGAATTAGCATTGTACATATCAACACTGCCTTTTGACTAGGCGTAATTACCTCCGCCGAGGAGGTTCTGTTTTCGCCGGCGTTGGTGTGTTTGTCCGTCCGTCCGTTAGTAATTAGCATAACTCAAAAAGTTATGGACGGATTTAAATGAAATTTTCAGGATAGGTCAGAAGTATGCTAACTTAGAACTGATTTGTTTTTGGTGGTGATCCGCATGACCATCTGGATCCAGGAATCTTTAAAAGGATTCTTCACCATTGCGAGATAGGGGCAATTTGGACATTTTTGCTTATAACTCCACAAATAATGCCCACAATGTTTAGTAAAAAATAGTATATAACCATCATAAGATCTGCCAAACCCCAGGTGGAGACTTAAGCTGCCTTGGCGGAGGTCTGCGCTCTCTGAGTGGTTTTCTAGTTACATTTTGGATAGACTGGGTATAAATATTTTTTGCCACCTGCCCGATACGGGTGTACCCACTAATTGCTGTAATGTTGTGACCTGCATTCTCCTGACCTCGTTCATTCACGTCGTTTGTACACGATGTGAATGTACAGGCCACGGAAAAAAATGAAAAAAGTAGAGTTATTTGAATCACTTTTGCAACTACATGTCAGATGGCAACACCACATTACAGCGACTATGCTAAGTTAAGCTAAGGTCAGTGCTGCCAGACAATGGCTGGGTCGGCTAGGGTGCTGAGAGGTGGTCTCGCAACAGCTGTTTGCATCCAACCTCAAAGTTGCTACGCCTCCACTTATGTCTCTGCACAGCTATGATTTTTATTTTTATTTTTTTTTAAAAGAAGAAATAGTGTATGTGACGATGCAGCCCCTCAGCAAACGGTCACGGCGTCCTAATCACGGCCGCCATTAGCCATTAGTCAGCCACCAATTGCGCAGGTTCTCCCACTTAAAAATATGACAGAGGCCTGTAATTTTCATCATAGGTATACCTCAACTATGAGACAAAAAGAGAAAAAAATAAATCCAGAAAATCACATTGTCTGATTTTGAAAGAATTTATTTTCAAATTACAGTGGGAAAAACTATTTGGTCAATAACAAAAGTTCATCTCAATACTTTGTTATATACCCTTTGTTTGCAATGACAGGTCAAACGTTTTCTGTAGGTCTTCACAAGGCTTTCACACACAGTTGCTGGCATTTTGGCCCATTCCTCCATGCGGATCTCCTCTGGAGCAGTGATGTTTTGGGGCTGCCGTTGGGCAACACAGACTTTCAACTACCTCCAAAGATTTTCTATGGGGTTGAGATCTGGAGACTGGCTAGGCCACTCCAGGACCTTCAAATGCTTCTTGCGAAGTCACTCCTTCATTGCCCGGGCGGCGTGTTTGGGGTCATTGTCATGTTGAAAGACCCAGTCATGTTTAATCTTCAGTGCCCTTGCAGATGGAAGGAGGTTTTCACTCAATTTTACAATACATAGCCCCATTCATTCTTTCCTTTACATGAATCCCTGGTCCCTTTGCTGAAAAACAGGCCCCACCTCCACCTCCACCTCCACCTCCACCCCCATGCTTCACAGTAGGTATGGTGTTCTTTGGCTGCAACGCAGCATTCTTTCTCCTCCAAACACAACAAGTTGAGTTTTTACCAAAAAGTTCTATTTTGGTTTCATCGGACCATAGGACATTCTCTCAATCCTCTTCTGGATCATCCAAATGCTCTCTTGCAAACTTGAGACGGGCCTGGACATGCACTGGCTTAAGAACGGGGACACGTCTGGCACTGCAGGTTTTGAGTCCCTGACGGCATAGTGTGTTACTGATTGTAGCTTTTGTTACTTTGGTCCCAGCTCTCCGCAGGTCATTCACTAGGTCCCCCCATGTGGTTCTGGGATTTTTGCTCACCATTCTTGTGATTATTTTGACTCCACGAGATGAGATCTTGTGTGGAGCCCCGGATCGAGGGAGATTATCAGTCAAGTATTTCTTCCATTTTCTAATAGTTGCTCCCACAGTTGATTTCTTCACACCAAGCTGCTTACCTATTGCAGATTCAGTCTTCCCAGCCTGGTGCAGGTCTACAATTTTGTTTCTTATGTCCTTTGACAGCTCTTTGGTCTTGGCCATAGTGGAGTTTGGAGTGTGACTGTTTGATATTGTGGACAGGTGTCTTATATACAGATAACGAGTTCAAACAGGTGCCATTAATAACGAGGTAACAAGTGGAGGACAGAGGAGACTCTGAAAGAAGTTGCAGGTCTGTGAGAGCCAGAAATCCTGCTTGTTTCTAGGTGACCAAATACAATGTGATTTTCTGAATTTTTTTTTCATTCTGTCTCTCATAGTTGAGGTATACCTATGAGGAAAATTACAGGCCTCTGTCATATTTTTAAGTGGGAAAACCTGCACAATTGGTGGCTGACTAAATAATTTTTTGCCCCACTGTATAGGGAAAGCATTTTGAGATGGGCCTCTGTCTCCTTTGCTCTGTTCACAACCTGTGTCACAGGTTGTGGCAAATCACCTGGTGAGGCAAATCACCTGGTGAGGCAAAGTAAATTTCCCTGTTTTTAGCATAAGAAGGTCAAGTTCTCAACATTCTTCAGCCCATTTATCATTTGTTTTTCTAACGGAAGTGTAGCCTGAAAGTTGAGGCCCATATTCACACATTTGTGCAGTGACACACCTGTGCAGTGCAGTGTTGTCTTACATTCTGAGTGTGTCCTTTTTTAAGTGTTAAATGAAGAACTCATTCCATGTGCAAGACCAAAACTAGAGAAGTGTGGTTAATGACAGTGTCACAGTAGATATCCATATAAGGTTGAAAAAGCAAACAATGCTGTAAAGCCTGGGTCAGGCAATGAGGGAAATGAGAAGTGGCCAGATAGCTATTTTAACTACAGCGGGAAACTTATCTAATTTGGCTATATGGTGGTCAAAGACAACACACTGGTTCCCATACACTCAGCCAAATTTACAATGTGTCAGCACCACTTTTTAATTAAAACCTTCACTGATGACTGTCCAAGTGACAGAAATATAAATGTAACTGAATACACTGTGTAGTGTTCAGCTGCAATGCCTAATATGCCTGTATGTCTCAGTGATGGCCTCAAGGTTGCCTTTTAATACACACTGAAGAATAAACACTAAATTTAGAAAGAGCATGACAGACAGATGGGCATTGTATTTCTTATATTTGAAAATATATTGTTTGTTGCCTCAGTAACAATACACTAAATGAATGTTGTCTTAGTCTTTCACAGTCTCTTCTCCTTTTATATTTCATACCACAGAACTGAGACTGAATGTCTTGGCTTAAGTGAGCGCTGAAGACTTTGACAGGTTGCACTTGGGTCTGACAGTGTGCTATTTAAATGTCTATAAAAAAGAAAAACAGAACAGACCAATACAAAAAAGGAGGAACATTTCAGCACACAAGATCTTCCTGTGTATTCCCATGTGTGTGTAGAGGAAATTAATATGCAGATGTTTTCTTGCCTGCATAACTGATATCTAAATATCTGTTTAAAAAGAAAAGCAGAACATAGACACATGCAAAAATGACATATATTTTTGGGGTTTTGGGGGTGTGCGTTTGAATTTGAATGGCCATATAACAAAGACCCAGACTGTGCACAATCATTTGGGTAGCTGAACCAGAGTCAGATAGAAGATGGCAGAAGAAATATATGCAAATGCTGATGTCATTGAAATGAGTTCTACTCCTCCAGCAGGAAAAGAGAGTAGTGCTTATACCAATGTGAGAACTGAGGATGCTGTAGCCTCCAAACCCTCTGGAGCAGTGAGGAACTACTCCAGATGGGGCACTGGGAGTCTGGGAATGCTGTGTGTTCTGCTGCTTGCACTCAGCATAGGTTTAAGTTATAAATACATAAAGGAGAGAGGCCAGCTACAGGCTGAGACAGAACGCCTCTTAACCAGCTACATGGACATTGCCATGGAGAGGGAAAAGTTACTGGCCAATAATATCAACCTGACCAGACAGGTGGACCAGCTACGTGTCACCGAAAGCGAGCTTCAAGACAGAATCTCTAAATTGGAAAAGCGATGTCCCCCAGGATGGATATATTTCCACACCAACTGTTACCTCAACATTTCTTCAGAGAAAACAACTTGGTCTGAAAGCAGAAAACACTGCCAAACCCACGGAGGAGACCTGGTGATCATCAGCAGCAAGGAGGAGCAATTCTTCATTCATGGACTGGGGAACAAAGTTTGGATTGGCCTGAGCAAAGACCAGGGAGTGTGGAATTGGCTGGATAATTTGCAAATGTCCACCAGTTACTGGGATCAAGGGCAACCCGATAAAAATGAGGACTGTGTTCTCATTTCCCAACCAAGTGAACCTTTGCTGAGCTGGCATGATTACCCATGCAACGACCAGCATCACTTTATTTGTAAGATTTCTGCTTACATGTAGACAATTTCAAATTTTCATGGGAAAAAATTAATCACATTGTAATTTGAACTAATTGATGGTCTGTCAATGTCAATTATTACCTATGATAGAGTTTAGCTTTATCACAAAAGTTTTAAACCCTTGTTGTACTTTGTTGTACTTGTACGTGTTACACCAGGGATGTTCTTCTTACATAAATGTGCATGACCAGGGTTGTTGCATTATAAAAGGAATTGTTGGATTTTTGTGAGGAAGAAAAAATGTGAATCTATGCAAGAAAGATCAATTAAGAGGAAATTGAAGTCACTTTTGTCAGTCCAGTGATTTTTTTAACCTTTCCTTTCACTTACTTAATAAACAGATAATACCCCATGTATTATGTAAATAACAATGAGGACATTAACAATACTCTGTATTCTTTGCAAATATGATACCACATTTTGTGGAGAACTGTTCTCCTTTGAAAAACAAGGTCAGCTTTAATGTTTATCACTTCAGTTATGTCAGAATGTACATTAGTTTTACATGGCTTTCCCTTCCATTTCCATTATGATTTTATCAGATTTCATTTTTAATCAGAGGGGTCATTTTTTGTCTGATATCTGCTTTAGTCTTTAAATAAAATGTTTTAAATTATCTTTAAGGCAGAGTTACCACCCATCTTTTTTACCATCAACCTTTATATTTTACATACTTTTATTGTACTTAATATAATTTTATATTAATATTTCACTAGGACCTTAAAAATGAGAGTTTGCACTTTGCACTGCATTCATAACTCTCCTATATTCATAGGAGTGGCTGAATGTCCTGAAAGGGCAATAACAAGCAGTTTTTCTGCAAAATGATGCAGAGTCGCTAGTATTCAAAACCTTTTATGACATTAAAAAACCTAATTCCACAAGGGATGTATGTATAGGCTGCAGAATATTATTACAGCAGCTGGGCTGAAATAATATGCATGTATATATATATATATATATATATATATATATATATATATATATATATATATATATATATATATATATATAAAGTTTTAGAACATCACACTTTTCCCATTTTTTTTTACTGAAAATCATTCGGTTTATTGTGTCATTGCACTCTAAAATAAAAGCACAAAACAAATAAGCAATTTGAGTTGAAAAAGAAATCATGGAATCCATTTAAAAACCAAAATGTATTCTAAACCCAGGATGCAGCAAAACAGCCCCAGACCATCACACTTCCTACTCCATGTTTGACAGTTGATGTCAGACTGTGGAATCATCTTCTTGCCTACTTGACGGTGTATAAATGTCCTGCACAATGAACCAGAGATTTGAAATTTTGGTTTGTCAGTCCATAATACCTTCTTCGAGTCTTCAGTAGTCCAACGGCTGTTTCATGGCCCAGGAGATCTTCTTTGTCTTATTTTGATGTCTTAGCAGTGGCTTTCTTGCTGTGACTAGTTATTACAATCATGCAGCTCGAACTCTTCTCTTCACAGTTGAAACTGAGACTTGCTTACTATGACCACTATTAAGCTGTGCTTGAAGCTGTTGTCCTGTGAGCCACCCATCACACAAGCTGTAAAGAGATGGAGATTGCGAGTGGCTTGTAAGGATACCTTCCTGATATAAATTAAATGTTTAGCAATATAGCGCAAGTGAGAGTGAGGATGTTCATGAAAGGGTGTGGGGGTGTTGGTATCCCACAGATTTGATGGAAAAGCCTTTTGGAAAAGAAGTGTGGACCGACTGCTCCGTGGATGACGCACACAGCAATCATTTTTTCCCACCCACATGTAAAGTTTAGTCAAAGCTAAAATTGAAAGACATAACAGTAAAATATTGCTCTGCTGTAATGATTCTTAAAAATGTGAGGTCTTAAAATGCCATGATTAGTATTAGTGTTACTGCAGACAATACATAGTGCACCTTTCAAAACATATGAAAAGGTTTTTCAGTACATTAGAGGATGAGAAAAGAAAAAAAAATCATGGAAAATCCCTAACCAAGATATAACAAATGAAGGCAAAACAGACAAAAAAAGACAATAACACAGGATGAAACCTGCACAACACCTAAAAAAAGAACACAATAAATCTAGGAGAAATCATTTTTAAATGGGTTTACACATTGTGATGTAACGAGAGGCTACCAACTTCCAGCAGGACAGTTTAAGGAGTGCAAGGACACAAGATTGGAATCAAACTTAAGTTTTTACTGTGGGTTTTAGGCAAAGTTACAAAATAAACATTCAAAAAGTTCAAATATGGCTTTAACTGAAAAAAGTCGAATGTACAGCAGTTTACCACAGCACAGTCCAGGGGAAGTGACACTTCCCTTACAGAGGCTTCGCCTCTCCTCAAGTGAACAAACAAATTGTCTTTATTTGCTTACGGCTCCCCACACCGGTAGGTTTTTCTTGTCCTCCTAACCTGGCCAATTCCGCACTCTCTCACTGAGTGTTTCTGGTGCTCTTAAAAAGCCCTGCAGTTCCACAGCTGGTGATTGACAGCAGGTGTGTCCATTAAGCAATCAGTGCCTGGTGGGTTAGAATGCCGGGTGTTAAGGGGTGGAGTTCCTCACTCTACCAGCAGATGGGGCTATGCCTGGGTGTGGCTGGAGCCACCTCAGGGGAACGTAGCACCCCTCCAGGACCCAGCCTCCCGTGATGTCACAACATATACAACGTATCAAGTATCAAGAGACAACTGCCTGTCACTCTCATGTCCCTCAAAGATATTTGACTGGTAGACAGCCTTCATCACCTTAGATACTCTCGTCGGGCCGCCTTCAACACCTGCCCCTTCAGCATTGTCAGCCTTATCCACAAACACAACATCCAATTTTGCTTTAGGGTTGAAGAACCTACGCTTGAATGCCTGCAGGCTACACAGTAAAACATTATTTCTGCAGACATTTATTTGGTTGCTTGTTGGACAGAAGCCTTCATTATGGTCTACAGATCAATCCTTCAAAGATCAATAATTAATAAGCCAAATATCTATCAAACAGGTTTTAAGCACCTGATTAAATACAGCACGACGGTGGCTGACCATGAGATGTATGGTCTAGGACATAAGCTCCATCATTTTGTTGATGCGAGATTTTCCTGAAGACAAACATGCACAATAGATGAGCCTGCAAAAACCAACACATTCCGTTTTCAGTTGAGACAGAAAACTGAATGCAACACACATTTACCTGTACATCCTGATTTGAAAACCAAAACACATATACAGTTGAGGATGCTTTTATGCCATGAGCCATTATTGAACCGGTGCAACTGATCTCAATTGATTTTGATGATGTGGGGTCTTGCACCACAAAGATTTCACTGGCAATATCATCTTGGCCCACAAAGTCAAACAACATCTAAAAAGATGCAAAAGAGTTACACCGGTCAAGTTTTACAACCCAATGAACCACCAAGAAGACATCTGAATTTTTTTCAAGCTGAACACATGCACATCACCTGAATTAGCTCTGACAAGATGAATTTCCTTATATTGATGTGTCCATTGGGATATTTAAATTTGATCACCACACCATCAGAGGGTTCCTCACATGCAGACATTCGCTGACATCTTGCCTTAATAGCCTGAAATGTGATTTCTCTCACTATATACACACACAGTTTATCAAACTGATTTATTACAAGCACAAACCTTTTGACGTCTGTCCTCACAGGCCTGATAGGCTAGTTTCTTCCACTCCTATTAAAAGAACACAATTAAAAGTATGTATGCATTCTGTAAGAGAATGTAATCATACATAAATAGAACCTGGAAGTATTACCTTCTCCTGATCCACCAACAAACTTGTATTATATTCCTGGTGTTGCTGGGCATGTATACTTCGCCATTCTTGAAGAGCCTGTAGTAAAACATACAAAAGTGGCACCAAACACCAAATAGTACACACACAAATGAATAAATACTTAAAACAGATCCTATACAGTGTCAAAATTGGTTACCCAATTTGCAACCTGAGCTTTGGTACTCCCAGCCACAGGCACGGTCTCATCTTGTACTGGAGCATTTGAGAGTGGTGGGAATGAATTCATGGATATGGCAGAAGATGTGGATGGCATCTGGTAGTACACAGAAAATCCAAATGATTTCTCCTTCGACACACACACACACACACACACACACACACACACACACACACACATATTGGAAACAAAATACATCATTAGAAAATATACATGGGTAGAAAAAATAGGAAAAAAACTGTTAGGCCTATAAGGAAAGTAACTCAGTTACAGTTCTCAGTTACATCTTCAATACAATACATCTTAATACATATATGAAAGAGACAATAAAAACTCTGTAATAAGTGGCAAATAAAAATATAAACAAAGTGGATAGTGAACATAATCATTATATGTGCAATCATTTTAATATAGACCTGATCTGAAACCACTGGGGAGGTCTTATCTACTGTTTGAGCTGCAAGTGGTGGGAATGAATTCTGGGATATGGCAGGGGGTGGTGATGTTACCAGAGGGTACAGAGGGTAACTTCAATTATAGGTATAAACGTTACAGGGAACACATTTATATGACTGTGGTATGACACAAACCCCTGGATATGAAATAAACTCAGGCAGAATCGGCTGGCAATCAAGAAATCTCAGAGAGCTTTATTACGGCACCAGAGACTCACGTTGTGTAGCAAACAGGCGTAGTCTGCTGTTACACACAAAAGCATTCGTTCTTATACCCTCAAAAATCCATACAGCAACATTGCATGTGGCACATTAATCAATTCATGTGTCTAGTTATCTAACATCCAACAACACCCAAGGGACAGCCATCGCGACTAACATCTGTGTTGCTTCTTCAAGGCTGACCTGACCCCCCTTAAATTGTAGGTGAGGCACCACTTCTCCGGCCCCTCCTGATGGTCCATCTCTAGGGACGCACCTTATCTCATGGAGAGATGGCATAAACAGTCAACCCGCAAGACACAACACAGATGTCCCCGCAAATCACCCCACTCCCCTGTATGTTTTCACACATTCCAGGAAGGAATCTTAAATCAACAAGGCCGTAAGAAAGGCCACAGATTGTTCCAGACAGTGAAGGACAAAAATGGTTATACATCCCTATAACTATGAAGTTTGAACACACAAGTTACACAGACACAATTTAACTTCATTAAAACCCATTGATTATACACTTTTAATAAATGATGTACATTTTATTCCCACACATATAATTCCATACCTGTAAGATGGTGGTCCGTGGCACGATATACAGCCTACTTTTGCCAATGACTCTTTTCAGTTCCTTAAAGGGGAACTTCCATCGTTATTTTTATTCATATTTCTGTGTCGCCACTATGGTTGAATGCATTGTGCGTCATTTCTGTGAAAAATGATGTCTTAGATCTCTTGTTTGACGCTGTTTTCTGTAAGCTATAACAGGTCTAGTGGTTGAACGACTGGCTTTTCCGGTGTCCCTCGTGAATATCCATGACGTGTCAATAAGGCACCTGTGATTGGGCAAATTCGCTGTCTTTCGCTCACCTAGCTTCTGTCCACCAATCCTTTGGGATGTGGGCTTGCCATACATGGCTCTGGGCGGGGCTTACAGCCTAGTGACATAGATAGGTTTAGCATGCTCTGATCTGTCTGTTTTGGTTAGCTCGACCCTTCAATGACCAGTAAAACCATGAGGGTCGAATTTCACATCTTGGAATGCTGCGTGCATATACTGCTTGTTGTGACCCACCACATTGTAAATAGAGCTACTAAAAGTGTTTTTTGACGGAAGGACCCCTTTAACAGAATTAACTTGTAATTTCTGGATCTTGCCTCCTTTTCCTGTTCGTGCCAAAGTTCAAAGCCTACCAAATTGTGGGGGTTGCTTTGGCAAATAAAGTTGTTCAGATCAGATAAACTCCAGTTTAACACAATCTTTAAGTTTGTGCTTCCAGCCTCCAGTGACTCATGCACAGGTTTTCCTAAAAATGGAAATGTAAACATTAGTATAATCGGTTCCTAGTGGCAAAGTAACACATTCATTACATGCAATATACAAGATCCTCGAGGACTCCTAGTAGTTCTGAGAGATGTTGCCCTGACTCTTTCAATCAAGATATCCAAAATGTGTTATCATAGTGTTGCCAAACCCCAAGAAGTAGACCTGTATCACAGTTAACAAACATCATTGGTGTTGCTACTAAGTTTAAAGATTTAAAACTAAACAAACCCTACAATCCTAAGACAATTGTGTGTGACTGAGAAGACAGAGCCTGGTCTTTAGTCACAACGTCATCAAACATTTGAGAATATGGGTGTGAGAGGGCGAACCTTTGCCATCTTCCCCTCTCACCGTTTTTCCAATTTAAAACACTGAACTCTGTGTGCTACGCTTGCCAAAACCTGAACTGCAGGAGGTCTCATTTTTAGTACACTTCACCCCTGCTTCCAGTCGGCTGGCATAGTGCAAGTGAGGAGCCGTTGGCTTTTTCACAATGGGCATAATGTGAAAGAACATCAACCTACGATATATTGTGTAGCTTTGCCTCTAAGCGCACCACTCAGATCCTCACACTACCTATAACCAGCATTGACTAACTTCAGATAGCAGATGCCAAAGGGAGGTATTCCTGGACATTTTTAAAGTGATGCTTTGGCATGAGAGTGCTGCATATGTGTAACTATTAAAATGGCTACATACAAACTGTTATGAAAATGCATAAAAGAGTAAACTGCTCTACAATATTTCTTTGCAATAAATGCTAAATGTATTTTTAACGGTCAAATGTTTCCCGCCATAGAGATAGCATAACAAATGGGACCAGATGGGCTCAAGCTAAATCCAAAGCAGCTCATTCCATAGCTTTATTTGCAAGAAGATGATAATGTGTAAAAGCAAATAACACTCAGTTCTTATGTTCGTCAATCTCACACTTACCCAATCCAAGTTTATCGAGTTCCTCGAGTTGTTTTGTGGGCGGCAGACACCCATTACGCCCAAAATACATGCAAGCGAAATTTACCGCTTTCGCCCCGCTTTCTCCGCTTTGAGTGGGCGTGTACCAACCGTCAGTTGAAGAGACATGAAGTTTAAAATGCTAAAGAATACTGAATGGTAATAATTATTTTGTTTTTGGAATGGTAATATAATGTTAATTAACGGCACTGTTTTAAATTTTATGTCATGTCCATTTTTAAATGTTTATCAAACCCCCTGCCGCCTTCCAACTGAAAGGAATGGAACGTCATTTAAAACGATGCCATTGGTTACCGCTCGACGAACACCGCTCCTCATTTGCATAAAGTTCAGCAGATCTCAACTTTTCCGCCCGCCTCGCTGATCTACGTCACCATCTGCCGCCTCCCAACTGAAATGAATAGCCGTATTCGGATAAGGGTAGACGGCTACAGACGGCTGCAGCCGGCTGTAGTCAGCGATGCATTGTGGGATGGAAATGTTGCATTTTGGTTAGACTTTGTGTCAGAGTTGCCAGAAAGGCGTGGCGCTGTCACAAAAACGTCACAAGGTCAGATGACCTAAAAAACCCATGTGATGTAGCCGCCTGTAGCCGTCTGTAGACAAAAGGTGCAGCCGCTTGCAGTTGCTTTTTCCGCGGCTACAATCGTCTAACTAACGCCTCCGTGGTGACGCAACTGTGCCCTGGTTGGTTTAAAGTTCATTGACGTCTGGACACGGATGTTGTGTAGCGCTCTGTCACGGAACTTCTCATCTTATATGTACGTTATTTTAGTCCAGTTTGAAGACATATCTTTTCTCTCTCTTTTTAGCTTGTTCTGGGGCGTGTATCTGATGCTGTCAAGCTCAATCTTTTATTGATTTATGTATTTGTTAATCTCGTTTTTATTGTATTGCTTTGTGTCAGTAGGCTATACCTATTAATGATCTTTGGGTTATGGTTTTGCCGTGTTATTTTTCATCCTTGTGTTGTGCAGCACTTTGGGACATCTCTGTTGTTTTGTTTAAATGTGCTATTAAAAAAACGACTCGACTTGACTTGAAGTCTCAATGCACCCTACTACAACCGCCCGCCCCCTTCTTGTCCCTCACGCACAGCACATGACTTCTCCGCCATCTACTACGAAGATCAGGTGGTGTAAACAAAAGACTTGTGTCCGAGTTGACCGCCGCCTTTTAAACACCCGCCCATGCTTCGAGGCGGAGTTCTTGCTGACGCATGTAGCCGAAGTTAGACAGCCGTAGACAGACCGGTGTGCTACACGAACGAGCCTACTAGAACGTTCCGCCCGCCCGCTTGCATGTATTTTGAGCGTTAGGCTATATGGCCCTGGAAAAAGGAAAAGTTAGACTTGCCAAGTAGGGTTTTCCCTCCTGTAAACAAAAATACATAACTGTGTCAGCAATCATCGCTTGCTAAAATGCGTCCTTAAAAGTATTGGCAGGCAACATGCAATATTTACCATGCATTTCAGGTTATGAACATGCTTAAAATTACCGTAGGCCTACATTAGAGTTTACGTCAAAATTATGCGTGAGTTTATTTTACTTTAATAAAGATGCTGACATGATTGCATGGACTAACCAACTTCTGTAGATAAGCTTAGCTCAGATGATTCGTTCTTTTTTGCACAGTAAAACTTCGTGATAGCCTGTAATGATTTCAGATTGAATAATGTAATGTAATTTGCATACAGCCTATCGGCAACGTCATTTCGCGTAGTCAAAACTGTAATTACATTTTGACTAGGCAGAATGACAGTTACAGATATCTGTAAGACCAGATATGTGTAATTAAAATTTATTTCAAGATATCTATAACTTGCTATAGGCTACATATCTACACTTACATTTTGACTATCCAACTCTAGCTTGAGATATCTACAATGTCATTTTGACAAGTCATATTTCCAGTTACAGATATCTACAACATTAGCCTATTTCACTGAGTCAAAACTTAATTTAAGATATCTGAAAAGGAACATGTAGATATCTTGAATTGAGGCAAATTAAAAACATCTTGAACTGGAGTTATGGCTAGTCATAATTAAATTCTAGATAGCTTAAACTTGAATTACAGATATCTATAATTCAATTCCAGATATCCGTAATTCACATTGTGGATATCTGCAATTGAATTGTAGATATCCGTAATGATAAACCCCATAGAAATTAAGGGAAAATGTGACGTCATTTGACCTGGGAATAATGTCTTTGTGGATATCTGAAATGATCATTACGGATAGGAGGAATGTAGGCCTAGTTGCGGATGTCTGAAATGTTCGTTTTGACTAGGCAAAACTGAATTAGAGATGTCTGCAACACATATCCAGTTCAGCTGTTAAATGTTAAAATGGCTTGCCATATTCTAACTGACGCATCAATTCCTGGAGTTTATAAGGTCGGTTCCTGGTCTCACCTCACTCAGCTGACAGTTTATGAGGAAGCGTCACCTGCAGCCTTACTACTTCACCGTAACTTCAGGTAACTTAACAAACCAAATATCCTTTGTTGAAAGAATAAACTGAAAGAATAGGTTTACGTTTATAAACAATTTCGTATTTAACGCCACTAAAAAGCTTCCACGATGTCAGATTTCACTTAGGCTGTAGGCTATAGTTGTAGTACGCTAGTGTATCGACTGACGGTAAACTCGTCAGAATTATAGGCATATAGCATGCATGGTTATTTTAAGGCGTTTCCAATTGTTGCTATAATGTTCATTTTGTTGTACTAAAACTTTCCTGTTTGGTAATGTTTGTTTTCCATAAATACACAGCTTCAGTAGCCTTCGCTAGCTGTGTAATCACTTGAGTTTCGTTTTTGAGATAAGTTTCGTTTCTGCCTTTCCCGTAGCCTACACAGCCGAACGCTGACCGCGCACAGTAATGGCCGAGGATATGCCATCACTGCTCAGTCTAGAGGACGAACTCACGTGCAGTATCTGCTTATGTCCTTTTGAAAAACCCGTTACCATTCCCTGTGGTCACAACTTCTGTCAAGGCTGCCTGGATGAGACCTGGAAAGAAAGTTTCCTCCTGTTTTGTCCTCAGTGCAGATTCCAGTACTCGACTAAGCCCATACTGACGAAAAACACGGTTTTAAGCGCTGTTGTGGAGAGATTCAAACTTAAGTCCTCGTCTTCGGAGTGGGACCTCACCGAAGATGTTCCAGAAAAGGAAAAGGAACCGGCTGTTAAGTGTGACACCTGTATGGAGGCCAGCGCCTTTAAAACCTGCCTTACCTGCATGGCATCATTCTGTCAAGAACATGTCAAACCACACCAGGAAAATCCAATTTTCCGTTCCCACCAGCTGGCTGAACCTTTAGCAGACCTCCAAGAGCGGATTTGCCAGAACCATTGCAAGATCATGGAGTTCTTCTGCCAGACACACAGCTGCAGTATTTGTAGCATCTGTTTGCAGCAGTTGCATCGAGGTTGTGATTACGTTTCACCACAGGAGAAACGGGCAAAGAAAGAGGTTGGTCAGTTAAGGTGCATTCATGTCAAATATATGTGTTTGGATTTTTAGTATTTGGACTGTACACTGTAGCCTACGTGTAAGTGCGTTCAAACAAGTTGGCATCCAGTGAGTTCTTACATCCAGGTTCTTCTATATTGTAAATAAGAAAGCTACATATTTGACATTTAACCTTTTTTTCATCCACAGACTGAGTTGAAGGATATGCTGACGTTTCTGGATAGAAAGATCGACAAGAACAACATTGTGATGGCTCAAATGAAGGAGCAACAGCTGCAGCTGCAGGTCAGATACTGATCACACTTGTAATTTGGAATAAACTGAATTTACATAAATAAGGGTGGCCACGGGTGGGCTTGTCAATCAGGCCCACCCAAACAGAAGGCTCTAAAAGTTCGATTGACCGTTTTAGTCATAAAAATAACCTATGTATGTTGCACTAGGCCCACTAGATTTTTTTCTGAGCCCACCCATTTTATGATTTCTGTCTATGCTCCTGTTTACATACCATAAATCTGCAAAGAATAGCCTGGGCATTTATTGTCTCAAATGACTCAACAAAACCGGCGTCTCTAGCCTGTGAGATAGGCGTACCCATACATATAATTCGTAGACTTACCCATAATCCAAATAAACAGAACAAAGCAACGCATATTGCTGCTCTGTGAAATAAAAAGAGTACATTTTAAATCTTCCCTTTTTTATGTTTGATGCCATGATGGACTTGACACTCGTTTGAGGGAAAACTGCACACTTAACAAAGAAAGTCTGTGAACCTTATTGTTTTCTAGCATAATAAAAATAATTCAGCCTGACAATATATTTTTTCCATGCGCCCATTAGACTTAATTGGTGGGATAATTTAAATGACTCTGTCAGTACTGGCTGGCATTATTGTAGCAGCCAAAACTTAAAAGAATTTTGTCAGTGGAAATGTGTAGGCTAAGCCTAGTCAACATAAGTTTTCTGTGCGTGAAAAAAAGGACATGGCTTTTATAGATTACAGTCCAGGGTGGGTTAGTTGAAATAAGCAAAATTTAAAGACAAATAGAAAATCAGACCCGGGTTTTATTTGAGATTTGCTTTTTTTATTGCCCAAATGTGTTGCGGGCCTGGCTGTCTATTTGGGACAGGTGTCCATTGGGGACTCCCCTATTATTTGCAGCTTTATGGCAGCCAGGTAATTCTGTGATTTGTTTTATCTAGGATGATGCTAACGCACGCAAGAAGCAGGTGACCTCTGAGTATCAGCTCATAAGGGATCTGATTGATCGAGACGAGCAGGATGCCCTGAAAGCTGTAGATAAGGAAATGGAGAGTGGTCAGACCAAGCTTCAGTCTCTCGTGAAGAAATTCGGTCAGAATGTGAAGAAGATGACTCAAACCAAAGCTGAGATCAACAGTCTCTTGACCAGTACAGATGCACTGTCTTTCCTACAGGTATATGGTGTAGCGTGAGGAAAAACTGCAGTTACATATAGTCATAATTTATGACATTGTTTTGTTTGTTGTATCTTACCTTCATGTCCTTGTTTCCGTTAGGCTTCAGTACAACTGCCTGCCCAAGCTAATTTTGATCCTTACTGCCCGAGAATAAACATTGACTCCAAGACTGTCATAGCCCATCACTCATCTGTTGTTGCTGTGAAGGACCTTCTGAACAAAATCCTGAATGCACCAGTAGAGAATCGGATCTCACTTATTAAACCAGGTGTGTGTGTGTGTGTGTGTGAGAGAGAGAGAGAGATACATGTGTACTGTTGATGTCAACATTTATTGAAAACATTCTGCAGGTCTTTACACATTCTAATATTCCATTTTGCAGGTTTTGAGAGAGAAGTTCTTGACAAAGGTGAAATATACTATTAACCAGACAAATCATTGATTGGTGAAATCAATCAAACCTTTTGACTTGGATTGGATGTCTTTCCTGCCTTATACCCCTGAAAATGCTTTTGAAAGGGCTGCTTGATTCTTGCTAAAATAAGTGGGTTTACTGACTAACCCAAATAAGTTAACATGGACTAAGTGGTAAACCATGTTAAAGATGAGTCTTGCACTCAGTTTCTTGGCAAAACAAAGCCGAAATGCTCTTCTGTTATCACTTTGCACCAAGTTAACTTACCCAAATGTCTAAACCCCACTGTCTGACATACCCCCCTGGTGATTGGGGTGTTTGATTACCATATGACTATAAGCATACCTTAGCATTGGGTCTCATTTAGGTGACGTCTTTTCTTCATGCTCAGGCAAATGACTCGTCTTCCTTCCTTAGCAGCCTCAAGTGGCCATGACATCCCAGGAGCAGCTAATCTAAGACCACCACCTTCTGAAAGAGGTGGGTGGTTTTTTTTCTGATGGTGGTGGTGTTGTTTTAATTAGAACTACCCTTGTAGTAATTTTCATTTCAGTTACACATAAGTAACCATTATTACAAAAGCATTGTTTCGATACACTGTGAATTTTTTTACATGGTATGGTTTAGAATTACTTACTGTATAACCAACAGCATGCCAGTATTGTCATGGTGTTGTGTGGGCAGCGATTAATTGTGTGTACGTACACTGTGAATGAACATGGCCTTGTTTGGGAGCTGATGCCCGTCAGTGACAAATTTGGTTTGAGTCAGCCTGTAAGGGCCACTTATGTTCTTCATCTACTCAGGTTTCCCTCCCAGAAACTTCAGGTCCCCCAGTCCAGGTGCTCCCCTCAGAGGAGGCAACCCGAAAATGAAACCACCACATCAAAGTATGTATGCCATGAATAGAAAGCCACTGCAAATTTTGTGTGCGTGATAAAATAAACAGCAGTCATCTCAATAATGTAATGTAAACTTTCCTTATTGGCATAACCTGTTTTTTTCATGTTACTCACATCACCATTTCAGACCCGAAGCCAGGAAATCCTAGGGGACCAAAGGGAGAAAGTAAGCCTTCATCTTCTACACACTCCTGCCTAGTGGTTGTTCCAAATTCAGTGTCTCTCATTTTGTAGCATTGTAGCAGCCAAACTTTAAAATGGTTTTTCTATTTTTGCATTTTGCAGAACCAGATTGGCATGATAAAGGTATGTTTGGAAATCTGTGTTGTGAGCTGTTGGATTGGCATAAGCGAGTGTGTTCAAGTGTTATTTCCATCTGTAAACTGCTGGACTTTGTTTGCTTAGTCGCCATTTTGAAGTCACACCTCACCTTAGGTCATACTTGTCTGTCTTTCACATGTAGTCACGAGTAGATGACTCCATGGTATAGGCTGAACCGTGAGGGATTATTGTCTAACTGATGTGTGCTTCCTTCTGCCACCCCCAGAACAAGGAAAGAGGCAACCCAAACCTGCTGGGTTCACCAGGGTTCCCCCACGTGATTCTGATCAGTGCCCACCTGATAATTCAGGTATGTCTGGCCCTGGTTTTTGCACATGAAGGGCAGGTTTGAAAACTCTAGCACAAAATGATGCAGCTAAAAAGGCTCTAATTTAATCTTTGGTTACTCATACATGCTGGCTGTCACATCAGCTTGGTCTGCAAACCTCCCATAGATAGGAAGCTCTCAGAGGCGGGATTAGTGGGCGTCTTTCAAATGCCTCTGTGTACTACTAGACAGAGCTACAACTAATCAGACCACTGATTCCGATGACGTGTAGTGTTTTTCGTTGGTGCCCGATTTCTCTGGCAGTGAAACAGCTGAGAATAATTTTTCTTAAAGTTAAGGCAGGGGTTTGCATCTGATAGGCGTGTCTGATAAATCTATTGACTCTTATCATACTTCATTTTCCCCTAAATTTGAATTGTTGCAAAATGTTTTTAGTAAGTTTATAAAGGACTGAGCGTCATGTATAAGTGTTTGCAAGGAAAAGTGGGTTTGAGGTCAGGACATTCGTAGTCCCTTTCTTACAGGATGGGCGCAATTTCATTTTTTTAATACCTTCAGTGTTGATAGATCATATCAACTTATACACTGGAAAATATTTTTGATGGTTCGATGTCATGTCAAAGGACTGTTTTTTTTAGTATTGTGGTCTGTTAGTCTCTGGGATTTTTTTTAACAAGTAGGAATGCTGCTGCTGGGTTTACTGGTTTTCATTTTTCCTCCCTATGGGCAGGTTGGCCAGACTGACTTGAATGTGAAACTCAGTGTAGCGTCACAGGCAGGCCCAGTACAGTACATACCCTACATACTCTATGTGTTACAGCCTTAGAGGCTCTTATTAGGGCAAGTACTTATTATATTTGCAAGCATCGTGTTTCAGGAGAAGATCCCACTGCAATTTCAAAGCATACTAAAACAAAATGTTTTCTATAATGCCCACTCAATCATCTGCTGATTCACCCTATTGTATAATAACTAACGGTTATCAGCCAGTTTTGCAGGAGTTTGTCCATTTCTGCTAGGGAAGAACACTAAGGAAGTAAAATGTCTGAAAGACTCGTATATGCCGTAGTGATTAATGAAAAGACTGTTCTAAAATGGTGTTATACCAAGTAGACTGATTAATAAATCCTGACTAAAAGTCATTTTCACATATGCTTTTATTTAAAAACAAACAACTGTTGTATAAAGGTAATACAACATTTTTTTAATTTTGACTGACCGTCATTTGACAATAATACACAGACTTATAAATAAGTGTGTTTTTTTTTTTTGGTCCATTTATGTCTTCAGCTGGAGCACACACCTCTGTTCCTCGTGACGTGTCAACTGGTTTGAAAAGAAGTGATCTCCTGAAATGTAAGTTGGGGAAAAAATGTCTACCATGTACAGTAACTATGTAAAACTGCATAAAGAAGTAATCTTCATCTTCAGAAACTGTTCTTACAGGCAGTACCTTGCAGTAGTTTCTAGTCTTTTTAATAAACAATGTGTACACTTACAAAGTTCTCAGTGCCTTGTTTTGAATGCCAGGGCTTTTGTTATACTACCAATGCAATGTGGCTTTTCTTCTAGATTTTTAATGGTTTAAAAATGGCGCTATCTTTAAGCTTTCTCTATGCCCCTAGTACTAGCATTGTTACTCTTTTGGGCTGGTTCTAAATGCAACAGGCTCATGCAATTTTGCATGTCTGTATGATGTTTTAACATGCCAATTTTCATTTTACACCAAATTTTTCCTTAAATGTCTTTTAAAAGACATATCATTATTAATAAAACAATGACTCAAACAAAAAGAGCCTTCTGATTGGGTGGGCCTGATTGAAAGTGGGTGGGCATAGACCCACCCCAGCCCACCCGTGGCTACGCCTATGCTGCCAAGTGTTATAAAACTGTCAATGCTGGCCTGCTCTGCAGTTGGCACAGTGGTAAAGCTGGATGCAAATGCACTGCAACAGCAAGGTGTATTCCAGTATATTAAGCGTCTTATCATACTTCAAAATGGTATAAAATGTCATTTTTAGGAACATTTATTGTGCAAAACAAATTATGGGAAAAATTTAATTTCTTAGTTTTAAGATGGTATCAACAACAACTGCTATTGTAGAATCTCTACCGCTGTCCAGATTAATGTTGTGTATAACTTTTACCGTTTATCCCACCCACCCCTAGTTGGTACAGTGCTGAAGCTGGACCCCAGAACAGCCCACAAGCGCATCGCCCTGACGGAGGACTTTACCAAGGCCTCGGTGGCCGAGGATCCGTGCCAGTACCCTGACGGGCCCGACCGCTTCTCAGTCTGCTCGCAGGTGCTCTGCTCCAAGGGCTTCGAGCGTGGCCGCCACTACTGGGAGGTGAAGATGACCAGCAACAACTTCTGCGGCCTGGGTCTGGCGTACGGCCGCATCGACCGCAAGGGCCCCAGCAGCCGGCTGGGCCGCAACACCGACTCGTGGTGCGTGGAGTGGTTCAACGTGAAGTTATCAGCGTGGCACAACAGCGCCGAGACCGTGCTGGAAAACCCCAACCCTAAGCGCGTGGGTGTGCTGCTGGACTGTGACAACGGCACTGCCACCTTCTACACAGTGATGGACCGCGCCTACCCCTTCCACACCTTCGTCTTTCCGTTCAACGAGGCTGTCTACCCCGCCTTCTGGATCTTCTCGGCCGGCACCTCCATCTCCCTGTGTAAGCTAACCGCCTAAGAGTGTATGCGACGGCCATTCTTAACGGGCCACTCTTAATGGCTCCGGAGAAGGCATCTGAAAAGGCATGGTCTCCTGATTAAAAAAAGTCTCCTGATTTAAAAATAAATATTCAAGTAAGCACTTGTGTATAAAGAATTTGCTCAGGTGGTGGAAATGGGTAGTTTGTGAGCTAGTACAAATGATGCACTTACTCATGGCAGGCTTTACCTATGATGTTAAATTGTTTTCTGTAAATTAATGGGAGCATTAGGGCATGTTTGCACTTGTAGTGTAATTCTTTGAATATTGCACTGCATTACAATAGTAATAATACTTCTCTATACTGCGAATTGTACAAAACTGTTTCCTGTCTTATCGGCTTTTTGGGCTTTTGCCTTTTGGATAAATGGACTAAAGGGGTGAGTTGAGTATTTTAGGCGTGTTGCTCTACACAGCTTAATGTGACCGGTGCTTCTACATGTATGCTTTCTTCAGAATTTCCAAAATCTGAACAATGTCTATTATAATGTGGTTTATAATTTAGCCACATCTAAGAAATGATACTCTTAAATATATGTATAAAATCACAAAATCATCTGAAATATTTATGTTTGTGTGGTGTTCAGGTATTACGGGTATAGGTTTGTTTGATGCTTAAAAGTTATTTGTTGTCATAGGCCGTAATGTTTGTTTGGTTGGTTTAGAAAAATCTGTTCATATAAACAGTTTCAATTCAATATTGAAGGCTGACTATTCATGGTAGTCTCTTCTTAAATTACTGTAGTAGGTTTGTTAATCTCTACATGTAATGCGACAGATTTTTTCTTTTTTTTGTTCTAATCCATGGGTGACAAAAATGGCAAAGAGAGACAATGTACGAAAACACACCGTCTCAGAGGCAGAGGCAGTCACTGGACCTGTTTAAGACTAAAGTCTTTTTAGACCAAATGACTTGATCATTTTGCTATGGTCTCTTAATAAGATTATGGCCATTTGTGTGCAGAAGCATGCATTCAGGCTGTTTACAAAGATGATGGATTTTTCAATCTTTTTACAGACCTTGGCGAAGTTTCCCCAAAAGTGTTGTCCTACAACCACCGTAACAATGGGAGAGACTTTGCACAACAAAGCTTTTAAGAAATGAGATCCCAGTGTTGTTGGCAACAGAAAATAACCGCTCTTGCATTGTTAGCGAACTGGGGATGATATTTCTTCTCTCTCCCATGGTTCTACTCTCGGCTGTAGTACGGAGGCCAAATGAAATGATCAGGACAAACAGTTGAGAGTTGCTGGGAGTCATTGCAGTCATCTGATGCATGTCCATCAGCACATCAGGGTGCAACGCTAGTGTGTCGCTATGTGACCCTGTTTGACAGTGGCTGATAGGTTTCCGTTAGGACAGCCACTGTTATTCTCAAGAAACATTGACTGGTTACGGTCTAGAGCCTGGCTAGGGTCATGGTGCAAAATATTTTTAGACTGCACTTTTGCGTTCCCTCTCAATACCTTTTGAGATTCCCTAAACTATTGCGAGGGAACGCAAAAGTGCGATCTAAAAATATGTCCAACCATAACCCTAACCCGGGTGCCTTATGTTACTCCTGAGGTAATACCAGTTGAGTTCTGTTAGTTGAACAAACTGGATCTCAGTCTTTTGTGTCTAATAATGGCAAGCCTGAACAGAACTTGCCATCGGTTCACTTTAACATCTAAAGTAAGTGAACAGAAAATGCAGTTTTCTGTGGTAAGATTTCAGCCTGTGTCGCTACACTTACTGATAACCAACCTGACACAGATCTCACTGCCAAAACCGGCGTGTAGTGTTGTCAGGAATGCTGTTTGGCTTTGGTTGAGAGGACACACCTGCTCACAGGCGAGGGGACTGCAACAAGTGGCTTGTTTG
Source organism: Setipinna tenuifilis (assembly GCA_030347295.1). Taxonomy (NCBI): domain Eukaryota; kingdom Metazoa; phylum Chordata; class Actinopteri; order Clupeiformes; family Engraulidae; genus Setipinna; species Setipinna tenuifilis. The sequence continues at coordinate 5,185,553 of CM059281.1, forward strand.
TTGTCCTGGGGTCACAAGGTCACTCTTACTGATCGTTGGCCCTTGCTAAGAAAACCCGGAGGTCTGATAAAACTGAGAGGGGAAAAGAATAAATCCTCATAGCAGTGGGTGAACGTTTGTTCGGTGGGCACTGTCTCCGTTTCCTGTCCTACACCACATGTGGCATGCAACACACGTGACATGTAGAGAAACCACAGTGGAACCTTCCAGTCTCCATCAGTTCTTTCTGCTTGTGTTTCAACACAGCGTAATAACATCCCAGGTCCCACTCCTGTAAGGATGAGTTTCTACATGGGATGTTATAATGTGAAACTACCGGTATGACACTTGATGCATACACTGCACCTAAGATGCCGTTTTGTGCAGCATGGTCATTTTCACAGTTCCATTTTGTTGAGGTAGTCTGGATTCTTTTGAGGGAATGTCTTGTTATTTGCATGTGCATTTGCACAGTTCCATTTTGTTGAGGTAGTCTGGATTCTTTTGAGGGAATGTCTTGTTATTTGCATGTGCATTTGCATCTCTAAAGACAAGTGTCAGTTTGCATTCAAAGTTAAGTCAACAGTAAGATGAAAACAATGTATGCACATATATATGAAAATATTTATTGGCATGTTTTCAAAATGTACATCAATTCTCTTACATTCACCTTGAACTTACTAAATATATCATTTACACAGATGAAAGCATTACACCTGTTAAATCTCTTAAGTGATCTGCACCTTTTCTGTGCATACTAGAATTACCACACTCACTGAGTTCTCTGATATGTGAAATAATTTTAGTGATTCCAATTAAATGGTCTAAATGAGCTTAGTCGTAATTACACAAGGTCTGTTTTTAATCTAGAGGTTTTGTATCCAATTGTTACAGCTAACAACCTTCTGTAGTTCAAGTATGGCAATGTTCTATATGTAACTGTCAGATTGCTTCAATAAAGTAATCCTGCTGACAATGAATAAATAATAAATGTTTGTTTTGTTGTTGATATTGGTGTGGAAATAAAAAAAAATGGGGAAAAAAAGAAAACTATTTGGGTTTTTGTTACATGTTGACATTCAAAAAACTTACCAGTAGACTGAATATTGGTAACAAGAACTGAAACCAGACCAACAACATTGACAAAGTCAGCAATCAAATGGTTAACATCCGATTTTGGTTAATTGGCTGAGTCTTGTGAAACCAGTTTGGTAACTAGGAGTAGGCCTAGTTGGCAACTGTCCTAAAAAAAAAACAACCCTACAGCATCATTCTCACAAAAAAGGTTTACACTGAGTTTGCCACAAAATCACATACTTGCAATACTGCCCACCCCCAGCAAAAAATGGTGCTGGTCAGTCATACTGAAAATCATTTGTAACTTTGCTCTACTCAACAAACTTGTGTATTTTATATGTGTATGTGACGTTTTTTTTTTTACATAGAAAGCACATGGCCTGTTTCTGCCACATTCAGAGTAGTCGTAAACAGGGCAGGCACGACCCAAAGTCGTGCGCCTAACAAGCAGCAATAAGATGAAGTACGATTTAACAGCAGAACATCACATGCATATGGCTTCAGCAAACACTTCAGAAGAGCTTTTTTAAAGAAAAATATTGGCATTGTCAATTCATTAATGAACGCTTTTTAAGACCTAGTGTTAAGTGCTACCCAGAACCCTTTAAGAGTAATGACAGAAGTGGTAATGACATGACATAAAAAATGTGTTGATGTGTGTGACTTTCAATCAAATGTGATATGATTGCAACTTGCCCTTCAGCAAATTTGGTCAAAGCTCATGTCAAGGTTACAAATAATGTCAGATTGATTGGAAAAAAAAAAACTTATAACTTGACGGAACTCCAGAAACAATATATAAAGCACACCTCGTCTACCCCCGTTGCTAAAACAAATACATAAATGTTTTGCATGACCTGACAGCCTTGCTTTAACAGCGCTGTCGAAGTGTGGTCCTTTCAGTGCACAGTAATGGATGGCTTTTTCAAAATGTATAAATAATTCTAAAAAGCTGTGAACTTGTAGTAATTGGTTCCAGAGAGACATGTCAACCCTCCCCACAGCCCACAAGAGAGGACTGGGGAAAAAACTCAACAGTACCACCAAGTGGTCCATTGGTGAAGTGGAGTTTCATTAAGAAAGAAAAAAGAGCTTGATATCCAGAACAATACAACACAAACATCAATAATTAAAAGTGTTGATATAACATTTTCCACAACTACAGTATATTCCTAATGATGTCGGACTGGAGGAGAGTGAATGTAAACTATCATGCCTGCAGGTTCAGAGAGAACAGGTGCAGCTCAGTGCATTTTCTATTTATAACATGTAAACTAGGACGGAGCACATCTGGGGGTAATTCCAAGTAACTGGTACAGTGACTACCCAAGATGTTTGTTGGCCAAAAGCAAGTGGTAAACCTCCTAAATAGAACAGCCACTGTGGCTTTGTTGTACTATGGGAATAAATCCATAGACCCCTCTATTAGCAGGTTTCCTATGGTTTACCTACCCAGGTAAGTGACTGAAGCTAATTTCTGGAACACTTGTATACGTACTGAGGGACTGAGTACGTAACACAATGGGCTGACAAACTTGCCGTTCTAGTCCGTATTAGCCACAACAGGCTAACACTTCCATAGGCATGCCCTACATGGTAAACATTACAGGTTCAATGAGCATAGTAGGAATGTGTGACAAGCCACGACAAAGTAAATAAATAATAAAAGAAACAGTGTGTTCCCATACGACATCCAGTGCAACATGTGAAAGGAAACCAGCAGATATCAGAAGTAACATGGACCAAATTCGAAATGTTCACTCATTCTCTCTACAGTGCACAATATAGGAAACAAAACAATGTAACTCACACCCTATATTGTGCACTACAAAGTGAACGAGTGAACATTTTGGACATGGCCACAGTCAGTAGGAAATCAAGCACAAATAAAGATTTACATGAAGGTTGTAAGACTATTTTAAAACTCACATACATTGCCTAACGTTTCTCACACAGCACTTTTTGTGTCAGACTATGAGCCTATGACATCAAGGCAGCAATACAAACATTCAGTTAGCCACTTAGTCCACTTACATCTTCCACTCTCCTAAGCGTCATCCACCAGGGATGATGGGGAACTATCACGTCAGCAGCACAGGCTGGACAAGGAGAGCTGCCCCTGTGCAGGAAATGACTTCATCTATTTATTCATTGGCACTGGGATTGTTGACATTTTTTTTTGTCTTCCTAACCCACCTCAGTAGCGTGTATGACAGCAAAAATATAACTACATCATTCTCCATGCTTGCAGCTCGTGGCCTTATAAGGTGAGGAAATGGGCTGCAAGCACAGGCCTGTGGCAGCTGAGGGAGCAGCAGTGATCTGAGGTGTACTCTGCACAGTGTATGCGTGTATATGGGTTTGTGTGAGTGTGAATATCAGGAATGTACATTAATTACCAGCATTTGCCTGGTCGTTAGTGCGAATTTCCATCCCTGGTGTGTATGCATGTGTACATGTGCATGTGTGTAGAGCAGTGATAGAAGATGGCGAGAGCATCAGGACACTTGCAAAGACTCTTAAGCCTTCGCCTCTGCCTTGTCCCCGCTTGCGTGGTCACCCGGTTCCGGTGCCGGTGGCCGTCCCTCTCCATCCGAGGCGCTGGAGTCGTCGTCGTCATCGTCCGTCTGCTCGGCGCTGTGGTAGAGCATGAGCGCCTGCGTCTTGTGTGTGATGGTGATCGTGCACGGGCCCTGTGCCCACGGCTCGCCGTCCACCTGCATCGGCATCCGCGAGCTCTTCAGCACCAGCTGCGGCAAGGCGAGACCACGCACACAGACACAGAACCAGACAGAAACACACACAAACACACACACACACACACATCACAGGTCAGTTCAGAGGCAGTGTTATGTCAAACTGGCCTACTTGTTGAGTTTGGGTAGCACACAGAACAGTCGAGGAAAGTCAGGGTTAAGATTAGGGTTAGAAATAGAGTTGCTCATCTCAACGAAGGCAGGATGGACTACTCTCAAACAAGAAGGTGGACATCCTGTCTCTACATTAAACTACCAGAAACAACTCAACCAGATGATGTAAGACTTCCAAGTGAGCCATTTGAAAGCCACAAGGTTTAAATTAAGGTTTGGGCAGAAGGAAAGCTTGAATGTCAGAAGGAAAACTGTAAACAAAGCACTCAGTGTTGTGATTTCATTACTTCTTGTTTTTTGTGGGAACGTTCTGTTTCAAAGGTCTGGGGAACTGTTGACTCATTGCCATAATAAAACAATGTGTCAGATGATTCCCATTAATGTGTTAAGAGGCAATACTTGAAAAGCTGCCAAGAGCTCAAAAAGAACAACTCTTAAGAAAGATACAGAAAGATTTCAAGTTAAAGAATAACAGAAAAGAAAAGAAAAAAGAACGTGCTCCAGTTGCTGCATTTACTACAACTTTTGTCTTGTATGGTTTCAACGTTGACCTAAAGCTGAGGTCTTTAGACTATCCTCAGTGAACTTCAACATAACAGTTACAGGCCGAAATCAACTCTGATGTGCTTAATATGGCTAGTTTTGTAAATAACAAAGAATGTGCTCAAGAAAGGGTCTAAAAATACGCTTTGGGGGTCTTGAAAAGCAATATTTAAATGCAATGTGGTGTTGTTTTGGATTTGTTTTTCAATAATGTGCTAATCTGACATTAAAAAAAGAGGTGGAATCTGGACCAAGGCTGATAGGGAGGATGATCTCACCCGAACTGTGTGAGCCTGGCCCAGCCGTACTGGATTGGCCAGCTTGACCTGGATCTGTGCACAGTGGAAAGAGCCGTAGACCCCCACCACCTCCAGCAAACCATCGTCCAGCCTGTGGGAGGACAAAAGAAGGCATTGACAAAGCTGTTGAAATTGTTCTCTGTTGTTGTCCCTCAATGGTGGAACAAGCTACCAGTTGGTCCGAGAGTTACCTCTCTCATGCCTCTCTACCTCTCCACCAAAAAGCACCTTAAGACCCTTCTTTTCCAACAATGCTAACTTCCACTAACCAATGTTGTTACATGTATCTATGCGTTTATGTACCATATGTAACTCAAGTCAGGCCTGTCTTAACTGTAGCTAAACTATTACTTGTAATACTTTACTGTATAATAAACAAAATGTATGCATGTATGTAAGTATATATGTACTATATTTTCAAAGCATGTGAATCAACAGTAGGAAGTACATTAATACATTTTACACTTTGAGTAGTGCTTGCACCCCAATAATGTGTCATTATATTTAATCAATTTGGTTCTGTGCTCAAAATTCATTAACCACTACTCACTCTTTTATACAGGGCCTCCCATGGACCAGTGCTCTCTACTCACCGTGTCGGGGGGCACGGCTCGTCCCCCATCCCCTCCCACAGCCTGCAGCCGCCGCCCCAGTAGCCGATGTTGCAGACGATGATGCCCTCCAGACTGGGCAGGGCTACCCTCTCCCCATCCAGCTCCAGCTGTGCAGAGACAGGGGCAGGGCAGATTCGTCTTAAGCTAGTTTTATACTTGCCGCACGAGCAAGTGACACCAAAATTACATCAGTGCACATCTGGTGCAGTGATTTTAAGTGTGTGTCTGGCTGTCATGCACTTCATTTTTCATAACTTGCGCATACACTGCGGGAAGCTGCCCATTCAATACAACAGACAATGACGAGTGTGTTTTTAGCTAAATTTTGCCTAGTAACCATCAGACTAAACGTGTCTTTTCCTGTGCTACAACAAGGCTAATATTGCTGGAAACTCACGAGAAATACAGACATATGGAATGACCTGGAGAAAAACGCAATGTTACAGTTGTAATGTACAACATTCAATGAGAATCACATTTGATTAAGCTGAGTTCTAAGGTTGACTTGCATGCAGCAACAGACACATTCTTTAAGATACGGCTTTAGAATTTTAAAGGCTAAGATCAAAACACAAATCTTACCTCAATCCTCTTATCCAGATCTTTGCATTCTTGCACTAAGCAATCTTTAGTGCCGTAAAGAAAATAAACAGCCTGCAACAAAAAGACCACTGTGACCACCAAACAATGCACAGATGAAGAATTTACATTCAATAGTAGCTGGCCTAACTACAAATCCTGAGGTTCCCAGGCACAGTTTTCAGTGTTTGTAACTGACCAATACAAACAAAGACTAAGACTTTATGTGTCATTCAATACAGTAAGTGGCATTAAAAAATAAATATATATCTTTGTATTATTCTTATTTTATTAATTATTCTGTTACTTGTAAACTATAAAGTGCAAAGTTTGCCCTTTAAAAAGCTGCCTGAGGTTGTGGCAAGGCCAGTTGGGATGGCCGTGGGCTGACCTTATTGATAATGCGGCTGGAGAAGAAGGAGGGTGTTTTCTCCCGGTGTGTGTGAAAGTTGAGCGCCATCAGGGCATCTGGGCCCACCGAGAAATAATTGTTCATCGACAAAATCTGACGAGGACAAAATACAGAGGCCCCTTACCAGCAGGTTGCATTTTTAATGAAGACATTCCTAACCTCAGAATCAGTTGCCCTTTCCCTCAGTTACACCACAGCACTGGCAAATGCAGAAACCAGCACCAAGATGGTGCCACCGTCATTTTTTTCACTTGAAAAACGAGTGAAAAGACATTTGAACATAGTTATGACTCAAGTGCTTTTATACAAACCATGTGTGTTCATACAGCACTAACCTTTGGCTTTCTTAGAAAATGGCCCTTGGAGACTACTTGAACTTTCCATCTGAAATGGCAACAGCAGACAGAGCACCAGTTACTGTTTTTTTGTTATGTCTGGAAATATTGTTATTGTTAATATTTGTTATGTCTTAGCAGATGAAGTGCACACAAGTAACCCCACTCTACAAAGCAGAGAAAAGTAAACACATTATATGTCATGGTCATCGCTACAGAGCGCAACAATACTGAGGAAAATGAAAAACTAAGAAAAATACACATAAAACAGCTTGGGTTCAGTTTTAATCTTTGTCTTTTTCATTTTTTCCCCCACATTTCATACTACCCTATTAAATGTTTTATGACCATCATGTATGTCATACATGATTAAACAAAAGACCAGGTCTACAATTCATTAAACATTAATTTTTTTTGAGAGGTCAACAAAGAAGATGAATGTCAAATGAACTTCTGAAACCAGGACCGGGCCTACAATGAGGGCATGTGACAAATAAACTTTTAAAACTTGATACAACTCAGGGTCCAGTCAGCCAGTCCAAATTCTGATCACATGAATGAGAGAACTCAAACGCAGGCGACTTCCTGTACCTGAAAGGTCACGTTAATTTATAACATTGGTGTTGCAGACTTTATGATTTCATTAACTTCCTGTACCTGTCCATCTTCACCACCTCTGCATCCAGAATGTTCCGGAGCACCTGCTCCACGGGTATCTCGCCCGCATACCCTGCCCCCCAGCCCAGCGAGTTAGACAGGTCGTTGCCCGTGCCGAGAGGAAGCACAGTCACCCTTGGAATAAACTGGTCTTGGCCCTGCCCACAAAAAAGCAGGGAGATCATCTTTAAGTAGTGTGCCAAATCCATGAGAACATATTTTCTGCATCAATTATTCTAAAAGCAGTTTCAGGTCTAACAAGTTTGCAGAGATACCTTACACCATGCCCTAACAACTTCAGTGTACATTAGTGTTAAAAACAGTTTGATTACTTCCTTTGCAATTGACATGTCCTAACTGTAAATTCATTTTTGTTACCTTAGCAAAAAGATTCAATTAAGGACAATCAACGATTAGTATATCTGTTATAACAATAAGGCAAATTTATATGACACAAT
>CM059281.1:5195875-5223375 GCA_030347295.1 Setipinna tenuifilis
TGCCCCTGATGTTGTGTGATCCTATCAGGGAACCTGTTATTCCCTCTTTACATCATACCACAAATAATGACAGATTCATTTGTGCTTCTGTTAATGCTTTTATCAGGGGTTCTCTCATTTACCTTCTAAAAGGACGGTATCAGAACTGGGCTGAGTCAGAATTACCTGTAATCACACAGCTTTGGCTGAGTGCCGCACTGCTGTTTGCACACCGCACAGTAGCTGCAGAGGGGGACGTTTCCACGAACCCAGCGATGGTTAAGAGTTCCATCTGCCTGAGCAGGAGCCATAATCTCTTTGCACAACATAGTGCGGTCGGCCCGTCGCAGGCACTGCTCGTCGGCGCAGATACCGCAGCAGTAGCAGAAGGCTCCCTGGAGGATGTGCTGAGAGCATACGCAGCAGTACGTGGGCTTGTTGAAGAGATCGGTGTAGTGCCATCCGTGTTTGCTTTTGCGCACAAAGTCCTTCATGTACACCTGCCGTTTGGAGCGTTTAACGCTGCACCAGAGAGTGATGATTACTGGTACCAGAACGGCCAGTGAGGTCCAAATGAGAAGGGTCCATTCCTCCCGCGCACCACTGGTGTTAGGTGGTCCGCTGACACTTTCCTCCTCAGTCTCCATCTGAACTATAGGTCGACTAGTTGCCAGGCTGAACGCTTACAACAGTGGACTATGTAAACACTGTAGTTAACCAACGTTATTTGATGGGATTAAACACAACGACGCTGTTGGCATAACGCTGTTTAGCTATAGTAAAATGTGTACTGGAGTAAAACAACACTTGTTTTAAATGAATTGTGTAAACTGAAATAACGTTACCGTCTTTACCGTATAGGTTAGCCATTTATCCTATCTCCGTTTAACGTTACGCCATGGCTCATGTTTTCACTTGTAGCGACAAAAGAAACACGAAATACAACTAACACAAATCACAGGACGATGTTCGCCAGAGCTGATAAGTGTTAGCTACCGCGGCTCCCCTATGATGATCTCGTTAGCTAACTTAGTCACCCTCCCACGCAACTCACCATCACCTCCGCTAAACCAGGACGACAAGTGCACTGCTGAGAGACTTGACGATAACATCTGCGTATTGCCACATATATGACACTGTGGACTACTTCTCTAACAACGTGAACATTTCATAAACATGAAGTTGCATTAGCGCAGTGACGCACCCCTTTGCTAACTGTGCTTCTCCAGCCTTCTACTGACATAGCGGACCATTGTGCGGAAGCGGAAATGATGACGTAGTTTGTTTACGATCATCTGTCTCATCTGTGTAAGCTCCGTCCACCTTAAAACCTGAACCAATGACTGTACTGAGTAGACACAAGGCCTGGTCGGGACACGAGTCGCTATGGGGCACATGTTCTGCATACAATATGAAATATTCCCACTGCATAACATTGAGTGCTCTGTAATATATTCGCCCATTAACTTCAGGGGAAAAACACAAACAAAAACAATTTGGCTTAACTTCGGCTGTGTTGTGCACAAGTTCAGACAGTCTGATGCCACATGTGTCTAGTCTCAGATGATTTTCTACCTCCTAAGAAAGACAGTGAAAGCATGTATGGTTTTAATTTACCCATTATGGCCAACATTCTCCCACCTTACTGTTTCTGAATAACAGTAGGCTACATTTAAAATGTAAAAAGAAAATGCTTTAAATTATGTCTCCAGTCCCCACACTGACTCTGTCTCTAACCTGGAGATAAGCATTCTGACTGATTTGGACTAGTACACTAATAATGAGGATGTACAGTTGTTTAGGGTCTGCATATCCAACTTTATATGATCCATACTGAATGCAAGCCCTTTATAAGGGTATGGATCAGTTGCCAATAACTGTTAATATATTGTTATTGTGGATCCACAACACAGTCCTGTAAAATAATGTATGTTACCATTAGTGCGCCACTGTAGCTTCAGGAAATAAAAATGGACATAAAGTCAGATACAAAGAAGCCCATAGAATGTATGTATTTACCCCCTTAATTTGGCAATTTTAACTTTTACTCACTATTCTCATAAATTGGGTTTTTACTCTGACAAACCTTATCAAGCCTGTGAGTCTGTGTGACACCCAACACTAAATACCAGAGATGTTTGGTACTGAATCTTTTCATTGCCAGCTCAATCAGTATTTGTGAAGACAGAGATAATAAATGTCCAGTGCTTGGAATGTAGATTTTACCTGGAATTTCACACCCAATCCACATCTCATGTGGTGTGTCAGCAGATGCTGGTTTGATGATCCTCACATATTTGGCCCTGTAGAGCTCTTACGCCATGTTTGTTTTAGTAATCTACATTGTTCAACCTATTGTTTTCTTTGAATGCTGTCAAAACCTTGTCAATAACTGGCAAGGAAAAGGTACAGTCCTGAACAAGTCAAAGCAGGTAACATCACCACACTACTCTCACAGGCAGAGACAGAATCACTAAGGTGATTTTGTGTGACCACTCATGTTTCAGCATTCCACACTGGATTAACTTTAATATAACAACATACAGCAACGAGACTGACAGATAGCAAGTCATGCAGCAAAACGAAGTGCAACATGCAGTAGTAACACAACAACAATGACCAGGCAATTAGGCTACAGTACAGTATCCAACATTAAACAAGTACATAAAAAGGACAAAATAAAAGCAGGACAAAGTATAACATATAGCAGGGGCAGCACCGAGACAGAAAACATATGGTAACACAACAACGACTAACACCATAACATATGAAATAGTGTACAACAAACAGAAATAATAAATAAAAAAAATTGTGGTAGCCAGAAGTGTGGAAAAAAGTTAAGACAAGCGTAAGGGGCCTACACTCACAAAGGGACCTCATCATAATGACAATCATTATTAAGGATAGCCTATATTATGGCCCAAAATATCAAGCAGTGGCACTGTACCTGTTTTGTGTTGGGTAATTTTAAATGCTGCTGAATTGCACTTGTAACAGCACTTATACTTGTTGACCATGATTATTCTACATTATTTACGGATGATCTAAAAGTATGACCAGACTTTCAAGTTCCAACGCTGCAGTTTACAACGAGAATGTGTTTACTGAGATAACTGGCGTTTGAGCTCCCCCTAGTGGCTGTTTGAGCAGCTCTCGAGGACGAATTTAATGGCATTCTAATCTCGTGTCCAGATGTTCAGACATGATCCTTTTAATGCGCCACAGACTCCAAGGTTAAGCAATTAAAATTGCCTCAGCCAATCTCATATGTTCCTCAGTAGCCATCGTATGTCAAACAGTCTCAAAACGAGTGGAATATTTTGTTTCGCTTGTATGCTTGTGATTTTAAACAGATGTTTTTGCAGTTGTGCGTCAATTTCCAATGATTGATGACGCAAAAAACTGAGACTACCCCCTACCTATTCCTATTCTGTACAGCGGGTCAGTACAGGGGCTGCGGTATACGGAGAAGCAAGACGAAAAATGAAGTTTGTGGCTTGTCTTATTTGTTTGGTCCTCCTGACCGCCTTGACGGGTAAGTAATTATAATTTCCATTATAATTAAAATTCACAGGTTGCATTAACCGAATTAGAACTTCAGAATAATTTGGAAATAGGCCAACTTTTCTCTAAAAACCCAAGGTGAGACCACATTACATAGCGTGAAGAAAAAAATAGAAGTACTCCATCATCCTATAGTTATACTGCCGGAATGTTTATGAAATTAACCTTGTGCGTAAAAGAGTCGTTACTAAAAGCATTCATGAATTTTAAGAAAGGCTAAATGCCGTTTTGAATGATCCGTTATGTTTTAGCCATTGCTATACAATAATGCCCTTTAACTCGTATTTCATTTTTTTGTTTTGTTTTGATATCTGATTAAAAAAAACTTTGTAGGGCTACAGCCATTTCTAATTAACATTTGGAGGGTAGCGCAATACACACATGTGCATTGCAAACCAGCAATCATTGTATAATAGCCTATGTCATATATACCTTGTATTAAAATAGCACAAAAACGGATGCAGGATCTATCTGCAAAATAAACGATTAGCTGCTGTGTGCCACGTTGCCGTGTGAGCACTGGCTGTATTGACTGAGCAGAGTTCATTTTCATACCCCCTTGCAGGTTGGCCCTCCGGGTCACATGCTCGCCCAGGCCGACTCCCCGGGGAGAGCGGGGAATGAATGGGCACTTTGTTGCTCCCTCCAAAAACAGCCTCTAATGGCATTCTGGTCAGAGACGCGCAGAGGCATAGACAGGGGGAGTGAGAGAGAGATGGGGGGGGGGGGGGGGGGGGAGAGGGGGGAACACACCAAAGTGTGTAGTGTGTGTGTGTGTGTGTGTGAGAGAGAGAGAGAGAGAGAGAGAGAGAGAGAGAGAGAGAGAGAGAGAGAGAGAGAGAAAGAGACAGAAAGAGAGAGAGTACCTCTGGCTTTAGTTCTCACAAGCATGTGAAATGGACAGACAGAAAAAAGATGTAGAGACAAAGCTACAGCAAGAAAAAGACAGACTGACAAAGAGAGCAGAGCAGAGAGAGAGAGAGAGAGAGAGAGAGAGCAAATGGGGAAATGAGGGGAAAATGACATGGTTCACATGCAGAAATGTCAGTGTGCAAGTGGTGCAAGTGCTTGGAACTGTACAATATCTTATATGATTCAAGGCACCTTATCTAGGCCTAAAAAAATAAAGTAAAACAAGATGTGTAAATTAGCTGTGACAGAGGAAATACTTTTTTTTTTTGGGGGGGGGGGGGGGGGGGGGTAATTATTATATATTTATATATTATATATTGAATCTCGTGGCAAAATACCCATTGACGTATGCGGAAGCTTTGTTCCATGCTGTGCTAAATCTGAAATCAATAATTTATTTGGCCTCACAAGGAATAAACAATTGATGGATGTTATGGATGTTAGTCAGAGACCCCATTCATTAAATCACATCAGAAATTGACTAACAAGCCTATTTAAAAGGTTTTAAATCACATTTTCATAATTTACGATACGTATAAAAGCGACGTGGGCATATGAGAAAATGCGAGCTAAAAGCGGACTAACGTAGGCTACTTTGCTCTCCTGTACTCCCCAGCAGAGGCATCGCCGGTCATCAAAGAGAGCTTCGCCAAGCAGCTCCTCCGGACCAAGAGGCAGAAGGCTGGACACCCTGACGAGCCCATGAGGGTAAGGAGACGTGGGAGGACAAGCTGTCACATCTGCCGCAAGCGGTCACAGACATTACACAACTAGGCCTATTAGCTTGTTTCCTGTTTGGTAGTAGTAGATCTGTAGGAGGTCTGTAAGTTCTTCTAATTCGAACGGACTTCTGTAAGTTATAACCTGATTTAGGTGAAACGTTTTGAAGGGTTATACAGGCGACACATTTTCAGGATGCTCGTACACTTCGACGATTTGGTTGTATATAACGTATCACTGCATTACGCAGTATTGTCAAGTTATCCATGGACAAGCTGTCATCATCATCATCATCATCATCATCATCATCTCTCTCTCTCTCTTCCTAGGAGCACATGTTGCACATGCAACGACTGGAGCAGAGGGCACGTGAGACCAACTTGGAGAACTGGCTCAATCCTCACTGCTTCCCGCGCTGTGATCGCAACTACGGTTACCCCGTCTAATATCTCCGTGCGTAAAAATATCGATACATTGCCAACACAAAATATAATTATCCCAGAAACCGTATTGCCAGCTTACAAAGAGGTGAGGATAAGATGTGGCGATCCAGAAAGAAAAAAAAAACCCTGTCACATATTTGATTCATTTTTTGAACCAGAGTAGACAAGTTTATCAGCTAATGAGTAAATCGACTATTAAGTGCGCAGGCAGACGAACACATGGCAGGGTTTCTACTTTCTGAAGCCGGGATATCCACCTCTGGATGGAACAAGCAATAGTAACTTTTTTTGAGTAACTCAAATTGAAACGAGACCCCCCCCCCCTAATCCTGCGTTAAAAAAGAAACGAAACTGGCTACATTGTCTGAAGACAGTACTTTTGTCAAGAAATATGATTGCAATGTTATTATTAGAGCAAAACAAATGTTCTTTCCTTGTCCGATGCTTCATTTACAGAGCTGAGGGCGAGAACGACCTTGGCTGTTGGTGATGACTAACGACAATGGAAAGACGGCGACAGAGGAGAATGAAGTCAGAAGCAAGTCCTGCTTACTGCGTGCCTCATTCAGATATCCGCCGAAGGACCTCTGCGGGGAATTTGCAATCCTTCAGTAGACTACATATTTACGTGTACATATATAGCCTACACGTGTAGAATTGCATAGGCTGATGCTACATAGAATTGTGAGCAATTAAGATGAATCTGTTGTTGCAAAAGTCGTCTAAATGAAAATAAAGCATGGAATAAAAGCATATGGGAGAGAAATTAATAAGTGGGTATATACACTGTGTTTACAGCATTGGGGGACGAAGAAGGCAAATGCTGAAATGGTGACAGGGAAATATTTTTGTGAAATGGCAGAATATTTTCGAATATTCTGCTGTGACACATGTTTGCCGGTTAACTGTCTTGGAAATGTTTCTTAGAAATGTAGATGTGAAAAAACATAAAACTGATTTCCGGTGAGGGCCACGACGGCAGTCTACTGCAAACAAAAAAAACTAGGCGGCCTTGTGGTGCAGTTTCCGTGGTTTATCGAAGGAAATGGGCTAATAGAAAACGCCCACGGATCACACAGCAATGTGTCAGTTTCGTTTGCAAGCCAGTTCTCCGGCGTAAGTTCAAGTTTAGGCCCACCCGCTGACACCGCAAAGCCAATGCGCATCTCGTCACCACATTTAATTTGTTATGCATGAATGGATATTTTTGCTTCAGGTTATTGAGTCTTTCTAAATAGGATTTATGACTGTTAATCTGCAATTTGCTATTCTGGCACATGCATGGTCAGGTATCTAAAACACGTAGGCCTATACCCTATATATTTATCCCTTTTCTCATATTATAAAAAACAATATCAAACCGTGCGTGCAGTCGCAAAATCTCATCAACTATGAGAACAAAAATGGCCAGATTATAGCATCAACTAAATGTTATAATCTGGCCATTTTCATTGGTGGTCTTCATTCCGTGGAATACATTTCAACGTTGTCAAGAAGGCTGAAACTAAACCTTAAGACATATGCAGTAATTATGCGCAATGCTCGCAGTTTTTTGGTTTACAAAATTGAAATCTCGTTTCACGTCAGCTATTATTCAGGTATTTCTGACAAGTATGAGTTCTACCGATTTTTTGAACAATCACTGAGGCGAGAATTAGGCTACTCAATGATTGTCATCACATAAATTAAAACTAGAACCGTATGCGATCGGTTATACCTTGAACATTCCGAGCAACAACATCTTCAAAAGCGTTTTGAACGTCAGTTTACTTACAAGGTGAATGTAAACTCATACATACAGAAAATGTAGCGAACTGTTCAGTGACAGAGATTCTGTTAGACTACGTGTTAGAGGTCACTTCAGACGACAGGGGAAAAAACTATATTGAACCTGCTCATCAGCAGAAAGACATAAATTTACAGGCCTGGTCAAGACATAACACTTCTTACTTTACGCAGGCAGTAGAAGCAGTATCCGAATTTCTACATTTACAATAGCATAATTTTATGGCAAATGAACACTCCGAAAGACGCCTTCTGCCTATGTGAGTCCGACATCTGTAAGAAGATTCTTTACGCACAGTGATGTACACGGTAGTCCCCTCCCACACATGACATAAGGCAATTTATTCTTTAAATTGTCCATAGCAAACTCTGATATAAAAATGTTTGTGACAATGAACAGCAAGGAGGCAAACATCTTTGTACTTTGAAATTTCAAATAATATCCACATACAGAAACTCCAACGATCCCCACAAAAGGACCAGCAATCTCGGCGCTTAAATGCTCTCTACACAAATATAGTGTACACGTTTGGTAAGTGTCATTCTTTCAACAGTTCGTTTACATCTATTAAATTGATTTGATTACTCAGTTAAGCACATATAGAAGAGTTATACACAAACACATAGAACTGGTAAACGTTTTTATATACATGTATAAAATTTGACAATAATAAGGAACACTATAAAGAGTTGTAATTTTTTTTTTGAAAATTAAAATTATGACCACACTTAGTTTTTCTCATCAAATCATCTTTTGTCCTTAAAAAATCCTTCATCTGTGCTGCTTTCCTTGATAGTCACTGTCAAAAAGTTTGTGGTCACATCTGTCACAACCACCTTCTCCAGGTTGCCTAGGCACGGCCTCCAGCAGAGGTCTTCCTCTGGCTGGCCCGGGACCTGGGGGGGAACCACAGGCACTTTGACCAGGAGGGCAGGCTGGCACAGAGACGCTGCTGGAGGTGGGGCGTCCTCCTTCTTCTGGTAGAGGCTGGAGTGTGCCAAGTGCTTCAAGTGAAGGGGGGTGTGGTGGAGCAGGCAGCCTTTAGTCCTGTAGCTGTGGGCATCTGGGCCTGGCCGGTGTGGGTGGGAGTGGGAGTGCAAGCTGAGGCCTGCTGTGTGGTGGTGATGGTGGTGGTGGTGATGGTGGTGTGGCTTGCTGCCACCTGCTGGTACCAGCCTCATTGGGGTTTTGGGGGGATAACAGGGTGGGCCGTGGAGAGACCGGTGGGCCAGCTTGATCACCCTCATGTCCGAGTCCCGCTCCAGGCCCTCCGCCAGGCCGTGTTTGACCAGCTTGGAGGCACTGTACACCAGGGGCTCTTGGCTTCTGCTTTTGGCCAGCTCCCGAGAGGGACCACCGCAGAGCAGGCCGTCTTTGAAGCGCAGTTTGGGCTTGGGCCCTCTCTTCTTCGGGACAGGCTGGTAAGGGTCCTCAGGCGTTCGTGGAAGTGGGGGGGGAGGAGGAGAGGGCAGGCGGTGCTCTCGCGGAGGCTCTGGGGGTCGGATGCGGACGCTCTCCCCCCGGTTGACGGTGCTGGGGGGGAAGATAGTGGGCACGACTGCCCGCAGGCCCTCTCTGGCCCTGGGGGTGACCACAGGCTCTGGGCTGGGGTAGGTCACACACATTCCCCGGTTGGCCTCGCTGCGGAACTCATAGCTTTTGCCTTTTTCCTTCGCTTGAGCCTGAAGCCACAAGAAATGTTAGACATCATTAATAAGGGACAGATACTTCCAGAGGTGTCAATCTTGGCTTCAGAAATCAAAACCCCAGTCACAAATTTGCTCCAACCATTTTCTGAACCAGCTGATTATAATGAGCACATAAATTATAACCAAAATAGAAAACTCCTTAAGTCCTTATTTAATTAGTAAAATCACCTGTGTTAAGAGCACAGCCAGGGGGAATACATGGCAAGGTGTTTACTTTCTGAAACCAGGGTCTCCACCCCTGCGTTATTCATGCTCTGGACTTAAGGAACCAAAATTACACCAGAAGTGAATAATGTTCGGAAGAATTAAGTGCTCTTCACTCATCAGTAGCTATACTGAAAAGCAAGACAAGCTGATTTTCACAAAATACAAATTATTAATAAATATTTAAAATGTTACAAATGAAATCACTTTAGATTCATCATTTTAAATCTTCAGCTGTACAAAACGGACATAATTTCAACAGAAACCTTCAGACTTGCCAGGATCAAATGCAAGGAGCTATATGCAAATAATACCAGGTTGGTTGAGTGCTTGCAAAATAAAGTGTGCCAGATTTCTTGAGAGTAGCTGTAAATAGCAAAAACATCAACACCAACAACTGGTGAGCCAACTGGTCAGACTAATGATACAGACTCGCCAGCTTAGTCCTGATGAGGCATTTAGAAACATTTTGTAGATCATATTTCATCGATATAGGTATATATATATTTTATTTTATTGCTTTTATTTATTTTTTGCCATGAAAGGCCCTTAAACCACAACACAGGTAACTGTAAGAAGTGAGCACTGAAAAGCATAACATGTTAGAAAATGTGTTAATAATGAGCAAATAGGATTGGTGGAGGTTTTAATTCACAGGCAAAGTAATAAGCATTGGTGAACAAGCCAGTTTGAGTAATTTCACTAATTAGCTCATCCAGCTGTCAGAAGAGTTACGCCAACTAGGATCAGCTGTTTCAGTGAACCGGCTGGAACAAACATGTGACGGGACTTTTGCTTTCTGAACCCGGGCTGTTCGCTTCTGTTAATGTAAGGTGCATTTAATTCCACGATTGCGAGACAAGAGCTGTAGCCGAAACAACATCTATAGCCATGTTTCGGTTACAAACAAATAAATCGGACTAAATCGAGCTCTGCCCAGCTCACATGCGGATGCGGTAAGGGAGATGAAGGGAAGCCATTTCCACGCGCTTGGAATGATGCCCGGGGTGTTTTATCTGTGGTTGCTGTGGCACGTAATTGTCTGACGTCACTTTAAATAAGTCTCTAGTTGTACATGTCGACCGTAATAATTAACTTACCCGAAGAAGAAATGTTTTGGGTTTGGGTCCACGCTTTTTTGGCCCGTAGAGTTCTCTCTCGCGTTCTCTGTAATGGCACGACATAAGCATTTACAAGTATGATATGACCATTTTTCCCCAGAACACAATTTAGCAAACTTAGGAGTGCAGAGATACAGGCTACTTAATTTATGATGCAACACAGTGTTTGGGACCATGATGTAGTAAAATATAACGTTACCGTTCTTCAAACGCGACGAAGAGGCGTGAGTCCAAAATATTTTCTTCTGGCTCCCATGTGCTGTACCTAAGTAGGGGGATACCATGTTTACATGACACAACTCTCCAACATTGTTATAAATTCCAAGTTCTCAACTGTGCACTGTGCACCACCCAAAACGAAATATGAAATCGTTGCCAGTTTTAAAATGGGTTCGTCGGCAAGTCAGTTAGCACTAGCATGCAAGCTAGCAACACATTTGCCATCAGACAGTCAGTGATACAGCTTGGTGGGCTGTTTCTTCGCCCATGCCGCCGCTGCCACACACCATGCATTGGGTACCCGCAAACGAAAGGCGAACTGACGTCTAAACCGACAGGGCTATGGAGATAAGAGGCTAGCTGGCTAATGTTTAGCATTAACGTTACTTACTTCGGCGACCAGCCCTTCCATTTCACGAGGTACTCCATTCGACCCTACGAGCCGTCAGAAAAGGGAAATATAACCTTTCGTTAGAGATGCAACGTGAAATGTGTACGTTCAGAGCATAACATCGACATACTTCTGTGTATACCTACTCTTCGAATTCTCCGTTTGATGATAGATTCTGCAGCAAATACCCGCTCTCCAACTGCCGACAGTTCCATGTTTACGTCTTCTTCCCACCGTTAGTTTGGTACGCAGCTTGGTCGCTTGCTGGATGGATATTTTTTCTCTCCACTCGGTTCAGAATTCCAGACAGCCCATAATACTCATTGAGCAGCAAAGACGTCACCACGTTCTTTAATATGTTGCCGAGGCAGCACCGTCGGTGGAACCGTTTAATGAAAGGCCATTGGCTTAGCTGTTGCTACGTGCTCGGGGTTGCTAAGTGAGAGGGAGGAGCATTTTTGCTCGACATTCTTGACAGGAGGGAAAATGGGTTAGTGGAAAGCAAGTTCACACCGTAAATCTGTGCATCATATATCTGTGGTCTCCACATTTAACCTGCAGGATGTCAGCCCTACAATACGTTTTATGAATGTGTAAGGCAGTTTTTGTTCAAATTGGGTCTTTAGGCTACTTTACCAAGGTAGCCTACCGTTGCACCAATCTGCAACTTTGGAGGAGGAACATTCTAAAAAAATATCCGGTACCATGGAATTTAGAATCCTAAATAGTGCTACGTTACATTGTTGTTTTATTGAATGTTCACAATCTCTCCTCTGAAGTGATACATTTTAGCCTCACCATCCTAGCATGGGATACATCTCTTCAACTAGCCAACGACGAAAACAGAATTTTAGACATCACTTTTTTTTTCAAACGTTTACTTTAACTTACGAAGTGCAACACACTAGCCTAATCATCGAGTTTGGTTTTAAACTTAACTCTTAACACACATCAAAGCTCAACAAGGAAATACAAATAAACGCATTACACTCCCAGAGACACTAACTTCTGGAGGTCAAACTAAATACTAACTAACTACTAAATGTTGTAGGGATTAATGACGTTCCGAAATTCTAAGGGTTTTAAGACTGCCTGTCCGTTATTCGATCAACAGTTGTGTAAGTCTATTTAAAGGCTATCCTAAGTAGGAGAGATTATCCGCCCCTGCTGACAGTTTACGCACTGAAACAGCAGAATTAATCGCACAGGTTATAACACCTGCAGAAATTAGGGCTATAATCAGTACATAGCAAAGACTTAGCATGTTCACCCGAGCCATCCCTTAAAATGAAATCAAGGTGTCTTGGTGTGACTACACGAAATCTAAAATAAATATGTTATGATACAGGTTTAAATAATATATTTTTCCGATTGAGTTCCGTGATCCAGTCAAAGGTCGATCTTCTGATGTAGTAATTATATTTAAAGGCTCGAGAACAAGCAAATGGCCGCCTGTGTTACGGATGTTAAAGGTTAGAATTCACCTTGGAATACATAGAGGAGGAAATATGCGATTGCTCAGTTCTAACGTGGACT
Source organism: Setipinna tenuifilis (assembly GCA_030347295.1). Lineage (NCBI taxonomy): Eukaryota > Metazoa > Chordata > Actinopteri > Clupeiformes > Engraulidae > Setipinna > Setipinna tenuifilis. Next base: position 5,208,460 of record CM059281.1, read on the forward strand.
GTAAACCTGTGGACTACGACGTCGGGCTACACTAGCAAGGGTTGTAGTCCTATTATTTAGCGTATTTGTATATTGTCCTATAATTTTTAGATCACACCAGGATGCGCTTGAGGACTTAAAATATGCGCTTGAGGACTTAAAATAAGTAACAATCAGCGGGGCATGTAAAAGAAAACAGTAGCCCATTTTCAAAACAGGATGACATCAATAGCCTAATAATAATAATAATAATAATAATAATAGCAACAACAACAAGGTAAAGGGCTCTGCGATTGAAACGGTTAAAGTATCACAACAAGTATAGGCCACAGTTATTAAGGCCACAAAAATTAAGACACAAAACGCAGGCTTTAATTGTTCTTCTAACAAGTATGACATTTTTTTAGGCGCCAGACAATTGTCTATTTTTATCACCAATATAAATCACATAATAACGATTAGGCTATGCATGGAGCATAACATAGCATGGAGCTTAATTAATAATAACAATAAAAATAACAATAAAAATAACAACAACGATAATAATAATAATAATAATAATAATAATAATACAGACATGCCTGTATTTAGCTAATTATCAAATTTAATTTAATTTCAGCAGACTCTTCATTATGTTATTGTCACTACATAACTGAGGATTTGTGAAATAACCTGTTTAAAATATCTCTACATTTCACAGTAATTTTAGACCCAATTGGCGTGCTGACAAAGATATTTTGCAATGAAACTTGAAGAAACCTAAGGCATAAATTCGTTTACGCAAAGCTTAGGATGCACTTGAAAATAACGACTAAGAAATGTGTTCAACATAATGTACAGAGCTTATATTTTGTGGAAAAAATATTACTCACCGGAGACAGACTACATTGCACAATGTCAGGTCTGGTTTATATTTCTGAGAAGACGGAGATTTATTCCTGTAGATTCAGTTGCGCCACTGTCTGCCTAAGCTTTTATCATATTATCTAAAGAAAGCGCCTTTAAATGATGTCTTTTATATTGATGACTAGCACTTAAAGAGTTTTTCTTAGACTTATTCAGTCGGGCTATTCCGTGACAATATAAGTAATAGGTTCTGGACTAAGGTATACGGTTTTGCGACATGATGTTGCACTATTATTTTGGGTTAGGGTTAGGGTTAGTTTTATTATTATTTTTACTGACTACGTGGCAGAAAGAGTAAACATTGACTATTATTGCATACATGTATATATATTTATATATTTGATGGTAGGCTTGATGTGTATTTTGAAAGGTACATGAGCTGTATTTTTACACAAAACATTACACTGAACAGACTTCAATGTAAAAGACTGCGCTGAAAAGGGATAATGGCATCCCTCAAAGGGATCGTTCATATGTGTTATTCTTTGTTAAATGGTTTTACGTTACAACTGGAAAACAATTATTCGCAGGCGTGCAAATAAGCGTCGGAGGACAAAGGAACGTCGTGTACTCTAGCAGAATGCTCGAATAAACACCTTTCTATTGTGTTTCTGACTATATTGTAGCCTTGGCTAGATACAGGTGATATGTAGGATGCTATTTTGTCAAAATTGTTATAATGCCTTTAGTGCACGATCTGTAAGGACCGCGAGCTGCGGGACTCCTTTTATGGTGTGGCACGCTATTGGTTTCGGCACGTCTGCACTGCAGTACCGGTTACAGCCGTATATGGGTGCGCGGTCGACATGTTAGAAGATTATTGGTTCTCTCGTTTCTGGGCAACCGCCATTACCAACAGCCCCACAGGCTACAAGCAAAGCATGCAGGAGAGGATCTCGATTTATAAACGGAAATACACAACATCCGAGACAGTGAGCGACAAAATGCTGCCTCGCGCTTGCTCTCTTGCTTTCATCTCTCTCTCTCTCTCTCTCTTTCTCTCTCTCTCTCTCTCTCTCTCTCTCACACACACACACACACACACACACACACACACACACACACACACACACACACACACATTGGGAGGGTAGGGGGTAAACAAGCAAACAAACACACACAAACACACACACACACACACACACACACACACACACACACACACACGCACGTGGCTTGTAGTAAAGGGGAGCTTTTAGATATGCACATGCGTATCAGTCTCAACTCAACCCATCGTCAACAGAACATCTGGACACCTCAAGATACATCTGGATAGCTCACCTCACCCTGCCTCACATTCAGCCCCGCGGTTACTGGAGAAACCCACTGACCCATTTAAACAATTTGGGCTGGACACTTGTGCATGGGCTACTTGGCCATTTATCCATGCCACAGGTCAAATGCAGACTTACACAGAGCACCAAAAATGAGACAAACGATTGTGTTTTTACGCTGTCTGAGCAAAATCATCTGAAGATTGAGGGATACTGATCGTCCCACACACCCCTCTCTCTTTTATACTTAAACACACTCTGACATTGGATTCAAGTGACAGTAAGCTAAAGGTTTTCTCTAAAAATAACAGACCTTTGGGAAGTTGTCTCCAGTAAATGTGTCTCCGAAATGTTGTTACACTGTGTTTTTTGGTAACTTGAAAGGCCCCGTGGCTTCTTCCAGACTTTGACCAAATAGGCTACAGACAGAACTACAAATAAAGGCCAACGAAAAAGAGCTTGCCTCTCCGAGAACTCAGACAAAAATATTCTCTAAAGGACGAGCACAAAGAAACACAAAAAGACACACAGAAAAAGAAAGAAAGAAAGAAAGAAAGGAAAAAAAGAAAGAAAGACGGGGTACTTAAAGACCTCATTGCTAAAGCTTCTGTATAGTTTATTGAGATCTGAACACAAAGGAGTAAAAACGCTTTCGATACATTAAGATCAAGTGTAGTCTACATCGATCATCTTATGGTGAGTTGATTATAGGCAATTTGACATTTTGCCAGGGCGTTTTTACCTAATGACTCATACAGCTAAATTTCATATCTGATGAGAACTTACTCATTTTACGTATATGCCATTACCATATTTCAGCGGTAGACACGGGAATAGGATAATTTCAGAATGCCAGTCTCCGCGGGTCTTCCACTACGATCGCAAAAAAGCTGGATAGGCTGTTCGAGACAGCCATTTTCTCTCGTCTCCGAGCAGAATAACCTACTTATCGAATGCAGTTGCGCGACTGTTGCGAGATAGGAAATGGTCGATGCAGCTTGCTCTGTGGTTGTTTCAGGCTTTCATCACACAGTCTGCAGCTTATCCAATACGAATGTCTTACGGTATTTCGAATTTAGAAAGCATCTTGACAGTTGGATTATTACAACGAGAACATCGCTGTCGTCCGCCATGTTAGTTTCTTATACTAATTTGGAGTTCGTCACTGAATCCTCGCTTAGTTTATCCAACCAAGAAGTTTGAGCCCTGCCAATAACTTAATGTACACGTTTAGCCTGCTGAAGACGTCACAAGAGCGATGTTTCTAATGATAAATAAGTCAATGTGTGGAAAAAAGAACATTTTAAATCTGCCCTCGTCTCATCAGAAACATCTTCCGAAACATACCAAATACTTTTTATGTATTTATGTTAGGGTACTTAATTTCCGTTGTCTATACATTTTCAGACAACATTTTCATTGTTTATTTGGACAAGGAGTTAATGTCAGGGTATAGGCTACTTTAGAGATTATACAACAAATTAAGAAGCAGATTTAAGAGTTCTTAAAAACTTTACAATTTTCACTGACGATATCTTAATATGTGACGTGATGCAGCAATAAGTTTTTATCTTAAATGTATTCTGCAATCACCTCCTAGACGAGCGCTGTCTGCCAGGGAAGGTGTGTTTTTTCACGGACAGAAAGTAATGTAATTATGAGACAAGCAACAGGTATTTCCAGATTCCTTTCGACTTTCTGATCCTGTACAATTAGTGGACATTGGCCATATATAAATCAGTGTAGATTCAGGCCATGACTTGCAAAGCCCCTGACGGTTTCAAAGTCATTATAACAGACATTATGCTTTTATAAGGTTTATATTTCATGTGCTGACATACGTTTGTTTTTAGGCTTAAACTAACACTATTTTGGTCTATTAAACGAACATCTTTCGATAATTTATATAAGCCAGTTACAAAGCCGAAGTGACAGTCGTCACGCCTTTGCAAATCCACGGACCTAGCTGACACAGCGTATACTAAAAAAAACAGTAAAGCATATCGGCACAGAGAGCAGATAACTCTAAATAGATTCAATGAAAATCTTTATAAGCAGTAACGACACTTTCTTTCTTCCTTAAATGGGCTGCCCAATAGCTATATATTTGAGATGTTCGACTGTCATGGCCTATTTTGAACGTCAAAAGAAGAGTTTTGCACTCCAGCCTTTCTCACAAGCGCGTGCGCGCGCGCACACACACACACACACACACACACACACACACAGAGAGAGACTTAGGCTTGGTGTTGCAGTAGTTATGCAATTTCATTTGTTTTAAATTAAGTGTATGTTCATGCAGTGTGTAGCGATTAAGAGACAACATGCTGTTTTTCGACAAACTGATAATCGTTTTTATTGCGATTGTTTTTACAGAGGGAGTTTCAGGCTACTTCTTTTGTTCAACAGAACAATTAACTTCCACCTAACTATAGGATCAGTCAAAATTCATCTGATTTACCAAGTGCTGACAACTGCCATTGCCAGAAGACGTTAACGGTATGGCTAAATGACAAGCTCTGGGGTCGGGGGAAAACCAAAACATTGCATCCGAAGATCCTTGAGGCTCCACGCGGAGACACCATATGGAACACAGCATCAACATGACAATATGTTGCTCGGATCCAACAGCAGAACAGTGTACATAACAAAACTTAAACATTGCAGACCCTGTAAAAAGGACCTCGACAATACACGTCAAGCAACGGAATGTACAATTCGTGTTATACAGCTATGTTTACCTTTGAGGGTCAAATTAAGGCACTGTACTACTTGAGTTCAAACTGACTTATAGACAACGAAAGCAGACATGTTAATGTGAAGGGAGCAACACTGCTTTAGAATTTACATCTACAACTTGAGAAAACTGAAGTCTAACAGGGATTATATAAGCAATGAACAAAACCTCTCATAAGAGAGATTTTCAAAACGTTCATAGTGTAGAAACAAACATAAATAAAAACAAACAATATGGTGTAATATTACAATATTCTGTAGCTTAAGAGTTTAATGGAAGCATCTAGCATCAGGTTAAACATACAATTCTGTGCATGTCTGCATCTAAAATACCATTTTCAACTGAAAGAGGGCTGTCTGACCTTTGACAAATCTTTACATAACAAATTATAATCTTACTTAACTGCTTGACAACTAGTCACTCCTTAAACTCTGAAGAACAGTGCAAAGTGCGCTTTGATACCAAGGTCCCTCACATTAACTTGTGCATGGGATCAGAAGCCATAAGGTCTCTATCTCAGCTTGATCTAACACAAAGCTCTCTGGGTTAGCTTCTCTACTTTGCATCTTTACTGCTTTATCATCCTAGGCTATACTCATGTGCAAGTGGCCACACACAAGTGCGATAACACATGTACACATCCACCAACCCACCCACACACACACAAACAGAGAAAGCTAAAGCGAATTAGGCAATTAATGTTTTCCTCTTTTCTGATGACTTGACATCTGATATAAAGACAGCAAGAACAAAATGCAACACAAATAGGAATTAAGATGTTACACAACACTTAACAAGTGCTTTATGTTTAGATTGCACCAACAGCCTAAACACGATGAGCTGAGTTGACCTTTTCAGTCATCTACACTGTAATTACCGGCAAGGTGAATTTAAAAACGAATCAGTATAAATCCCAAAGTATGAGGACTAACAGGATTTGATTTACATTATAACCAAAATCTTCTGAAAATATGTCAATTTCTCTCAGGAATTTCAAGGCCAATATACATTTATACACATTTACAAAAAAAACAAAATCAGTCAGTAGTCTTCTAGTCCCGAAATCCATCCACAGCTCACACCGTGACATACTCCTTAAAAGTCACAGTGAGACAGTTGGCCGTGACGTCAGTTATGATTATGTTCCCAAGGAAAGGCTTAAAAGCCAAAGCAGAATCCTCCTGTGCTGGTACTGATGGTGCTGACGCAGTCGGCATTCCTGCTGCTGCTGCTACTGCTGTTGACACAGGCTCTGGTTCCTCCCGAGTGGTGGTTTGGACCTTAGCAATTCCATTCCTCTCCTCTCTGGATCGCATACAGCTTAGGTCTATCGGCTCCTCAGGGTTCGAGTGCAGGAAGTTAAAGTCCTGCCCGTTGCTGGGACACTGCTGACCTGTCAGATCCACCGAATGGTTCTGAGCTGGGGAGCTCGCCGTGCTCGGGACGCTGATGCTCCTGGAGCTCAGGAAGCGTTTCCCTCCGACCTGGTGCTCACCGTGTTCAGAGTGGCGCCGCTTGTTGGACGAGGAGGAGGAGGACTTCTGTCGTGTCTCCGTGTGTGTGTCACCCTGGCACGATGGCAGATTACTCTGGAAGAGCAAAGGGCTCGTGGTGGGCTTGGTGGTCAACTGCAGAGGCTGATCTTCAGAGAGCTCCTGGCTGCTTTGAGATTCATTAGTTTCCACTGTCACTGACTTGTCTGCTAACGAGTCTTTCTGTGAGGACTGGCCATTGATTGTCCTAAAGGAATGGATCTCATGGGTCTTTTCTTTGCTGCTCTTTTTGTGAGCATGCTCTGGTCCTTGCCTCTGTACAGTCTTTTTCTTCTCTGTCAAATTCTCCACTCTATGGTCTGTGGACAGTCTGTCAGAATCTCCTTCGCCATTCTTGATGCGTGCTGCTTGGGTACCATTCTCCATGTACTTGCTCATGACAATGACGATGCGTCCATTTTTGTTTTTATTCTTGACGATCTTTAGCTTGCTGCTAATCCCATTGCGTGGTGGATCATCCTTGGCACACGAGTTCACCTCAGGTTCATTGTTACCACAGTCTAAGATTGCTGGCAGCTTTTTAAGCTCCATCGTTATGTCTTTCACTTTACTGAGGCACTCTGAGTCTTTCTCCTGGAACCACTTCTGCTTCAGTGGCGGGGGGAGACCCCAGCCGATAGTCGGGGACGACGCCTCCGGCACTTTGGGCTTTTGGTACTGAGCGTCATACATTTTGGGGTCGGGCTGGTAGTGGTGGTGTTTCTTGCTGTTGAGCTGGTAGTAGAATTTCTTTTTGCTGTTGATCTGTTGCTCAGTCTGGCCGTCTTTGCTGTTGGGCTGATACTGGTGGTGCTTCTTGCTGTTGAGCTGATACTGCTGCACCGGCTCCGCTTTGTGCAGCTTCACTTCATCCAGAGATGTTTCTTGGAGGCCTGAAAGGACACTTGATCTTCTTGCAAAAGAGGGAAGCTAAAAACAAGAAACATGTTTATCAGCTATGACTTTCACTGAAATGGGGTTTCTCAAAAAGAGGATGTTTTGTGTTTGAAAATAAGACAACTTAATCTTATCTCTATTGCCTGTGATCACATAAGTGAAAAGTCATCTTTAGCTTCATGTTATGATGTTCTTTATCTTACCTGGACCAGTAAATGCTTGGGTTTGGGTCCTCTTTTTCGATATCCAGTCAGCTGTTCCTGTCGCTCCCTGTGACAATAAAACATGCATACAATAAATTACAGTATGCCCCAGTATTTCAGATAATACCCAAAACACCACAAAGTTTGTAAACTTTCAGTTTACAAATATGGGGCTGATATTCTGTAAAAATGACATACTCTTTTTATGATTACCAAAGTTAATACTGACTTGCAAGACAACTATTAATCCACTCTACAATGTGTAGGTTTTGTACATTTCACGTGTATAGCCGTGGTCATTTCTTGTCTTATACAATTTTTGGCTGTGCACATTCCAGTACACATTGACCGAAATGTCAAATACCAATAAAGTTCACTGGTTATAAACAGAACATGAGCCCATGCTAGTGACCACTGAAGAACAATCACCATTCTGTTTACATCTTTAAGTCAACCCCTTCATGTCCTATAACTGTTCTGGTCAAATCATAGCTAAAAGCTATTTTCTATTTTCAGAAAATGAAAGAGTATTTTTTATGTCTTCAAATTCCCAAGGGAACAAAGCAATTAACCACAACAAAATGTCCTCCTGGCAAAGTTAATGGTGAAAACAGACAGAAAAAATGCATAAGCAGTGCCTCAGCTGTGTGTGGGAAGTAAGTTGAAGTGTCAACATACTTGATAACACCGACCTTCTTTCATGGAGCGGTGAACTCCCATCCAGAGGAAGCATAGACTCTCCCCTAACCAACACCGTTGTCCCATTAGACACAAAGTAGGTAACCAACTAACTTGCCATCCACACTGTGAATATGCTGCAGACTCAACATAAAGAAGTGGGGCATGTACAATTTCATTCAGATCACTGTATGTGATTCCCTGCAGCTAACCCCTCCCCAACTAATTATTAAGCCCTGCCAAAAGAACAGAATTCCTTTTGACCAGAAAACCGAGAAAGGGACTAGCATACACACCTCATGTTATATGGGAGTTATTTAATTATTCAAATACTGCTTCCATCTCAATTATTATGGTATTTCACCCACCCCTTTAAATATACCATTAGGCCAAGTAATCTCTCATGTGTTTTGCAGTGTTTGTATGATCAGTGCAACTGATTTCGTGCAGGACATTTAATTTGGATTTCTTTCCGCTTGGCCGGCTATACTTCATGATTCGGCATTGTAAAACAGGTTTCGACATTTTGGCACAGCAACACCGTTAGATTCAGTCACATTGACTACACGCATGCGCAGATCCATTCTGTGCGTGTGAGAGCCAGAGCGAGGGAGCACTAGGGCCGTAGCCTTGACAGCGTCACCCCTCCTCGCTTGACTGTACAAGGTCAGTCGTGTCCGTGCATCTATCTCACCTGTTTTGGAAAGCAACAAGAAGGCGTGGGTCGAGAATGTTTTCCTCCGGCTCCCACGTGTTATATCTGTAAAAAAAAAGACAGACGGAAGAGAGGGGGAGATTAGACGAGGGAGGGGGGATCAGGAGAGCGAGGCAGAGGCAGAGGTGCACGAATGTCAGAAACAATCGCTCTCTTAACAACCCCAAAATGCAACCTTAAAGACTGCTGGCCTTTAAGACAGAATGTAATCTTTCTTGTTTGTGTGTGATACCGAATAAGCTATATCGCACGTCTGGCCTGCACGAGCGCTGCACAAACGAGCAAAACATTGACGACGGTGTAATACACAATGCACATGGCGTCAGCAAGACCATGTATTATGCCGTTGTACTCAATACTACAAACCAGCTGCCACTGAAAAAGTAATGTTTCAGTTGAAGTTGAACTACGACTGGCCTGGTCAAAAGTAAACAAGTGATGGTATTTCTTACAAACATACATACACGCGCGTTATGTCTCGCGCGCGTGCAAGACACACCATGCACTATAAATCCTGTAAACCCACGTAGCTGTGGTGGAAATGCTTTCTCGTAAACGTAAACATCAATCAGGGTGTATTAAATGTAAAAAAACCACCACTTACTTCGGCGACCACCCTCTCCACTTTACCAGATATTCGAAACGACCCTGTAAAATAATGACAGAGGATTGTTAATAAAGGACAAAAAACTTTGGAAAACGGCTCTTTCAAGCTCTCCGGTTATGTTATGCCCTCTTGTATTCCCTTGTCGTAGGCAGTCTAAAGTTCCTAAAATAACTACACACTTAATTCGGGATAATTGTGCACACACGATGTGAAGCGAGCCACGGTTCTGATAGGCTGGAATATTGTGCACACTCAAACCTTTCTGATCCGTCTCTTCTCGATGCTCTCCACCGCAAAGACGTGCTCTCCCGCGGCGGGTAGCTCCATTTTCGATGTTCTTGCGAGGCTTGGTGAACGCGGAGTGTAACTGCTGGTCAAACGGCTCGATGGCTATTTCCCTCTTCGAAACAAAACATGTGTAAGCTTTTTGGTGCGACTCCCTTCGGTTCCCCTCCTTCGCTCGCGCTGCCTGCCTCTTCTCCGCGAGACAGTGTGCACTGTGGGATAAGCCGTGGAAAACAGTTCATGCAAATAACCATTAGCGTGACGTCAGTCAGAGGAGGGAGGCTCGAGGGTTGCAAGATTTAGTGTTTTTTTTTATCTAAGTGATACGATGTTGCATTATAGGCAGTCATACAGAATCTCCAGGCTATGTTTGATGGACAACAATTTAAGATCGCGCCGTGATCCCATTTATAAGTAAATGGCAATTTCCAGCCTAACGCGTAAACATGTGACTATATGTTGCATTATAACCACACTGTCCACCCCTTGGAACGACTTTTGACAAACGACAAAAGCATTTGGCTTTTGGCACTTTTACCTTTTAGCGCAAATTCCACCAACGCGGACTAAATAATCAAAGAGAGCGACATTGAACGCTCTTCAGTCCCAAATAGGCCTATGGATAGTGTTTCAAGCATATGTTGCTGCAAACAGATCTTGACCCGTAGAATTCTACATGTCATGAAGCATCATCTGAAATAGAGTTCGAGACGATATAGTAGCCTAGCCCAAGTCTCTGAATTATTTTTTTCTTAATGTAGGGTATAGGCTATGCTATAGGTTGCCTGTAAAATATGGTATATATATCATATCTAGCCTATATGTGGACAAAAATTAAGTGAAAAAGGTCTACCGTTTAAATACACGGGCCTCTACCAAATCCATAACCACAGACGAATATACGCTACTCTTCACTATAGAGCCATGGGCTGGCGGATATGTAGGTCATATTAGTTTGCGTGTAAACCCGCTGGCGTTTCCTAAAGCGCGTGTATTTCTGCCATCTGAATCTTGACGGGGACCAGCTGGTTTCGCACTTGGCAATACTGCCTCAGTTGCAGCTCGACGCATGAACACCTTCGGGCGATAGCCCTCCGATTGCTTTATTCGGCACTATGCTGTTTCTACACTTTTTGTAAGGACCTTGTTATTGCTGAACCCTGAAACACAAACTACGTGCCCTTTACCAAGGCTTGGACACGTTAAAAAAAAACCTTGGCTGTGCCGTGCACCCACCACTCGCACGTCTCAGGAACAGCCTAGTATACTCTACAACGGACATATATATACCAAACGCCATACCTATCTACTATTTATATGTCTAAACAGCACATTGAATAGGGTTATGACAGAAAATAAGCAATGGCATGAACGAGAAAAAACAAGTTTTCAATAAAATTCAGCACATAAGGGGTTAAACTACCACCGACTATTCAGGCGGCAATCCTCAGCCTATTGCAAACAGGCACGACTGCCTTTCCTTATAAGGTCATGAACAGAAAACGGCTGTGAAATATCTGATGAAGTCTTAACGGCACAGCCGATTTAGCACTCTGTTGTCAATGTTGCTGGGATGGTTACTGTGTGAAGGATTAGAACATTGAAAATATAGTAACAGTGTTTTTCATGTGTTGTCCTCCTTCAACAGATGTGGGCTGGCTTGAGACTCGACGTCGCATGATTCCAGTGCAACACAAGTACATGTGAAGCCATTGTAGGCTCCTTTTGAATGTTACAATGATTGCAGAGATGATACACAAATGCCCAAGCATACAATTAAATATGCGAAATGTGCGAATATGCGAAAATGTTTTGGGAAACCAGTTATTCCAAACGAGTCATTAGTCTCCTTCAGTTGACCTTTAAAACGCACAGCTTGCCGATTAAAGTAAGAGCTGATATGGACATAAAATTGTGGTGCGTTAAAACCTTGCCACGGTATGGTCTTTCAAGGTTTTATGGCGAACGGCAAAATATAGCCTCTAATGGCGCCGTAGCAGACCGTGGCAACATGGTTTCTAAAATGGACACCTCTGAAACTATTTCTTCTCCACTCTACAGAAGGGTACGAAGCTCACGTGTGTTGAGGTTTGACAGAACACAACGCACGTGTTTCTGTCACAACACTTCCACCGTGATTAACATGCATTCTCTTAAGGGAATACCCGCAAAATAAAAAAACAGTAGCTCTCAGTCATTGTTATGCCACATCGAAGTTATACACTTTCTAATGTAATTGTGGAAGGGTTAAGTTGAAAAGCCACGGTAAAATGAGCAGTTTAGGTCGTGTACAAGGGTTTCTTTTCTGCGTTTGTATAAGGGAGTTGGCAAAGCTCATGAGTGACAAACTTATTTGGGGATTTAGGAAAGAATAAAGAAGCTCTCAGACATTGCTTTGGGTCACCGATATTTTGAACGTAATATAACAGCACCTGTTCTCCACAGCCATGGCTACCTGTTGGTCTGAACCTGCACAAAGCCAACGTTTTATCTGTAGTCCTTTCCAAAGATTCCGTATAAGGGAAGGCAAGACGCTTGCATAAGCAATATTTTCTTTTCATGAAACATAGCGCTCCGGTCATTAAGGATCGGCTAGCCGTTTCTTTCGGTGGTCATTTTCAAGAAGTGATAAATTAACAGGGCATCTGTCTTCCTCATACATCTACCGGTGGATGGCGGTGACTTGAGGAACTTGTAACCAACAATATTTTTAAAACTTTCTGTCTACCTCCGAACTGCACCAAAATATTGTATCTGCAGATACAAGTCTACTGTAGTACCGTTACAGACATATTTTCACATTGCTCACATTCCGCGAACAGGTTTACCTTCAAAAACCACAACACGCATTCAAAGAGCATTTGTGCAACTACAAATTCCAGCAACTTCGGGGAAACTCGGCTTGGTTTTAAATCGTTGTTTATTTGCAAAAATAAGCAGTGCTTGTAAAGTTTCTTAAACGCAGTGAGAAAATGAGTTCGCGAAAAAACATTTGTTTTGTAAGGTTTGTGGTAAGATGCTGATTTCATCTCAGTGGGTGTCCATGAAACACATTCACAGTGCTGAGGTGGTTTGATGGTTTAAATGTTAATTTGTTGATAGGGGATGTTGTCACACATTTACATGCATTGCACTGTCTTACAGAATAGATTTTAGAGTAGTATTGATGGAAAAATTATGACCAACAGGGGCTTGGATAAAAAAAGCAATAGCTTAGAGAATATTCACACATTCATGAATGAACATTTTCATGAAGGACCATGAATGAAATGATAAAATCTTCATACACACCATGATATCTCATGTATGTATATATATATGTCCATAATGTATATATAAATGTTTCTTATAGTGGGTCAGGTATGAGGAACACTTTATACTGTATATTCAGTGAATTTCTACCGTGTCTTTCTGTGGTAGTGTGAAATAACTGGAGAGACATGAACTTTACTGAATCGCCACACATCAGATATATCGCCATTTTGAACCTCATGGAGATTTTTTTTGTAAAGGGAATACATGTGTTAATGTAGATGAATGAAAAGCCAAGTGCCACAAGAAAGACTCAGTGTCATGGTTAATCAACCATACTACATTTTGATCTTTTGCCACCGCACATCATGAAGGTTTTCTTTGGAGCTTCCTCAGGTGTTGTTCATTACACAGCCATTTTTTTGACTGTCCAAACTTTAATTTTCTTTGTGGATGGCGTTGATGACCTGTGACCCCAGTTGATGTCAAACAGGACCACAAGCCTACCGCTGATCAGCATTAATCAGCAGTCCTAAATAGCTGACCTGTCAGAGTGCTCCACACCGACAGCACTGTGCTGACCGAACTGCCTTTTACTCATATGGCATACACCACACACCACTGTTTTTTTTTTCTTTTGTACCACACTTTATGTACATTGGGTTGTCTGTCTTGTATTAAATCTGTATATTGTGTATCGTTTGTCAAAAAGGTATTGTATTTTGTTTATTTTATTAATACTTTTGTTATTGTGTTTATTGAGCTAGAGACACCACTGGCTGGAAACAAATTCTGGTAAACCTGATTACCAGGTTTCTGCCAGACTCATATTACAATAACTAGACACGAGTGATGGCCCTGAGCTGTGTACAAAAATGTGTTACACTGGCTCCATTTATCTGCAACTTTGTTTTGTTTTTATCGAGAAGGCAGAATGCCAGGACAGCTTTCATAAGAAGTGAGCTGCATGACTTACAGGAAGTTGAGAGTTCCTTGGGATTGTTGTGCAGTCTGTGTAACAAGGAAATAGCCTTGTTGTTTGTTTTATCATGTAGTGCCTGTGCTGACTGGAATTCTGTCATTTAAGGTCAGATACCAATGTGTGACCAATCTTGGGGTTCTTTAAACATACTGGTCCACATGTCTTCTCTCTTAGAAAACTTATTTTTTGGTCTTGTCTTATACTCTGAACAACAGTCTGCCTGCATATGAATTCTCTAAGGGCTGTTCTGTGTCATGACATAAAACCCGATTTTAAAAAATGTCATATTTCAATGTCAATGTCAATCAAATATTTAGTGTTCAGGACATTATATATTAGATTATGACAGACAGGCAGACAGGCAGATGGTCATTTGTAAACCCAGTAAGAGAGCATAGCAATGGTAGATTGGACGTACTGAGCTGTGTGGAGAGAGACAGAGAGCAGTGGTGTGTAGTGGAGAGTAATCAGTGCAGGTCTCCTCCTGGAGCCTGTGTTCTCTGCAGTCATGATCGCCCGTCTCGAGATGGAGCGAGCGTAAATGCACTGGCGTCACCGTGACTCACCACAGCTCTCGTAGGGGACGGAGGCTTCATTTGAAGTGTATCTCAGAGCCCAGCTTACATCAGCGGCAGGTAACGCTCATCATGACTATTGAACAATAACTATGGTTGTTCATGAGTCACAGTGGAAAATTTCCTGTGTCTCTCTACACCCTCTATATACAAATGTATGTGGGCATTTCTCATTCTACTTTGCAATTGCAGTACATCTTTCTCTCTCTCTCTCCCTCTGTCTCTCCCTCTCTCTTTCTCTCCCTCTCATTCTCTCTGCCCCTGTCTTTCTCTCTCTTTCTCTCTCTCTCTCTC